>CM021101.1:262129481-262515622 GCA_007115665.2 Sequoiadendron giganteum
TTTTTGTATCATAAGGCTCAGGCTATGTACATAAAGGTTATATTGTGGTATTTTGGAAGGTTCTAGTTGGAAAATCATTCCATGTTGGGTGTTGTATAAAATAAGCATGCTATGCTTTTATAATAACTAGTATCAATAAATCTACAAAATAATTAAGACAATTTCTCTCCTGTGTACATATCATGGATTATGAATGGATTTATCAATGGTTTCTTCATTTAATTTTAATGGTATAATTGGATGTGTAATTTATTTTCTTGATTTAGCTTAATGAGTTAATCAAATGCTTGAAAAGGAATTACAAGTCTATGATAATGTGCTGAGGATTTACTAAGGAGTATTGTTTTAATTAATGGAAAATCTCATAATGTAAGGCATTATAATGACGAGTTCCATAATATCAGGGTTATGTTTTATGTGACTCCCACCCAGTTGGATGAGGCACTGGATAGTTCATTCCAGAGCTTTTTTAGAAGTGCAAGACAGTAGCCCTAAGTGTAAAGGTTCAAGATCTAAACATTTAAAAAATCATTTTTTGTCTCTTTTGAGGTACAAATCTTACATTAAGTTTGTTTTCCTAGCTCTAGATAGTCGTTATTCTTCTTTGTTTTTCCAAAACTAGGGTAATTTCCATCTAGTTGCATTAGTGGGGAATGTATCTTTATGTAGAAGTGTTCTGAAGGCATAAACCATTTTTATGCACATTTAGGAAAAACCCTCCTTGGTTTCATAGAGCCTAAAGTGTGGGAGATCTTAGTTGTTGACTGAATCTCGTTAGTTGGCCATTAGCTTCGTAATTTCTTGAGTATAGAGTTTGGAAACCTCTTAGAGAATTTTGAAGCCTTAATGGGTAAATTAAAACATCAACAAAATGGTGATTCCTTTGGGGATGAACTCGGAAGCTTTGGTTACAGACGGTGTTGTTATAGAGTCATTAAAGTTTTGAATTATTTTTGTAACCAGAGGTTGAAAATTATTGAATTATTTTCCCATTTGAGTCACCAACAGAGTGGTGACTCCGCTAGGGATGAACTCAGAATTTTTGGTTACAGATGGTGTTGTTATAGAGTCATTAAAGTTTTGAATTATTTCTATAACCAGAGGTTGAAAATTATTGAATTATTCTCCCATCTGAGTCGCCAAAAAAATGGCGACTCTACTGGGGACAATTTGTGAAAATTCTAATTGCAAAATATAGCCTTAAGAGTCATTGCATAGAGTCAAATAATTTGTCATTCTGAATTTCATTGAAATACTGAAGGATTTCAACCCTAGAGGAAGCAGTTGTTGCAGTGAACCTGAAATCTTTATAATTTGTGGTGCTTCGCTGGGGAAAATATCAAAAGTTTTGGTTGTAGATGGTGTTGTTACACAACCATTATAATACTAACATATTACTTGTAACCATAAGGTTAAACTTGATGGGATAGCTACCTGAGTCATTAGCTGAGTGGTGATTTTTATTGGGGAGAACTTCAGAGAAATTTAAAGAAAAAAGAGAAGAGAAAAAACCATGGTAGTAGGAGGTGGTTGTCCAAAATCATTTGTTTAGTGGACATAAATTTTAAGTTTGGATGGTGAGAGGTTATGGATTTGGAAGTTATTGGTAGAAATTTGATTTTAGAGTATTTGAGGTGTGACTCTGTTGTGGATGAAGACCCAAGATGTGATAAGTTTTGAGAAGGAATTTCATATTCTGTTGAAATTCAGTCATGTGTTGAAGAGGTGGTGACTCTTTCTGAAGAACTAGTTGATACACAAGGAAAAATCCTAGATCTGTAACATTTATAATCAGGGAGACAAGGTTAACAAGTGCTACTTAATTTCCAGGTATTCTCATTAATCTAAATAGGTCAATATTTTGATTATGAGAAACATTCACAACTAGGGATGATTAATGGTTCCTCATTAGATGTTCTAGCATTAAGAAAGGAACAATGGTTAGTCTTTCCATACTTCTAATAAAGCAATATGTAAAATGATTTGAGAAGTATGTTTATGTTGTATTATACCTTTAAAAGGCTCAAGGTATGAGTATTTCTATCAATTTTTAGAATCATGGCGAAATTAGTAAATGATGTATTTGATAACCATGTATAAAGTTTATAGTGATTGAATGGGTATGAGATATTTTTCGTATGAGATGTCAGAAACAAATATGCAAAGGAAATAAGTTTCAATTAGCCCTTCAGGGGATCTTGTAATTCAAAGGTATATGCCATTTGTATTCAGTGGTATTAAGGGTTTCCCTAATTTAATTCCTAAGAAGATTAGGAAATATTTTCCTAAATATATTGGGCAAAGTGTAGAATCTGCCTCTAAGCATCTGCAAACATTTAAGGATGTGATGGGGGATTCTGAGATATATCATGAGGACATTATTATGAAACTATTTCTCAATACTTGAAGGATGATGCTAGCAATTGGGTTTCATATTTATGATCATGTTCTATAGCTTCATGGTGTCATTTTATGACAACCTTTGTGGAGAAATTTGGTGAAAGGGTAAATCCAAGTGAGGTGAGGAAATTTTTTATGGAGATCCATATAAGTGAAAAAATGTTGGTCCCTATTTTCAATCTTCAATTTGCAAAGGCTATCAGGGAAATCCCAGAAAGTATGCGGCAAAATGATGATGAATGCTTGGTTGTGTATCTTGGTACATTTGATAATAAGATGGGATTCTTGTTAAGGGATAAAGAGCCTACAACATTACTTCAGCCATACCAAACTACCATGGACATTGAGAACAGCTTGAAATACTCTATGATGAAAGTGTATCTAGTTGCAAGTGTTGATTACCCTGGCATAACTCATACTAGTAAAATTCCAGAGTTGGCTGCACATAATGCTCATTGTGATAAGAATGTTTTGGCAACTGCAATATATCCACCATTATAGTGTGATGATAATGATGAAACCCAAGTTGAAAGCCAGTTCAACTTGATTAGTGATGATCAAAACTCTTTTGTGCAAGAATTGTATGAAATGAAGAGACAAGAGAGAGAATCTCCATATCAGTTGTTTTTGAGATTTTTGGATGCTTTGAGAGATATTCCCAATTTTTTCAGACCTGAGGAGTCTATGTGCATTGAATTTTTTTGTGAGATTTATGAACCCAAATTGAGTACTTTGGCAGAAGAATTAAAGCCCTATAGCTTTGATCAAGTACCTAATTGGATAGATATTGCAGAATCGGCCAAGAGTATATTTGTACAAAATAAAGATGATGCTTTCCCTTTTGAAGAGTGTTGGACAGCTACACAAGAGCTTGAGGGGCAAGGTGATGGAGGATTGAGTGAGATAACCATTTCTTTTCCATGTCATGATTATAATTCACATGCCACCGAGGTTTTTTTATAGGCTAGTGATTGTGATTTTAGAAGTGATGATTGCATTATCGAGGATGAAGTGGAACCTTTCCCCTTGCCAGAGTTTTGTGGTAATATAGAGCCTCATGATCTTATTTTATTTCAAATGAGGGGACAATTTTCAAGTGATGAATACTTAAAGTATACTCTAGATGTGCTATCAATGGAACATGTTTGTTGTGTAAATGTTGAAGAATTTGAAGACAATGAGGTGTGTTCAATACAGTGATCTAAAGAATAATACTGGAGGTAACCAACATATTGATGAATATATTGGTACTATTGATATTCCTAATTGTTTGTATGAAGCTAAGATTGATTGGTTGTCACCTTGTGTCATTGATATTGTTGGTGAAAAGTTTTCAGCTTATGGTGAAAGTGTCATTGATATTGCTAGTGAAAATTTTTCAGCTTGTGCTAAAATTTTCACTTATAAATTAACACATACAGTGGATGATGTTGAACATAAGGAGGCCAATGCACACAACTGTTTACCTATTGCCCTTGTTGAAATTGGTTTTCTAGAGCCTGCCATTGAGGGTTTCCATTTGGGAATGGATGATAGAATGCACGAGGAGATGTATTGTGAGACGCCTGAAATGAATATGTTCATACATTTCTTGGAGCAAGAAGTGACTTATGATTCCCATTTCTATAATATCATGAAGTGTTCTAGGACATCTAAACACAAATATTGGAAATTAGGCTTATATTGTAATCATTAGGGTTATTGGTGGCATTGGAAAGCATAGTGTTATAGTGGGACATGTCAATAACCAAGCTAATTTGTGGGAAATTCATGATAGAGGTAAAATTTGCAGATTTGGTTTACTCCAAGTAGCAGAGAATTTCATTTTTGATAGGGGTAAAATCTGATTTCCCTTGTTTAGGGGCCTAGGGCCACCAAGTTGGATGTAAAAAAGTTCAAATTGGCAAACATGGTAAAACATTCTTCAAGGTACTTTTGATTCAATGATCTGGTCTGTGAAACTAGAGATTCTAGAATCTTGCTATGCCCACAGGGGGCATACATCCCCAGTCAGAGCCACTGATGGGACTTTTAAAATTTCTCAAAATTTTGCCTGGTTTGGGCATGTTTGTTTACCTTTTATAGCTGGGGATCTAATTCTTAGGGTTTAGGGATTTTTGTTATCCATGATAAATTTTATTGATACCTTTTGAACCCTCACATTATATTTTAGCATTGACCTATTATTCGAGGTCACTGATCTCTTAAGTCATCTGAATGAGCCTCTTTTTTCATGTTGTTATAGGCCCCTTTTCACCTAGCCTATTGGTATTTTCTTTCGATTTGGGTGTCATTATTATTTTTTCTATGTCGAGTGGTTTTCCCTAGGTTTGGGTGGGCCTAAATTATTGTTCCTCCAAGGATTTTTTCCGATCGGCCCCTCTTATAATTACTTTTTTCTATGCATTTTGGTTGATTGTCAAATCATGAGTTCTGATCTAGACTGTTCCTCACAGACCTCACAAGGTTTTTTGTTGATGTCACTAAAGTGGTGCAAGGTGTGCGAGATTCTGCCATCTTTTAAGTACGGTAGGTGGGGCTTGTCCTAATGCGCCTGCAGTGACAATTAGATGTCTTTTCTATGATGGATATTAAATGACAAGGATTAATGATGATCGTCCCACGCAGGCCTCACACGAGTGGATTAATGTTTTCAAAAATTCCACGAGGTTTGTGAGCTGGTGACACATGGCTTGGCTCCACAGAATGAGGGGGCTAGGTGGGGCCTGCTCCTCAGTCACAGGTTCCTAATTATGAGCGGTATGATTGGTTGTTGTTTTTCCCAGATGGTGATGTGGATTTTTTCAATGATCATTGACTCAATCCAAGTCATCTGACTTGCTAGGTCTTTTCACATCGATGGTTTGAATTCAAAGGGTTACTATTCACCCATGTGAGGATTATTTGCACTCTGCAAGTTATTCTCATTAATGGCATGGATTTTTTAGTGGATTTCCTCCTGATTTCCTTGCGTGAAAGCGGTATCCACTTGATAATGAAATCATGGGCTCTATGCCATTTTCCAAGAGCTCATAATTATTCAGTGGTGGTAACGTCAACCACTAATCACTCATTTTTCTCATACTACAATTTGAGTAATTAATGTTCCTTGCACCCTCTTGCTCTATAAATGCTTGCTAATTTTCTCATTAGTATCATCACATTTTAAGTTTGTTTTCTTGCAGGGATTGATTTTCTTGCTGAGTTTTGAGCTAGAGTCTTCAATGGATGTCAATAGTATGATGGAGTGCTCGGGTGAGTCTAATGAATTTGCAACATAGGGAAAAAAAAATTGTTCCTAGTACTTCTGGAACAATCACTCAAATGGTGGAGATGAGGTTTGGACGTTCCACGTCACCTATCGAGCTCCCTTCGGGCTCTGATGGTGAGGGGTCTGAAACTGATTTAGACTACCGTAGGTACCTCACAACCCTAACTGAACTCGTGAGAGTTGATGAGGAGGTGCTCATAGTTTCTCCAATTATTGTGGTGGCATTGTGTAACATTGCTAGATCTAGTGATGGTACTACCAAGGGTAAAGAACTAGTCCTGCTTCTTACTGAAGTGAAAACTAGGAGCAATCACTTGTATCAAGGCTATGTGGTTACTCAGGGTGTCAAGAAATGAGTGTTGTTGTTGGGCTAGTGCTTGCCTTTTGATGTTGTTCTCAGTAGTTCAGGCTTGATGCAGACATGCACATGGGTGATGGTTTTTCTTATCTATTTTGAGTGGTTACACCTGGGTGTAACTGTTTTTTTATTCCTCTGTGCATATTGCAGTTATTTTTGATGATGAGGATTTTTTTGAAGTGAATTTGAATTTCATTTGGTAAAAGTGAAATTCATTTTGAAATGAACAATGGATCCTAATGCTTGTTGCTCTCCTATTCTATAAAGTATATTTCACGACTCATTGTTAGGGGTCAGATTTTTGTATCATAAGGCTTAGGTTGTGTACAAAAAGGTTATATTGTGGTATTTTGGAAGGTTCTATTTGGAAAATCATTCCATGTCGGGTGTTGTATAAAATAAGCATTCTATGATTTTATAATAACTGGTATCAATAAATCTACAAAACAATTAAGACAATTACTCTCTTGTGTACATATCATGGATTATGAATGGATTTATCAATGGTTTCTTCATTCAGTTTCAATGGTATATTTGGATGTGTATTTAGTTTTCTTGCTTTAGATTAATGAGTTAATCAAATGCTTGAAAAGGAATTACAAGTCTATGATAATGTGTTGAGGATTTACTAAGGATTATTATTTTAATTAATGGAAAATCTCATAATGTAAGTCATTATAATGATGAGTTCCATAATATCAGGGTTATGTTTTATGTGACTCCCACCCGGTTCGATGAGGCACTAGATAGTTCATTCCAGATCTTTTTTAGAAGTGCAACACAGTAGCCCTAAGTGTAAAGGTTCAAGATATGAACATTTATAAAATCATTTTCTATCTCTTTCGAGATAAAAATCTTACATTAAGTTTGTTTTCCTAGCTCTAGATAGTTGTTATTGTTCTTTGTTTTGCCAAAAATAGGGTAATTGCCATCTAGTTGCATTAGTGGGGAATGTATTTGTATGTAGAAGTGTTATTAAGTCATAAAACATTTTTATGAACACATTTAGGGAAACCCTCATTGGTTTCATAGAGCCTAAAGTGTAGGAGATCTCAATTGTTGACTGAATCTCATTAGTTGGCCATTAGCTTCATAATTTCTTTAGTATAAATTTTGGCAACCTCTTAAAGCATTATGAAGCCTTAATGGGTAAATTAAAACACCAACACCCTACACGATAGAAATGAAAGTTATTTGGATTCTTCTTGACACTTGGAATGAACATTAGACATAATGATGAAGAGATCAAGTGATGCGTTGGAGAAGGAACAATGCCACCACTTGAAGAGCCAACATTATCAGCCCCTTTTACTAGTCTTTGATGATAAGGGTGCAATCATAGTGGGTAGTCAAATGTCCAAATGAAAAAATGAATTCATGCGAATATTATAATATATATGATGATATACATTAAGATAGCCAATAAATATGAAGTCTTCAAAGGTGCAAATTTGTAATAACAACCAAGATAGATTTAAAAAAATGGGATAGTCATATGTATATAACAAGAGTGGAAATTATGAAGACTCTTTAACATTTATGAAATTTTAATACATCTATAGAATACAATATAAAGATGATATATAGTTGAGAATCAAAATATTGAGGGATAGCCTGTTAACTAATCTAAATTCATGGAATTGTAGTAATTCCATGTAGAAACTATAGGTTTAATAGAGGCAACCAACTATGAAACTTTCTCAGTGAGACCATGTAAGCACCTCATTATATGTTGGTAATCTTCATTTGAGTTGACATGATTTGGAGAGGCTCTTACTTTTCATTTAACAGATGGCTATAAAATCTCTGCTAACAAACTAGATTTCCACTTCATACTACTTTGAGATTTAGTACGATCTAGTGCTGCCATATAATTGATAATATCTTCTACACCTGCTTCTCTATTATTATTTTCCACGTAAAATACAATGTCAATTTCAACATATAGTCAATTTAATAAAAAAATGAAATAATTAACACAATGTAAATAAAACCAAAAATCCATACACTTACTCCAAATTTTTCCATTTTGGCCTACAACCCACCTCATCCAAATGTATATTCAACCCTCACATTATATCTTTCTCTCCTACCTCTATTACTCTTTGTAAAAAATTCTTTGGAACACATACTTTGTTTAAATGTCTCCCATTGTTTGGGAGATAGAGTGGATTCTAACCTCTCTTTCCCCTCTATGATTGTTTTTCTGCAATTTTATCTAAAATTGTTCATCAGAAGTCTCATCTTTTGCTTGTAATATTTCCTAGAGATTTGTCCACCAATAGTTTCAAAGGAATTTTCCATTTTTTGTATAACATATTCCACAATTCATGGATATTTCTCTACAAAATTTAATTTGAAAATATCCAAATGGGCCCTACATCTTACACCCAACTCAGAGGCCCACCTTGCAGCATTTTTCCCAATGGGTTCACAATCTCTTGATACCTTAGCCAAGAATGGCTTCTTCTCTTCTAATATTCGTTCTTTTGCATTCCTCTATGTAGATCTGTATAAATTTTGACTCAATCTTTCTCTTTTAACAAAAGAAGGCACATCTTATGTTGAACCACTACCAATATTTCTAGTCGATCCACTAATTCCATCAAAAGTGTTAGATGCAACAGGTGCACTCTGAGGGATATCAGAAGCAAGCAAACTCTCTTCATGACTTTCATTAATTGGAACTTCATGCTCCTTAGCAACATTAGGTGTGGTATGAGTAGGTATATTAGTACTGGTCTCCAAAAATCTGACTTCAAACACATCCTTTAAGCATTGGCTTCTATGAGCTGACAACAGTGTATCTTTACTTTTTACTTTTTTTTTTCTCAACATTTTCTCTGCACTCTTTTTCTTGCATGTAAAAAAAAAATATATCATATCATGTCTTATATACATAAAGCTCTTGCCTATAAAATTTCATTAAATAGTATTAAACAAATAATATACTACTTAGTTGATTTACAACTTGCCTATTTGTCAAACTAAGACGTGATAAATATTCATTATTCTTGGCCACATGTTCTTCATGAAACAACTCATAATCTCTCATTGGCATTTCAAAATTATGATCACTATCATCTAATTTACGCCTTAAATTAGTTTTCCTCATTTCCTAATGTCCAAAAAAACAATCATATATATATTAGCAACTTGATATAGAGATAATTAACCATAATATAAATTACATAAATACAAGTTTATGAGGTCTTGGTTTTAATGAACAAGTCATTAAAACATGTAGAAAGTCTAAAGCACAACAAACAACAACAATCATTAGATGTTGTGGGTATTTTAGTCAATGGATATTAAATAATGGTGCCCTACACAAATGCCAGTTGCATAAAAAAATTAGCAATGTATCTGAATCAATTCATCAAATCTTTAGAAATAATGTTTTCATTCATAGTCCCATAAAAAAATCTGTATTAACTATGTTCTAAAGATACTAATCAAAGAGGAATTGGGAAGCCAAATGACAGCTTAAAAACTCAATGAAAGAAGTGAATTTTACACACATCCAATCTGGCACACAATTGCTCATTTGAAATTGAAAATTACAATATGTTTGACATGTCTCACCATATTGTGCCTTTTCCTGTATGTGTTTCTTCTACAATTAATCACACCTCTTTGAAAATCATATCTTTTATATTGGTAAAGAATGCACTCATATTGTTGATATTTTTGGATTCTCAAGGTATATTGTTGGAAGATGGTAATGGTCTTATCCTTTATATTTTTCTACTTGATTATTCCTTTGTAAAGATTGACTTTATTTTCTTTGTACAATTGCTTAGTTTAACACAAAATTAGAGGAGAAAATCCATGCAAAGGAAGAGGAAAAGAAACAATTACAAGAAAAGACAAAGTGTTGCAAGAGCATCACTAAACACAATAATTCATCTGTAGGACCCCTCCATTTTGCTCATATTCTCAGACAGTGTTTTATTCTAACTTGCTTATGTGTCTGACAATTCTTTTACTTTGATAGACCATGACACTATGTTATTATTTGATCGCTAACTTTGGAGCGATGTTAGTTTTTATATTGTGATGTGATGTTACACTTTATGGTTGATTATTGTTTATGACATGCTTTTTGATTAGCGTAGTTGTTTATTTGAGTTGATATTGATATATGGTCATCTGTATTTATTGAGGATTTAGTTTCGTTAGTTTGATGTGACATTGTATTGGTGAAGGGAATGTTATTGCATCACTCACTTGGGAGCGCCTTTTGATTCCATGGTTTTCTCTTCATGGTGTGATTGATTATGATGTATAAACATGTTTGAAATATGCTTTGATTGCAGGAATGCAGGTACAGGACATCAAATCCACCTAGATTTACAGGTTTTAACATGTCCATTTCCCCACGATTAGTTGAGTGGGAGATAGTAAATGAGTTTCTCTTGTCAAGCCAATACCCTAGTCATAGTGTGTCATCAGTTTTAGCTGGTCATGTTTTGTTATCATGTTGTTCATTTTTGCCTTGTTATTTATGTTGTAAGGTATGTTTAAGGGAAATAAATTCTTTAAATATTTTAGGTAATTATTTAATTAATCTTGATTATTGTGTTAGAAGCTTTGAATTTAATTTAATTAATTTGGTAAAATGATTTAATCTTATGATTAAATTTATTTTATTAAGTAATTAAATTAATTAGATTTAATTTAAGTTAGAAAATACTATGATTTTGAATTATTAAAATGCATTAATATCTAGAAAATATCTAGAGGGATTATTAGAGTATTGATTGAGAAGATATTTGATTTTTGACATGTGTTAGGAAATGATAGTTATGGTTGTTGGGAAAATTATTTCATGGAGAGAATATTTTATTTAACAAAGTGAGGTAAGAGGTTACTTCATGGAAGGGGAGAAGATATTTTTGGGAGGTTGTTAAAAAATGAAAATTGGTTGTTGAATCTATTTTGTTGGAAAATTTGGGGAAGGATAGTCTCAGGAAAAGACTTTGGCTCTGGATTTGTTTGTTTTTCTGGAAGAAGCTCTACATCAGTCTTCATCTCCTCAAGCATCTCGATTCAGGTTCCTTAATTATTTTATTTTATTTCAATTTGGAAAGGCTATTAGATTAATTTGTGGTTCTAGAAAATATTACCTATACAAGATTATAAGCTTTTGAATATTTTGTAAAATTGAAAGAATGTCATGTTTGGAAATTACCATGAAAGATTTTGTAGAAATTATTGTAATTTTTTATTTGTTTTCAAATTATAAAATTGTCGAGGAAGCTTTGAAAAATTTTGTAGGAATTGTTTTTTTTTAACAATAGAAATTCCCAGAAGAAATCAATCAAAGTTTTGGAAAATTCTATTGATTTGGATTTAAATCTTCCTATAGAAATCTTTGGTTGTATTGGAAAATTTCTTCTACAAAAGGTTATTATTTTTCTTCCAATTTTTCTATTTGGGTTTAGGGAAATTGAAAACATCTTGTTAAAAATTGAAAACTTCCTTCTAAAAAATATTTGGGAAAATAAATTGCTCATCTCAACAATTATTTGTTTTATTTATATATATATACAAGCCTGTATTTTTGTAAAATCTTCTGATGAAATCATTTTTGGAAAAATCTAGATTGAAATTTATTTGTATTATTGAAAAACCCTAGCTATCAAATTTATTTTTGAAAAATGAGTTTTTCTTTCCATACGTGATTTGGATTTTCATAGTTTGTAATACGGAAATAAATTTATTTTTTTCAAAGTTTTTATGTTTATTTTTACTGTGGGGGAGGCTGGGGGGTGATCTGACAATAGTGGTTTACAATTTTTGGCCAAACTAGACACTGAAATTATTATTTTTAACTAAATCTTCACATTCGGGCACCTATAGCGGCTAAACCGTGAGGAATTTGAAGATGATGAAAACTAGAGTCTCATCACATTTTCTCTGTAGATTCCAAAAATATTTTTATCAAAAAATTTGGAATAATATTTCACTTCCTTTTCAATCTCCCACGAAAACTGTTTTTTTTTCTTCAAAAAACAACATTTTGAAAAAGTGATGCTCACCGTATACAACATAACTTTTTTTGTATGAAGGATAAAGTTATAATTTTTTCAAATTTAGATTTGTAACTATGATATCTAGCACTTTCATTTGGTCTCATAGTTTTTTATTGAATATTGTTTCCTTAATAGAGTTTCGAAGTCAAACCAATTGTAATTCAGACATAGGCGGACTGTATACAACATATCTTTTTTTGTATGTATTGAAATTAATTTTTATTTTTTTTAGTAGATCAAGGACATCAATACCTAGAATGAACATATTTTAAAAATTTTATTTTGATAATTTGCTATTTTTCCACATGTGCAAAACAAAGAGCTTGATTTTCAGTGAAAAACCTATGTTCAATAAAACTAAAAAAACACATACATAATAAAAAAAAAACATATTAAAATTATATTCATGGGATAGATCATTTTGAGGACTACCATAATCATTTGAAATAAATTTTAAGTGAATTCATTTGATCCCCCAAAAGGTAAATCAAAATTTTTTTTTTATCATCATTTTGATAGGTGTAAAGGAGACTCATTTATAGGTATGGTTTAAAACTAGCAAGGTTCTATCCAAGGGGTTTTGATCTAAGGTGGTTTGATCAAACCCTCTTCAATTAGAATCCTTAAAATGTAACTTTTAAAGGATTAAATCATTATATTTTCTAAAAATATGTGATTTCAGCAAAAATCAGTTCCTCTCAAAAATTGTAAGCCAACTTTGTGGGATCACCTTGGGGTACCCCTACAGCTGCTTCTACCTCCTTGGGGGAGGTGGTATGCAGGAAGCCAATGCTTCCTTCATAGCCGTGCACCCCCATGTGGGGTAGCTGGCTATGTGGGCAGCCTGACAACCTCGACTATTATTTGTTAATGGCACCTTAGATTTAATTTCGACAGCGCTTAATTTGTTACGATTTTGATTTTTGGTTCGAATATATTAAAGTTAATATATATGTAAGAACAATAATTTGTCGAAATGAAATTATTTAATTTATGAATGATTATGAAATGTTTTATGAATAATTATTATTTCTTATGCATTATGAATGATCATGTGGTGATAATATTTTAATGATTTAATGATTTATTGAAATGCAATATGAAGTAAATTATTTATGCAAATGATGTGATTTAAATGATAATATAGTTTTATTATGAAATGCTAGTGAATGATCATGATAATGAAATTATTATGATAATGAATGATAGTGCAATAATATATTCATAAGCATATATATATTAGGTATTTATATATATATATATATTTGTATATTAATATTTTTAATATATTTATATATTTATATGTGATTTGGTAAATTGTGGTTGGTTATGAATTTTTAAATAATATATATATATATATTTAAATATATATAATTGTATATATATGCATATACAATTATATATACATTTGATATATATAGATTTAAATTTATTTTTTATTATAGGTGCATGTTAAATGCACAATTTGATGATTTTAAAATGGAAATATTTTAATGAGGAAATTGTATATTGATTTAAATGTATATTTGTATTAGCTGCATGCAAATGCAAAATTGTGATGATTTTAAATAAAATGATTATGAAGAAGAAATTGACCTTTTTATTTAAAATTAATTGAAAATTTTAAATTAATAGATAGATTTGATTTCCTCTGTGGTTTGTAAATGGAATTTTATTAAGCTAGTCCATTTGGGAAATGCATTATTGTATTTTATTGAAGGGAAATTGGATTTAGGAAATCCTAATGGTAGATGTATTTCCTATCTATATTGCTTTTCTAGAAGTGATTTCTTCTATTCTCATTTTTGGGGAAATTGGTTAGAAGTGTTAGTTGTTATTTTGTAATTCTTCCAAATGTGGTAGTATTATTTGGGGTTGTTATATTTTATTTTTCAGCCCTTCGATTTCCCTTGGGTAGTGCACTAGGTTGTATTTAGTTAATCACCCGATTACCATGAATAGGAATGTAATGCCTTTATATTTTGGATTGGGAATTATTATTTATATGTGTGCACTAGTTTACCCTTGGGTGATGGATTAGATCCATGTGTTTTCAGTAGGAGAGTGGCTCTCGATGGGGTTTGGGGCCTAGGAAGATCTATCGAGGTAACCCATGATACTTCATGATGGCACTCCTCCTATGACATTAGTTTGTTTGGTTCAGTAATATGCTTGATTATACAAATCTAGAAGAATTATTTCAATTTAGGTTAAGTATTGTACTCATGTGGTTTTAGTCTTGTGAATTTCCTGTGTCTAGAAGTTGTAGGTTTTGTCTAGGAAGTTCTTTTACTATCTCCTAGCACAGGGGAGTGGGTCTTTGGGTACCACTTGTTTGGGTGGAACGTGCACCTTACTCCATTGGGTTCTCTCCTTATGTTTGTGATGGCGGTATCTTCTAGTTGGAGAGCTCATGTGTACCAGTTATTATGTTTCATTCTTATGATTTATTTCATCAGTTGGTCACTTTATATTTCTATCACTCCTCAATTGTATTCGAGGAGGATTTTTGTAATTGTAACATTATTGAATGATCTTCCTTACTTTGGAAATGAATTTTGTAAATGTTATTTGGAATGAATGCAATCTATGGATCTTTTATGTACTTTTATCTTATGATATGTAATTATTTCTTTGGATGTATGATCTTTTATTCATGAGTAGTAATTTATATGCTATGAATAAGTTATTGTTTTATTCTATGGGATTTAGTGGTAAGCTTAGTCGTGTACCTTAGAAGATGTATATGTTAGTGTAGTGCACTTATCATGTTATTAATTACACTTTTAAAAAAAAAAAAATTCTTCACTTTCATTGTAATTGCATCTTCCTCTAGGGTTTCATGGCAGGGCGTTACATCATCAGGGTACATTAGACCCAAAGAATAATTGGAGAAGATCAAATAGAACAAGCATCTTTGATTCACTAATCTTTTCATCAAAATCTCATACAATTTCCCTTGATTCTTCAATTCTACAAAGCCACAAAACATCACAACTTGGCTCTACATATTTATCAAAATTAAATATAGATTCACGTTCATCAAATTGACTAAAACCAAACAAAAATCCTGATCAAAACCTTTGAAAACAATCCATTCATTCATCAAGTTTCCACTTGCTTCAATAAGGCTATAAAGACCACCAATATGCAAAAATTGTATCAAAGCTCACACCATACCTTCAAGAAATTGTAATCATATTTTTTCTAATTGAAATAAACTCATACATACGTGCAATAATTTTGAACCAATAGATCTCCCTGACTCTGTAGTCAAGCCACCATTATTGCATATTGAAGTCACATAGCCAAATCTCCAAAAACAAAAAACTCTACCTTCTAAAATTTTACAAGGTGTAAAAAACTTTTAACATCATTGGTTAAGAAGTTACATCACAAATCCAAGCACTTTTATCTTTGTTCTCTCAGGTTTCCATTTTCTTGTAAACCTAGACCAAAACTCTAGTAGTATTGGAACATAACAAAAATGGGTGCATCATTAAAACCACTTTGAAACCCCATAGACTATTAGCACATCTTGGGACCCATTTTGACACTCGTTCACATATCATAATTCCTTATAAATGTGTTTTGTAACAAGCTTCTGAAAACTGGTCTGAATGTTGAAATAAGAAACTAATTAGGCCAAAATTACAAAGGAGCTAGTATGAAATCAACACCAAAAAACAAAATGTCTTCAAATAGTCTTACACAAGATTCAACAACTTTGAGAAGTAGAAGGGCACAAATAATCATTGTTCTATAAAACCCTTGATTGTAGTCTTTTTGTAACACCAAAGAGTGAGGGTTTATTGAAAATACAACAAACCTCAAACCCATCTATAAACTATTCAAACATGTTAAAATATACCTGCACAAACTATATAAACCTTCTCATACCCTTCTTGCATGCCTTTACATCATTTAGCATCTTGGAGCCATTCATTTTTACACGGAAATCACTATTTTTATGTCAAGGCAGTGGCTTTCACATTGTAATCTTGCCTTCCCCTACACAAATCAACACAAAACAGCCTAAATAATCCTATACAAACCTCTCCACCGAACTAAAAATACCTAATCAATGGAGTATTCATTTAAAATCTGACTAGACTCTCAAAACCTTATATAAGGTGGTAGACCGAGTTCAAGAAATTCCACTTAAACAAGAAATATACTTAATAGATTCCTCAAAAAAATGGATGGAAATGAAACCTAATTCCTTATGCAACTTAAAAATATGAGATTCAAGACCCCAAACTACTGTATAATCTTTGTGACTAGAGAAACAATGGAAGGAAACACTGAAATTAGATAAACAGGGTGATTTTATTGATATGATCTCTTCAAGAAATAGAAAGATGATCGCTTGCCCGCTGTACAACTGATTTTATAGATGGAAGAGGAAAAGTGAAAATTATAAGCAAAGATAAAGTGATGCAAGAGCATCTACCAAACACAAAAATCCATCAAGGTACATCAAACCCCAAACACAATTGGAGAAGATCAAATTGAACAAGAATCATTGATTCACTAATATTTTCATCAAAAACTCATATAATTTCCCTTGATTCTTCAATTCTACAAAGCCACAAAACTTCACAACTTGGCTCTACATATTTATCAAACTTAAATATGGATTCACCTTCATCAAATTGACTGAAACCAATGAAAAATCATGATCAAAACCTTCGAAAACAATCCATTCATTCATCAAGTTTCCACTTTCTTCAATAAGGCTATAAAGACTACCGATCTACAAAACTTGTATCAAAGCTCACAACAAACCTTCAAAACATTGTAATCATATTATTTACAATTGAAATAAACCCATACATACTTGCAATAATTTTGAACCAACAGATCTCCCTGACTTTGCAGTTAAGCCACCATTCTTGCATATTGAAGTCACATAGCCAAATCTCCAAAAACAACAAACTCTAACTTCTAAACTTGTCCAAGGTGTAAAGACACCTTTAGCATAATTGGCTAAGTAGTTACATCGCAAATCCAAGAAAATTTATCTCTGTTCTCTCAAGTTTCTATTTTCTTGTAAGCTTAGACCAAAACCCTAGTAGTATTATCACATAACAAAAATGGGTGCATCATTAAAACCACTTTGGAATCTCGTAGACTATTAGCACATCTTGGGACCCATTTTGACACTCATTCAAATATCTTAATGCCTTATAAAATTGTTTTGTAAAAACATCTAAAAACTCATCTGAACGTTGAAATAAGCCACTAATTAGGCAAAAATTACAGAGGAGCTAGTCTCAAATCAACACCAAAACACAAAATGTCAGTGAGAAAATGACAACAACGAGAAATACTTTGATGGTAGTGAGCAGTCAATGCCAAAGTAGTTCACAAGGAAATGGTATACAATAATATTAAAAAATATTGATAAGGATAATGCCATATGTAGGGAATACAATGCTATTTTAGTAACAATGTGTAAAAGAAAACATAGAAACAATGTTTAACAATGCTTCAATGATGGCTTTTATAAAGGATGCTAGAACAATGGTAGGGATAAAAAACATATATAAAAGAAGTAAATAGTGCCAAGAAGAAATTTAATGCAAAAGGTAGTAATTTAAAAGCAATGAATTTTATGGTGTATACATAATGATGAAGAAATGTATGTGAAATAATGAATTACAATAGTCATAGTCTTGTGCAGGAGCACCTAATGGTGTAGACAAGCATTTTTGTAAACTTTAAATCTTCAAACGTAAAAATATTGTAAAAGGTCTTGTAAGGACAAATTTGATGTATCTAGGTCTCAAAGAGGTCTTTAAGGGATCAAGGATGTTAAAATTCAAAAGTTATCTTTTATTGTCCAAAATGCAAAAAAAAACATGTAAAAGTGAGGAAAAGCAAGAAATTGGGAAAATTGCTAATAGAAGATGAAGAGTCATCTAGTTGGAAAGGTAGTTAGTAAGTTGAAGATGAAGGAGAAGTCGATATAAATGATGTAAACATTTATAAAAACATGTAAAGGATGGGAAAAAGGCAGATTTTGTATCTTGGAATCATATTTTACAATAAAATATTCTATATTCTACAGATTTGTGTTTTCTCCTTTAGTTTTAAGTTCTTGTATGGATAGTTTAGTACTCCATAGTCTAAGTTTTTTTCTTGATCTTATTGAGAAAGGATTTAACTCTCTTTTGGAAGTGATTTGAGGTCCTTTCATCCAGATTTAAGTCTTTGGGAGCATTTTTAAAGAACTTGGCCTGAAATTTCAAATTTGTGTTTTGAGAGTCTAATTTTTTTTTCTACACTACTCTTCCAATTTAGGAATGATGGATCGGTATATTAGGTTATATAGGGTTTTTTTATTGAGTTTTATGCTGTGTGAATGAGTATTGGTGCAGGATAGAGGAACTTTTTTGAGATGAGGCTATTGTCATATAGAAAATATAGTGTTTTCATCATGAAAAACTTGGCTCGAAGGTGGGAAAAGTTGTAAAAACATGCAAGGAGGGTTGGATATGATGTGTATAGCTGTTGCAGACATATATGGAGATTTTGGAATAAATTGGAAAGTAAAATAATATTTGGGAAGGTTGTTTTCTTAAAATCCTTGCTTTCCTTGGCTTAAGACTACCCAAAATGAGGGTTTTGATATTGGGTGTTCTATTGAGATTTCTAATCTCTATAATTTGGTGCAATGGAAGTTTTGAGACCTATTATACTACTTCCTAGGGGTTTGAGGTGTTAATAAGTTGATCCTTTGGTGGTCTCTTTGCAAATTTGGCCTAATTTGAGGCACATTTATAACGTACATTGAAGTTTTTGGTAAATTCTCTCTTAAAAAAAGTACCTCATTTTGAAGTATGTTAATATTGAGAAAAATGGGTCCTCAAAAATGTTAATATTCTTTGGTGGAACATTGTGGTTTAAAAATGATATCCGATTTAAGGGTTTGGTTGAAGAATGGTGTGTTGATTGCTAAGAAGAGTGAATTTGTGGAAATGGTGACTTGTGTGATTAGTTTTGAGTTGAAACTTCCTAATTAATGTTGTTACAAATTTCTCAATGTTTGGACAAGTTTTAGATGGCAGACTTGTTATTTTGGTGTGTTTGAGAAATATGATTCTAAGGTTTAAAGAAGGTGTCTTCATTGCAAAGTTAGAGAATGTGATGATTTAGCATTTTATAAGCATGTATGGGTTTATTCTAGTAAAAAAAATGATGAATTCAGTGTCTTGGAGGTATGAGAATGGTTTTATAGCATGAATGATTTGTCTTGTGGTTATTATGCCTTGTAGAAGCAAATTGGAATGAAGAGCAATATGGTGCAAGTTGGGTGTTTGAGTCAAAGTAAAATGGTCAAGGACTATTATAACATCATGCCATGGTAGTGGAAGCAATGATCTAGAGGAGGTTTCAAGAAAAGACCATTGTCAAATTAAAGAAATGATGGTATACATATTCATATTGCATCCTCGTTTATATATGAAAACATATTCATATTGCATTCATATTGCATATAACATCTATATATAAAAACATATTCGTATTGTATCCTCATTTTTATATGAAAACATATTCATATTGCATTCATATAGAAAATTTTCTCAACATTAAAGCTTTAAAACATGTATTAGTCTAAAGCTCCATGTCCTTAAAACATAAAATAGTCTTAAAACAACATAAAATTATTAAATTAAATGTCATAAAATGGGGCTCATCATTAATCATCTACATTGCCAACAAGATCATAATCATGATCACTCATGTCTACATCTACTTTATTTTTGTCCTCATCCTCATTTGTGACATGAAATACATTCTCTCTCCCAATTTCTTCATTGGTAATCGAAATATCTTCTTCAAACAGTCCCTCATTGTCTTCATCCACTTCTTTGAATGTTTCTTGTAAATTAACATATTGCCCATTAGGCATTACTTCAACAACTTCCATTAATTTTCATTTGAAACAAGACTCTGTTTGAATGACATATGACCAACCTGGGCTTCTTACATCATCAATTATAAATGATTGGTTAATTTGAAGAGGGGAATATACGGCTCATCCGTCTCTAATAAAAAATGTCATGTATTTGCCGGTACAAATCCATACTCATCAAATTGTACTATGGATGGTTGGACCCACTTAAATTTTAATAACATAGGACTATTTTCACCAAAATCCACTTGAATAATTTCTTGGATGAATCCAACATAAAATTTCTTCACAATTTCATGAAGAAATTCAGCACTAACAGCACAATCACAATTTATATTTCCTTTGTCTTTTTCTTCCACTCTTAAATGACTACAATAGGCCCACATTCCACTAAAACGCATAGCCCATAAATTTTGAAGTTGTGAATGCTCACTTTACTCTATTGTTATATCTTGACCTTCTTTGTTTGCATCACTGATTGCATCAACAATCCATTCTTCAAATTTTTGAAAAGAAACACCTCTAATCAAATCATGATGTATGCGCTTTTGAGGTCGATGTTGCATCCATGTTTGATTCTCTTCTTAATGTTTTCTACATATAATAATGATGTACAAATAGTAAGATTAATAATATAAATGTGGAAATGCAATTGAGTAAATAAATTATGGTGTACTTTTTAACACCTATGCCACTTATTGAATGAAGATGTGTTTTGAAGAATAAATGCATGTATTGCACTTCTTTCTTGATATTATAGCTTGAAGTGATAGCCATTTCCTTCTAATAATTCACCTGCAACTCTCTCATCTTCGTCATCATCCCATACACATCAATTGACATTTTTAAAATTCTTCATATATTATGTGCAAAATCACATGGCCTATTGCATTGAATATCCCTCAGACATGCTACCTTCTGGTTTTTCCCTAGTCTAGACATTTTTTTCAAAACCTTCATAAATCATTCTATAGGATACATCCATCTCATTCTTACTGGGCCATAATTCTCTAGTTCATATTCTAGATGTATCAAAAGATGCATAGAAATGTTAAAGATTTCTGGTGGAAATTCTTGTTCCAATAGATAAAGTAATTCAACAACTTCCTCCCTCAGACTATCAAAGTTTGAAGGATCTAATACATGTAAACTCATTCTCTTTAATATTAGTCCCAACCTTATAATTTCCAATCTTGGTCCCTTTGCCAAACTTGATATATTTACCACAATAGGTACAATATTCTCAATTATGATATGATAGTCATGGGTCTTGAGGCCTCTTAAGCTATTAATGTCAGTTTGGCTTCTGATGCAACTACTTACATATCCAGTGGGAAACCGAGTCTAAGACATCAACTGTAAGAATTTTGCACATTGTTCTTTTGTCCAGACATAATGAGCACTAGGTTTTCTATATTTTTCATTATCATATTTTTCAACCCAAATATTTTGATGAATATTTATTTCTCGAAAGTCTTCACATGATGAAATGGTATCAAAAGCACCAAAAATAGTTTTTATAATACCATAAGCTATATTTTTCTTAGTATGCATAAAGTCAACAGTATGCCTAATGGCTATATCCTTAAAGCATGGCAACTTATACAATATGCACAACCATTTTAGACTGCTTTTATTACATGGATCATATCTACTACCAACAATCCCATCATTTTCAATAAATGGCATTCTTTTTTGTCCATTCTCAACAATGTAATCACCTGTTATTAGAAATGGCACTTCACAATTCTCTTCTTGACCATTTAAACATTTTTTTTTTCAATGATATGGATGATCCATTTTAAGGTAAGCATGATGTCCACAATAAACACACTTACAAAAAATTCTTGAGTTCCTCACAAAATCCTTAAAGTTGCAAGCGGGACATCCATGGTATCCATGAAAAAAGAGACCAAACAATGTGCCATATATAGGAAGATCATGAATCATAAACAATAAGGAAGCTTTTAAATTGAATTTTATTGAATGACCATCCCTTAAATATTGAATTGATTCAATTCCTTTCCACAATTCCATTAGCTCATCATATAATGGCTCTAGATAAGCATCTATTGTATTTGAAATCACACTTTTCTTTCATGGTATAATCAATGATAGCATTAAGAAAAATGGTTTAGTTGCTAACCATGGAGGCAAGTTATAATTTATTAGAAACACTGGCCAAGTTGACCATTTAGTACTTTGATCTGAGAATGGGTTCACCCCACCTAAATCCAAACCCAACCTTATATTATGAGGATCTTGAGAAAAATTAGGTCATTTGTTATCAAATTCCATCCACTTCTTAGAATCAAGCACATGTCATTGTTTTCCATCAATGCTCTTATTTTGGGCATGTCACTACATAAGTTCAACAATGTCTCTGCACCTATACATTCAGAGTAATCATTAGATTATCAGAAAGTGGTGAAGAACCTTTCTAGGAACCACAACTGATTTCAACCCTTGTCTATACCTCGCTTCATGACATTTCAGACATTTATTCTCATTTGCAAGATTTTTGTGAAATAATACACAACCATTCACACATGTGTGGATGTTTTCATACACCAAGTCAAGCTTACTGATTTTATTTTTATATTGACTTCATTTTGTTGGCAATGTGGAGCCAGTTGGTAATAATGAACTTAATAATGTCAATAACTGATCTACACTCTCATTTGTCAAACCATGCACCACTTGCAAGTTAAGAATTTGAAGGATTGTTGTCAAATGACTTAACGTACAATTAGCATACGCAAGCTTTAAAGCATCATCCATTCACTTGGCCCAATCATTTTTTAGACCCTCATTCAACCTTCTATCAACTTAAAACCCTTCGTCAATTTTTTTTGCCTCTTCATCTATGTTTGGTGCCACTTCATCTATGTTTATTGCTTCTTCATCTCTCACAGTCTACAATTCTATCATATCTTCATAATAATTGTAAGCTAAAGGGATTATACCTCTATGCCCATATCTTATCATATGTCGATAAATCATATTTCATTTTTTCACCTTTCCACCAAGACGATTTTTACATGGACATGGATATTTTTCAATGTCCCTCTCATCAACTACTCTCTCATCATATGCATGATATTGATCCATAGTGTAAAGCCCCGCCAAGTAACCCTAAAGGAAGTTGTAATTAATGACTTAAGTGAACCAATATTTTTAAAATAAAAAGTGTAATTAACATACACATTTAATTAATTAATTTAATTATTTAATAACTAAATTCAACCCCATGGATTAAATTTAATTAATTAATTTAAATAATAAATTCTATCAGCAATGCATAATTTTAATTAAATTACCATCAACATAATTTAATGCAATAATTCTAAGTATTTATTTCCAAATCAAGAATCCCTTCATAATCAAATAACATTAAAGCAAGGCAAGCAACGACTCAACACACACAACTGACGATACACTATGGCTAGGGTGTAGACTTGACACAAGTTACCTAGCTACTATCTCCTGTTCAACTTAACCATTGGATCGACATGCTCAAACCTTTGAAACCAGGTGGAGTCGATGTCATGTACTTGTAAACCTAAAAACATAGTAACCAACATCATATAATATAAACAGCATAGAATAAACACCGTGAAGAGGAAATCATGAAATCATAGGGTGCTCCCAAGCGAGTGATGTGAACCCGTCCCCTTCACCAATACACTCACCAAAATTGACATATATATCTTACTCAATAATCTCAGATAAAACAGATGTTATATCTACTAACATCATTACACCAATTAAATCATGTAAACTAAAGCATCGGATAAACCAAATCACATCACACAAAATAGTTCATCGCTCTATAAATAGCGATCAAATACACACACAAGATAAATTATCTAAATATTCGGAAACATAAATCAAAGAAAAACAAGGACATATTGTGTAGTCCGAAAAGCAAAATGGAGGGGTGTTACACATAGTCAACCTTTGACACTGATCCATATTTAATATTGTACATTCCAGTATTAATTTAGTTTCTGATTTAAAGAATAAAACATAAATCTGAAAACAAAGACACCAAAACATTGTTGAAAGTAGTCATTTTTAGTAGAGACCATAAAAAAAATAAGAGGACATAATGAGTCATTGTTCTAATATATATCTTAAATTCATTTGAATTTTACCTACTAAGAATGGAATATTTATGTGTTTCCTATCAGCTTACTTTCGACAATGAGGGTTTCAAATTAACTTTGAATTTGTTGTAGAGGGCCTCACTGACTTCAAATTTTTTGTAGCAAACTCTGAATTCCTTGCTTGCATTTTCAAAAGTCTCCAAGTCCTATCCAAACAAGCTTTATTGCCCATGAAAGTGCTTCAATACCCATCCATGAGAATTTAAAATATTATAATATCTAATATTAGAATTATAAATAGTTTCCTTGAGAAAAGATCTTGAAATCTTAAAGATTTGAAAGTTTGAGAAAGGTACTCATGCACTAGATAACATGTTGAGTAGTCAAAAAAATCACAAAAATATTTTGGTTTGGGATATGAAAAAAGGACAATGAATAAAGGGTCCAAGAATCTTGTTGGTAGTGGAAAAAATGACAAACATATCAGTAATTCACCTCCCAAAAATTTAGCTCCTATAGCTCTAATAAGAACTAAATAAGTTCTTTCAAATATTAATGTGTTACAATCTATGTAACGTGTAATGATGCACATTGGGTTGAGAAAGAGACAACACATTTGGTATAGGTTTAGTGTGAAAGAGACATTTCTTGCAATCTCCACTTGAATGCTAAGAAAACTCCATAAATATTTGCAGGTGCTACTTTTTTAGTGAAAACAACAGCTCAATGCCAACCCAGTATGATGGTATGTAGTCACTTTCAAAGAACCATAACCAGATAATATCTTGTAGTGTTCATCACACAATAGTTGCATTTCCCTTTACAAATATTCCCATTTTCCTAATCTTCAACAATACGACTTATTCTCATCTCCCCATAGCCATTTCTCCAAGTAATAAACCTTCAGATCTTCTACTATTTACTAGAAGGGAATAGATTTTTTTTTTGAAAGAAGCATCTATGTCTTCAAATAGAACCACTTATGTTGCATTCATTGTGATAGTTGAACTACTGTTATGGGGGTAAAATACTACTAAATCAAAGGAAACAACCCTTAAATTTTGCAATATGTTTTTTATTATTGTATTTAGATCTATAACTGTTTTGTCTTACACCATAGGAGAAATAATATACTAGTATATTTAAATCTTTAGAACTGTGGTTAATAGAATTGGGTATTTGTATTTACAAATTATTTTCATTTATGGGGAGATTTTGTAAGGTTTGTGATAATGAATAAGTTACTCTAGATCATATGTAGCTGAAATTTTTGAACAATATGTAAAATATCTTGTATAGATCTATATAATTTATTGCAACTCTTGCCATTCTTCGAGCTAGATATATCATATTATTCATAGTTTAATATGTAGATAGATTTGATGTAATTGTATTAAAGTTTCTTCTTACATGGATATAACCTATAAAGATCACTCATTGCCATGAATGGTAGAGGTTATCTAGTTTTTCATAATAGAGCAAAACATATTTTGTAGTGCTAGTGGATTGATTAGAAATAAATTATATTCAAGTTAACCTTCCCTGCAAGAGTGTATTCAATGTGATGACAATAAAATTTGGGTATTTCACTTGCCTCTTATGGTTTACCATTAAACCATTTCCTCTAACTTTGGGCCAGACTTCCACTTCCACTTCCAATATTGGACTCCTAAACAAGGTATAAAAACATGAAAATGTTTTAAAATTCTACATTTTTTTCAACAACTATGAGTTCTACTCATTTCACAACAGAAGCTAATATTCTATTAATTTTCAATATAAAATTGATTCTATGCAATTCTCTTAAAAAAAAATTCATTAAGAATGGCTTTATCAACAAATCAAAACTTCAACTACTCCTCAAATGGAAATTATGAGGTGACCTCTTCTGACAGTGATATAAAAAGAGAATCAACTAGGAGTACCTACAAAGGTTGGTAAAGTAGTAATTCAAATATATTTAAATAACATATTTTATATGATTTTCATGGTTTTTTTTTTTTTTATTATGCAGTTCGAGATTAAAAGAAATAGGAGCCATTTGTCTATAATCGCTTTATCAAGTAAAAGAATCTAATAAATTTTAATAAAATCAAATGATACTTAGATAAAAATAAAAATAAAAAATATCACCCTTTTACAAAACTTTCCATTAGACAAGACAAGATCATAATGTTGTTTTAGGCTTAGTATTGACATAATTTTCTAATCTGATTGTAAGAATTTTGCAAAGTTGAGATTCAGAGGATTAAATTTGCCAATCCTGATATAAGTCACAAGAAATATTTTAGCACAACATCCAAAAATGTCACAAGTCTAGATATAAATAAGTCACAAGTCTAGATAGAAATAAATGAATACTCCACCTTTTTAGTGATTCAAGAGAATCTACCAAACACAACAATTCATCAGGGTACTTCCGATCCAAACACAATTTGGAGAAGATCAAATTAAACAAGCAACTTTGATTCACTAATCTTTCCATCAATTTCACTTAACTTTCCTTCAAAAGCCATCATTCTCTTTTTTTCTTTCATGAGGCTACAAACAAGCCAAATTACCAAACCATCATTCAAGAATTCCATCAAACTCAAATACCAATCAGATTAACTAAAACATGGCTTAAACCTGATTACAATCTCTGAAAACAATCTGTACTTCCATCATGCAAAATATCAACAACCCAAGTATTCTTGCTTGAAAACCCATACCAATCTTTCAAGTCATGGTAAAAACCATCATTTTAACTAAAACAATCTAATAAATTACTCACATAACATTGTTCTAGCAGACCCTCTGATTTTAGCAGTCAAACCATCATTTTACCCATTGAGGAAACCTTGCTCAAAACACTTGAATAACCAAGTTAACCTCCTAAATATTTTCCAAGAATGGAGACATGTTTGCTAACATCATTGAAGTAGGTTCAAACCAAAATCCATCAATTATATCACTGTTTACATGCAGTATTGATCATTCTAGCAATCCAGGCATACAATTTCAAGTAGGTTTCCAAACCCTTAAATTGAGTGATTTCTCATCAATCATAATGTATCATTTCAAAAACCATACACTTTTAAGAACCCATTTAAGTACTTTATAACATACTTCAAGGGAAACAGCACGTTTTTGGAAAATATATGAAAATCAATAGATTGTTTGCTGGAAAAGCTCACCAATTTTGCCTAAATTACAAAGGAAGTGGTCTTCAAACATCACCAAAACAAAAAATAACTTTAAACAGCCTTTTAATAGGTCTCAAAACCAAAGGATCATCAACTTTCGGGCACCAAAAGACTCATTAAACAATTAAACCACAAAACCCTTAGTTATAGGATTTTCAACACAAAATGAATGAGGGTTTATTGGAAATGCATATTGCAAACCACAAAATCACTTGCCACTTCTTCCAACATATTTTTTTATGTCTTTCCAACCTTATTTTACCAACACCAAGCCTATGTACATGCTATATCTCCATTAGCATACTCGTAACCATCAACTTCAAGGGAAAATCACAAAAAATCAGTTGAGAGAAACATCAAACTTTATAATCTTGAATCCCCTATTCTTGTGCTCAGAAAAATCACTTACAACATACTAAAAACTTCCTAAACATTCCATCCCACAAATATTCTAAACCTACATTGGTGGGATGGTAAAATTTAATGCTTATAAGACCCTCAAACCCTTGGTTAGGTTTTTAGGCAGATCACAACATTTGTCTTTTAAAACTAATGGAAAATTCTTTAGAACACCTCTAGATGATTGTTAACACCCTGCACAAAGTGAAATATATATATATATAACCCATACAAGGTATGTATTCTATTGGAAAAAAAAGGATAGACAACTGAGAGGGGGGGTGGGGTGAATTAGTTGTTACCAAAATCAAACTTATACAACATTAATCAGCCTTATATCACAAATATGACAATTAGTAGTGCAAGCATTAAATCAACAACACATCAGAGACACATGAGCACCAAGATTTTATATGTGGAAACCCTGTTAGGGGAAAAACCACAGTGGATGTTAGTCCACAAGATTATACCCTATTAGAAGTATAATGAAGAATAAAAAGGGAATGCACTTGCATTCAGGCACATTGCCTAGAGCACACCTCTCAAAGGGAAGGCTCACTACCTTACATATAGTAATCAGATTAAATCCATCTGATGAAGTTGAACTAAGAAATTAGCTTCTACAAAATCCTGATTACAGTTCCAGTTAGTTGCAAAAAAATTCTTCAAACTCTTCCACCCTCTGCTCAAACTCTTTCACACTCTACTCTAAATGATCTAACCTTTATTCACACATGTACATCACTTGTACACTTGAGAACTTCACACTAAATTAGGGAAACAATCTCATATATATATCCGCTATACAGATATACAACCACTATTTAGTTGGCCACAAATAAATAATGAATTTCAACTATCGGCCTTGATACATGAATAAATTACAATGCACACTAACACAAATTAGTCACAACATAGTGAGGACCCAAAAAAATACCTCCAAACATGCCAAACAATAAAATATTAATCCTCATGGATTTGCAACATGCTAACATCATCATGTCAGCCAAGAACATGAAAACTCGGGCACACATCGGAAGAATCTTCGATCATGAACACTTCAATCAATGCACACATACAACAAGGATAAAGAATGATCTAGACTCATCCATGAATGTCACAGGTACATGCACAACACATGAAATTACCATAATTTCATCCGCTTCAACCAAGAACACCATCTATAGAAAATGAGTAACTGTAGGCACACAAATATTCATAAGTTCCATAAATCTTTATGTGAACCTCTAAAACTTTTAGAAAATATACTAGAGAGCTTCAACAACAAACCCTTTGAAGTACGCGTTCAGATCTTCAACACATAGAGCTTTACAACATTCTGACCTTCTCAGCTCCACTGCTTTCCTATACTATATTTTTTAAAAAATTCTCAATATCCTCGACATATACAACCTTAAGCAAATCCAATGCTAATAGTGTTGACATCAATGAAAACCACATATTAGAAACACAACCACAACATCCAACAAATTCAAGAATAAATCACTATAAAAATAGGGTTGGTATACCACCATGATGAAACCACCTTCTATTCTTTGCATTCAGATAGGATTTCTATTGGCTCCCCTGGGAGGCTTGCACAGTTCGTTACGTTAGCTCCAAAAGGATAAGTCACATCGAAATCAAATTCCAGTTTGAAATCACATAAATCATCAATCCGCAGCCCCCCCCCCTACCTAGAATGCCCCCCCCCTATTGACCAGTGAACCACACAATTCTTCCCCTTGTGGGGGGGCGGTGGGGGCGGGGCACAATTTAGTGTAGCTATAGGTTCAACTACTTGGCTATAGTTACTTCTATGAAAGGGAACCTGAAAAAACAAAGAAATTTTTATTTATTAATATGACTCAAGAATACAAAAATCTGATGAGTTCGTTGCCTTCTACAAGATTTATATATGTTTCCTTAACCATAACTGACTTTACAACTATCTACATCGACCTATCTCTTCATATTTCCCTCAAAGTCAGCTTCTATTTTTTTGCTTTTTACAAATTTAGCAACTTTTGCAATTTTGTGCAATAAAACAACATTACTTGCAATTTGACTTAACCAACCCTCTAGTGACCTATTTGACACTTCAAATACACCATTTGACCTCATATGACCTTTTACAATGCTTTACAATGGAAAATTGAAATTTTACATATTTTTTTCTTGAATGTATTTTGAGAACATGGTGCTCCTGCACTATTTAGGCTTAGTAGTTTAGTGGAGTAGGTTAAAATAGGATGTTTTTCAGTTTTTGAATGTGTGCAAGAGAAGCAATGGCATAAATTTTTGATGCTGCCTTTGATTGAAATTTTGTGTTTTCCCTTTGAAATTAGGTGGTTACAATCATGGAAATGGAGAAACAGTGTGTTCATGGGCTTGAATATGATAGAATAAGCTTGGGTAGGTATATTTTAACATGTTTGAAGAGGTGGTAGAGAATATGGAGTTTTGTAACATTTAATTTCAATAAAACCTCACTCTTTTGTGTTAAAAAAAGCCTTTAATCAAGGGTTTAAGGGTTTTAATGTTTCCCAGGGGTATTGGGTGTTTAGAGGTTGATTAATTGGTACCTACTTTGTAAATTTGGGATAATTGGTGTGTTTTACAAGTGGACAACCTATTGGTTTCCATATATTTTCTAAAAAAATGTGCTTGATGTTGAAGTATGTTTAATAAGGCTGAAATGGGTTCCTAAAAATTTATTTATTTTATGGAAATTCAATGTGGATTGCAAGATACACCCAATTTAGAGTTTTGGGCACTTACAAGCAAGTTTTGGTCTTTGAGTGCAAGAATTTATGAATCTGATACTACATAGTTATGAGGCAGTGTATTTGTTTTTTTTCTAACAAAATCATGATATTGAATGTGTTTTATGGTCTGATGAAATCTTAGAGACAAGATTTGGCATTTTGGTGTCTTTTAGCCATGAAGAAGAAAGTGAAGTGAAGGAAATTATGTTGATAGTTTAGTTGATCTTCTCAAAGTTTGTGTTTGGGTTAGAAGTATCCTTGATGTTGGTTGTTTTAGTAGATGCTCTTGCATCATTCAATAATAAGCCCCAAGATTCATATTTAAATAGTTATTTTAAATATTTAATAAGTACAAAGTAAACCCCAAAAAAGATGACCAGTAACACATATGCTGTAGGAGCACCTTGCTCACAAAATGCCTTCAAAAGGAAAAATTGCACAAAATTTGGATTTTCAATTGTAAAAATTTATAATAAGGTCATGGGAAGACCTATTCTAATGTATTTAAGTCCTTTAAGAGGTTTTAGGTGGTCAAAATAATAAAATATGCAAAACTTGTAAAAATTGCAAAAATTGTCAAAAATTGTCAAAAATGCAAGAAAAGGTAAAAAATAAAAAAGTGAAGAATATTTTGTGGGAAATTAGAGGGATAGTTTTATGAAGTAAGTTAAAAAGTAAGTTATTATTTGGGATAAATCTATATAAATCATGTAATATCGAGAAAAACTCATATTTTTGTATTCTTGAAGCATTTTATGAAATAAAGTTCCATGTTTCCTGTAATTTATGTATTTTTTCTTTCATCCAAAACTGGAAGCTATATATTTTTTTAGATTCCTTAGATTATGGTGTTAGTACATAATTGAAGGTGTTTTGAAAGGCTTTACATTATATTTGGAGGCTTAAATTCTGTGTTTTGTTGAAGAACCCCCTCAAGGGTTTGAGAATCTTGTAAATAACCATTTCTCCATCCCACCATTATAAGTTTAGTAGAATGGTGGGATGAACCTTTTAGGATGTATATATTATTTTTTTATTTTTTCATGTGCTAATAGGAACAAGGGAGACAAGGATAGAGATAAATGGTTGTTGCTCACTCAGATTTCCTAAGTCTTCACCATGAAAGTGTGGCTCCAAGTGGTGTTTTTGAGGAAAACGAAGTGTACAAGGATGGAAGAAGGTTTATGATGCATATGAAGACATATATAAACATTTTTGGAGAAATTTTTGATCTTTCAGAGGTTTAAAATGATGTTTTCCATTAAAATCTCATTCTTTTTGCATTGTTAAAGCCTAAAAACAAGGATTCTATTGTTGGGTGTTTGATTGGGCCTTTAAACCCCTAAGTGTTGGTGAGTCCTAAGTTTTGACATGTGATAAAAGACTTTTTGAAGTCATATAGGGTTTTGGAGTTGATTCTTGGGTGGTTCCTTTGCAAATTTGGAGGTAATTTGATGCATTTTCCAACGGGTGGCTATTGGTTCTCACATATTTTCCAAAAAAAGTGTATCTGATTTTTGGATATGTTGAATTTGGCCAAAATTGGTTGTCAAATAGTTTTTGGTCTAGGTCTGGAAGGATATCAATTAAAAGTTACACCCAATTTGAGGTTTTGGAAACCTACGAGAAGCTTGGTTCCTTCATTGCTAGAAAGAGAAAATTATGAGTAAATAGTGATTTGATTGATTGTTTATTAATGAAACCTATCTAATGGATGCTGGTAAAGGTGTTCTAATTTTTGGGAAAGATTGAGTGAACAAACTTGCTAATTTTATGTTTGGGAAATGTGGTTCCAAGGTGGAAAAATGGTGTTTGGATTGCAAGTTAATGGTAAATCTGATGACCAGTGGTTTGTAAGTGTGTATCTAATTTTTGGATATGTTAAATTTGGACAAAATGGGTTGTAAAATAGTTTTTGGTCCAGGTCTGGAAGGATATCAATTAAAAGTTACACCCGATTTGAGGTTTTGGAAACCTACGAGAAGCTTGGTGCCTTGATTTCTAGAAAGAGAAAATTTTGAGTAAACATTGATTTGATTGATATTTTATGATTGAAACCTATCTAATGGATGCCATTAAAGGTGTTATAATTTTTGGGAAGTATTGAGTGAACAAACTTTCTAATTTGATGTTTGAGAAATGTGGTTCCAAGGTGGAAAATTGGTGTTTGGATTGCAAGTGAATGGTAAATCTAATGACCAGTGGTTTGTAAGTGTGTATCTAGTTTATTTCAATCAAGAACATGTTAAATAAAATGATTTGAAGGTTTGGTGTTTGTTTTGAAAGAAAATTTGTGTGGTTGGTTGTCAATATGCCTTCTGAAGTGAGTAGTATTAAGGAATGAATTGGTGAGCATTGAAAGAGTTGGTTGGTTTAGTGCCTTTAATCAGGTTATTGTGTTGGTATAGTCTTAAGATGCTGGTTAAGTTGCATTTTGAATCTGATAATGATGTGGAATACTGATGAAGTGTTTTTCTTGTTGGTTGCCTTATAGTTTCAAGTGGAAAAGTTGGATTTTGGTGAATGGATAAGTTATTTTTTTATGGAAAGATAATGGAAACATTGATGCTTGTTTAATTTGATCTTCTTAGATGAGTTTGGGTCTGAAGTACCCTAGTGATTGGTGTTCTTGGTATATTCCCTTGCATCAACATATATGAATCATTTGTAAAGAAGTCGTGAAATAAGCCTTTTAAGTCAAAAATTTAAATAGGAAACAGATACAAAGAAAAATTATCTATACAAATCTTAGAGCATCCATTAAAGACTTGATGAAGAACAAAGATTTATATGAAATGGATGAAAATGAAGGATATTATGCTTACAAGGAGCAATGTAGCCATGACTTCCTATGAAGACTGTTCCGGTATTGGCTCTTTTTTTGCTAGCTTGGAGAACCTTTTAAATGTCAAAATCAACAACCTTTGCTTCATGAAAATTGTCTAAGAATATATTTGTAGACTTCATGTCTTTGTGAACAATCTCAAATGAGCAATCGTGATGAAGGTAACCTAGTCCCTTAGTTGTACCTAATGCAATCCTGTACCTCTAGCCAATCCAAAATATGACCTCCTCTTCCATCGCCAGTGTGAAAAGAATTAATTAAGTTTCCCTTGGGCATATATTCATAAGCCAAAATATTTGAGTCACTGTTTGATAGGGAAAATGCATGTCATCAAATGAGGAGGGAAAATAAAATGCATTTCATGAATGAGGAGGGAAAATAAAATGCATGTAGAAAAATTAATTCTTTTTGTTGTCTTAATTTAAGAAAACTAAAAAATTAAAAATAGCAATTGCACCTTGGTGTGCAATGGGTATGCCGAAGAGGTTGGAAGGTAAAATAGGGAATTTGTGGTCTATTAGTTGCAACATTTGTTCTAGTACATGAGGTCAATTAGTAGACCATTTAGCAAATGATAAATTTGTGCAACAAAAGTCTTAATGGAGAAAGATCCAAACATAATTGATACAAACCATTTAAGGCTTCCAATCCATCCACTAATGTATTAAATAAAGGGGTCAAATGCATTCGGAGGTCTAAAGTGCTCTCTATCTCATGATTTCTCTCTCTCTAACTTTTATTCTAGATTTTAATGTTGAAATATAATTTATTATATAAATTAAAATTAAATTCAAAATATGATTATTGTACAATTAATTAAAAATTTAATAAGAAAATTAATTTTAATCTTTTAATTATTATTTGTAATTTTATAAAAAAATTAAATTAAATTAAATATCTAATTTAAATATAATAAACTAAATACAAAGTCAAAATATATATTAAAATAGAAAATTAAAACCAGTTTTAAATTTTATAGAGTTGAAATATTAATAAAAATATGTACATAAGAAATATAATTAATATATTACAAACAATATAAAAATTAATTGAAAGTCAATATTAATAAATATAAAAAATATTTTAAAGTCGAGCATAAATATTGTTAAATTCTTAAATAAATTTAAGTATAAAAATTAAAACCCTATTAAACTAAATTAATATTGTAAAAGCTAAAATTTTAAAATTTGTAAAAATTAAAAAATCAATTCCTAAGTAATTTGCATAAATTATTATGATTTCGTTCTTAAAAGTAATTACTATTAACTTTTTTTTAATAGGTAAAAATAATTACTATTAACTTAATCTACAATCATACCCCCTCTTGTTTTGCAATTCTTATCAATTGGGAAAAAAACTTAAACTAAAATTTTGTAGTATCAAATTTCTCAATCCTGGAATAAAGAAAATTCAGATATTTTGAAATGGCATTAATCATTGAACTCACTTCCACCCATTAAAATCCACACCCTAATAAGTTTCCTAGCAACACAACTTGAGGTTTCTAGTCATAAACCACTTGTGGCAGCCTCAATTAATATACCTAATCCATTTTTAGTCTTTAGAAAGGATTATAATTTCCAAGAAGATGCAAGGGAGCCATGCGTTTTATAAACAATAAAGTCAATAAATCCATCAAAAGGATGAAATAAGTTACATTTTAGCATACATGGAGATAAGCAGAAAAACTAATGATCTCTACCAAGACAATTATACAAACACATAACTCAATGTGTAGGGTCCATAATTATGAGTACCATTTGAAATGAAAGTGTTTGCAAGATAGCCCTCAAAATGCAATTGGATTGTTTAAATCATATTTTATTAGTCAAATTGAACACAATTGCTCTTTGATAAATTTGACATGCTAACACAATAGGAAAATCAAACTACCTTTAAATCATAGTTAAAAATATTAATGATTCATTAACATAATGAGTAATAAAAGTTAAAGAATGTAAATGTTAATTTTTTTTATAAAATATGTGAAGGCCTTAAGACTACAATGAGAGGCAATGCCTTCCATGCAATAGGTAGTTTTGGTGCACCAAGCAACCTAGGTGGCCAAATGGCCTACTTAGGTAGGGGTCCTATGAGGGGGGCTTAAGCTCTATGGATTATGATCAAATTCGAAAGAGAAAAGAATAGAGGAGTAATAGTAATTTATTTAGTCATTTTTATTTGTCTGATATTAGTCATTATTATTTTTTTAATATTAGTCGTTTATTTATTCATTTAGTTGTGATTTTACCCACTGACCAAATTAGTCACTTATAAATTACCAAATTAGTCATTTATTTGCGAAATTCTACTAGTGTTAGTCACATGACTAAAAGTTTTAGTTACATCATTTATTTTCCAAATTCTACTAGTGCTCCTAAGTGGTTTTTTGGCCTCTGTTTCTGTACTATTAGCCAGTTTGTATAGGTTGGCTTGATCAAAAGTGAAGGGAGGAAACAAAGACAAGGACTTCTCTATGGCATCATCATTTCATTGTATCAAGTGTTTTTAAACACTTTGGGGAAAACTATAATCCCTTTCCTAAGGACTTTGTCATGTTCATTATTTTTAGGACTCAATAATTTTTGTTTGGGCTTAAAAATAAAAAACCAAAGGGATTAAAAAGAACCATAGACAATTTACTAGATTTTCTTTTGGACTTAACAATTGAACAAACAAATCTCACACTTCAAAGTTGGTGCTTAAAAATAACTCATATTCTTGCTTTGGAAGGATTAAAATGAACATGTTCCTTTTATGTTTTGTAATCCCTTATCCAAATTAATATCATTTAAAAAGATGTATGCACTTCTCTCAAGCCTCACAAAGATCATGAGAATCAAAAGGCTTTTTTGTGATATTAAGTTGTATGGGTGATTACCTCCACACTTCAATTTGGATTCTTAAAATTGAAAAAAATCTTGCTAGTGTGAGTGGAGTATATCATGAGTGTTCTCTCTCTGTTTCTCAACAAAGATCAATCAAAATATGGATATGCTTGCTCGCTTTTGGTTATCCTTAGAGGGCCTTCCTAGTGGGAAAAATTAATCATCCTAGGGAATGACCCAATGGGGAACATGCTAAAGCCAAGTGACTTCCAACTAGTATATAAGTATCGATGCTTGAGAAAAGTTCAAGTATCACGAAGATTGTTCCAACAAGAAGGCCAACAATGGTATCTTTCCATATGGATGATCCCCCATAAATGGAATGCCTATAATAGAACCTTTTATTTAGAAGGCGTAAATCCTTAAATCTATTTGTTGGTGCAAGAATGGTCATTCTGAAGTTGTCTAAATATTTTATGGCTCTTAGTAGAGATGAGAAGTATGCCATAGGAGTTTTATGGGTATTGATGCTTGGCTGACCCAATAAGACTATGTTGTGGAGGGGAGCTAGTGTGGTCAACCATCTAATTATCCACTAAGAGTAGGAATAGCTGGATTTATCCAAGTGGGAACTCAACAAATATTGTCTTATTTTATCCTAGGATTGTTCATCACTTTGGAATCAAAACCCTTGGATCTAAAACATTGGGAAAACAAGAATTCACCAAAAATCTTCAAAGTTTCAAACACTTTGGGAGGATAAAATATCTTTGAAAAATACAAGTGCTATTGCTTGCCCTAGGGATTCCATCCTTAGAGGCTTCTAAACAATTAGATTTACATCTTAATTTTCTCTCACTAAAGTCAACATAGGAAACTATGCTCTTGAAACCTTGATTTTCACATAATGAAACCTTGTGGAATGAAAAGGAATTGAGGTATAGACATTCAATTTAAAACTTAAGCAGTACATTGAATGTGGTAAAATCAATTAAACCCCACACATGTGCTTGTTTATATTTTATCTTAGGTTCTTTTGAGAAAACATTGATCTTTTGGTTTGAAGCACTCTTATGGAAAACCATGTTCTTCACTACCTCGGTCTTGTAAAAAAATCCCTCTTAGATTAACTTAGGATCAAATAAAACCCCTTCATCAATCCCCAAACATTTATCATCTCCATCCCAAAAACAAATTTAGAGCTTTGGAAATATCATTATCTATACTTGGGTACATTGTTAAACCAAATCAAAATCACCTTGTCTAGTTAGGAGTGTGAGAATGCATCCTTTCTCATACCTCTAATTAAATTAGCACCTCTTTGAACAAGTTCATCTTAAGGTAGCATATAACATATTAGGGTTTACAAGTTCATTATCCAAATCGAAGAAATCAAAATCAAAATCCTAAAGTCTAGCATTGATCCAAATTTCGTAAAAGTTCAAACACCCATATCACTCACCCTTCCATATTTCATCTCATCATTGGTCCCAAACACCTTAGAGGTTCACTTTTGCAATGATGTCAAAACATAAGAAAATCATGGAGTATAAACTCGATCCATACTTCATGAGTAATCCAAGTCAACTAAACTATCGAGGCCTTACACTACCAATTGATTACCAAAACTCACATTTATACAATCCATACATGGGATCACTATCTTCTACAAACCTCAATGATACAAAAAGTGTGAGTTTTCCCAATTTGAATTTTGGAACACCAAACCTCGATGATACAATAAATGTGAGTTTTCCCAATTTAAGTTTTGGACCACCTTTCCCTATGGTAGATTTAAATCAAAGTCAAAACTTACAAATCTATCCACCAAACAATCAATGTATGAGTCTTCTTCCAAACAAAATTATCCCACAAAATTCATACATTCCAAATGTCAATATACCAAGTGCAAGCCTACCAAACATGAACATATCAAATCGACACTTGGTGAACTTTTGGATAAATATGTTTGCAAATCAATCCAATAGTGTTCAAAATCTAAGAAATATGTTAGCAATTGCATGTATTGATCCAAGTCAAGGTAACACCATGCAAAATCAAAGTTACCTAAATCCAAGCAATGTGTTTCCCAATCACAACAATTTTCAATATCAACCAATAATTCCAAATCTAAACATCATACCAAATCATAACATTTTCCAAAATCAATCTATCCATGATCCCATGAAAACACCACAAGTATACATTCCAAATATGCTTGCTCAACAACCAAATCAGTTGTATCAAGGATGTCAAGATCAAAATCAAGAACAAATTTTGTGAAAACAAATTGCTATACTTAAAAAAATCATTGATTCATAACACCAAGATACATCTCCACCCAAAAATCAATACACTTTTGTATTGGTTGAACCGTGTCATCAAAACACTGAGTTGTGTTCACAACCACATCAAGAACAATATATCTACTGTCAAAAGGTTGGATATCAAGATCAACAACAAACCCAATCACCCCATCTCAAAGATCAGTCATCACATCTCCAAGATCAATCACAACTATCCATCAATGATCACCTTGAAGATGTTTCTCCCTCATCCAACGATCAAATCAACATATATCAAGAGTCACTTCTCAATCATGATCAAAATCCACCAACAATACTTGACAATGATCTAATTCAAGAAATGTTAACATCATTGGAACCTATGGTTGAGAACATTGAAAATATCCCCACCATAATTGTTGAAAACAATGATCAAAATCCATCCATCAGTGAGCACCTTTATTTATTTTTACCCCATCCAATGATCAAATCAATATACATCAAAATTTAATTTTTAATCATGATCAAAACCCCCCAACAATACCCAACAATGATCTAATTCATGAAATTTTAACATCATTTAATCATATGGTTGAAAACATTGAAAATATCTCCACCATAATTATTGGAAACAATGATCAAAATCTATCCATCAATGAGCACCTTGAACATTTTTCCACCTCATCTGATGATCAACTCAACATACATCAAGAGTCACTTTTTTGTCATGGTCGAAATTCACCAATAATATCCAATAGTGATCTATTTCAAGAAGTGTAAGAATTATTTGATCCTGTTGACATAATCCAAGATCCATAAACCAATGATCATGTGGACAATGTATCTATATCACCTAATGATATAAAGGACATATCTCAAGATTTTATTCCAAAGTATGATCATCATCTTTCACCAAATTCTACAAGTGGTCCTTTCCAAGTCATATTGGCATCCTTCGACCTCATGGTTGCAAATATTGAAGGAATCCTCAACTAAACACTTGATTCCAATCCACTCAAAGATCACTAGGATATTGAGCCACTTCCCATGCCTAATGATGATTTCCAAGAACCCTTTGTAAGAAATCCATCCTGTGAAATTGACCCATTTCAAGAACTTGATCCAAACTATGTCAAAACAAATTCCAACATTAGCCAAGATCAAGAATGTGTATCTCCATAATACTACAATGATCTAATGGGAAATCTCCTATCTATACAAGATATCACAAATAATGATAATATCCATATTGTAATGCTCCGCCAAGTAACCCTAAAGGAAGTTATAATTAACGACTTAAGCGAACCAATTTTATTTTTTTAAAGTGTAATTAACATACAAATTCACTTACTAATAACAACAACCTTTAAGGCTACAAGGTTGGGATTACTTAAACCCACACGTACATATTACATATAACCATAGCATTCTATACTTTAAGAAATAAACATCATACAACATAAGGATACCACATAACATAAAAAGATAGACATCCAAGATATAATTTCATAATCAATTTACTCCAATAGTTACATCACTCATTCCCTGAATGAGGCAATAGTACATAAGTGTTACAATTACAGGATTCCACCTCATAAACATAAGAGGGATAAATAACTTATACAAAATGAAATATTACAATGCAAGAATAACACAAAAACCCATGAGTTGTCCAACTGGATGTCTCACCACCAAGTACTAAAGATAGATGGGGACCCAATGGTGTATGGTGCATATTCCACCCAACCAAGTGGTACCCAAAGGCCCACCCCCCATGCTAGGAGATAGTAGCAAAGTAACATGGACAAAGATCTACAACCACTAACCATAGGCAGACTCAACTGACTCAACCAAACACAAGTACAACACAAGTACAACTCACACATCACTAACATAGGTCACATTGCTTCCAATCATAAAATAGATCAAGTATGTTCAGACAACCATACACATAAAACACATACCAACTGTTGTCCTAGACAAAGTGTCATCGCATAGTTAGTCATGAGATCTCCTCTGGGCATTCTTCATAGGCTCTAGATATCTTGGTGACCTCAACCGAACCCTGGCCCTCATGCTCACTCATGTGGCATCAAATACCTCTCGTACTGACAAGATAGATGACTATACCATTTCAGGCCTTCCCACTCATTCCAAGTCTAAACAAGCCCTTGTGTCTATGAGTGAGGATAAATTATCTTGATTAGTGTGAAATGCATCCTAATCATCTAAGTACATTAATTTAGTTATCACTTGATTAAATCACTTCTGAAGGTTACCCGGTTTACCTCTTTGGGCTCTTGTGCCTAATAGAATCCACTCTTCTAATGGACAACACACACCCAAACAATCCACCAAGGGAATCACAAGTGCATACAAACAAGGCATCATAACCACTCCATCTCAAGGAGGAAACAAATAATAGAACTCACTCCAAACATCTTGGAGGCAACAAAACACATAGTCCACTCTTTTCACAAGAGGTACAAAACATCCTCGTTCGTGGAAACCGAGTGAATACTTAAAAGACACCATGCACTACCCAAGGGAAAACATCTAGTTGACATAATGAATTGACAACCCTCATCCTCTAAGATCTTTTTGGAAGTCTTACAATATTTTTGACTATCACTTAATCCCATATCCCAAAATAAAACTTGACGACATAGCTACAAAAGCATTCAAGTCATTAATCAAATCTAATATTAGGATTTCCTAAATCCACCTCAAGCAATAGGTAACATTGACAAAGTAAAAGGCACGATAACTAGATTATCTGAAATAATCATATAACCCTATTTCCTCTTTTATTATTGGAAGTCTCAAACAATTAAACTCACTTCCCTTTACGAAATATAGAGAAAGTAGAACATTTAAGGTAATCATGAGAAAATTACTATTTTTTGATATTCTAAATCCATATCCATTCCATATTCCAATCACAATAATTTTAATTTCTCTAATAGAATAAATAAATTAAAATAAATGTCTCTTCAACAAAACTCCTTTACTTTTAAAATGACATAAATCTATGCAATTAAATCTTTTCAATTTTCTATCCATGTTCTATATCTCTTTCAATTTCCTATATCAAACATGCAATTTCCTCAATATAATTAAAATATCATTTTCCTTATCAATTTGACCATGCATTCAACCCTTATCTTTTAAAGTCACCATGCAAGAAATTATCTTCCAGTTGTAATGCCCCGCCACGCAACCCTAGAGGATGTTGCAAACAACTACTTAAATAGGCTAATTTTTTTTTGGTTTAAGTACAATTAATACATAAGTTCGCTTCCCAATGCAACCATCCCCTAAGGTTACGAGACTGAAATTACTTATCAACCCACAACATAAGTAAAAACCGAAACATTTATTTACTTATTAAATTAAGAATGCATACATTCCATACAAGATAAATTACATTAGAGCATAATAGATAACTTCCCATCTCATTTATCCATAATTAAATATTACAATTACAACTCTCATTCCCCGAATGAGGCAAGTCCAATAAACATAATTTACAAATTACATCTTTCCACCTCGATAACATAGAGGGGTAAATATAATACAAGATCAACTAAAAATAAATAAAGCCAGAACTGAAACTAAATCTCATGAGCTCTCCAACTGGAAGTCTCGTCCACATGAACATGAAGATAGCCCAACGGATTTAGGTGCATGCCACACAACCAAGTGGAACCCAAAGGCCCACCCCCCGTGCTAGGAGATAGTAACCAGGAATCCTAGTCAAGACCATCTACCTCAAGACATGGGCTAAAACACCATTGAAGTAAACTAAAACATCCAATCACATGCCACACAAGTACATCCCAAGGTAAAACTCAAATACCATGCAATAACATCACAAGCACAACTCAGATACTATGCAAGTACAACATAAGTACAACTCAAGAGCATCACGAATACCACTCAAATATCAAGCAAGTACAACACAAGTACAACTCTGCATGGTCACATTGCTTCCAGAAATAAAGCAGAACAAGTATTTTAAGAGAATCATACACATAATAATCAAATACCAACTATGGTCACAATAGGTATGTTAAGGAAACCATACCCACAAAGTCGAATACCAACTATGGTCACACTAGGTATGTTAAGGAAACCATACCCACAAAATCGAATACCAACTATGGTCACATCAGGTATGTCGAAGAGACCATACCCCTAAAACAAAGACCGACTGTTGTCCTAGATAGAGTGTCATCACACAGTTCGTCATGGGTTATCCTTGGGAATCTTCATAGGCTCCGGCCCCCACAAGAAAAGGTTATCCTGGTGACCTTTACCGAATCCCATCCCCCATACTCACTTATGCAGAGCCAAATACCTTTCGTACAGACAAGATAGATGAACTTGCCATTACAAGCCTTCCCATCTCATCCCAAGCCTAACCGAGCACTTAGGTCCATGAGTGACGCATTAAAATCTTGATTGGTGAAAAGTTAGTCCTAAACTTCTAAGTATTGTTTTAGTTATCACTTGATTAAATAACTTACAACAAGTTATCCTTGACACCACTTCGGGTGCCAACCCCCATTACAATCCACTCTTCTATTGGACAACACACACACACCATCCAAATGTTAAAGGAACGAAGGTGCAACAAGCAAGACATCACGACCTCTCCTTTCTCAGGAGGTGACACAAACTGAAATGCACTCCAACACCAGAGGCAACAACCACTTAACAAGGCTGCTCTCGACTGCTCCTGACAAGGAGACATACATTATAAACTTCACTCCTTTCTCAGGAGCATCAAAGATAAAACCATCTCCAAACATTGGAGGTAACAACAATAACAAAAAAACGCTCCTGACAAGGAGGCACACATTACAAATTCCACTCCTTTCTTAGGAGGCACATAACATTCCCGTTCATGGAAACTGGGTACTAACATAGACACAATCCTCATGCACTATCCAAGAGAATTCACATCAAGTTGACATCACAAACGACAATCCTCACAAACAACACACCTTCTGGAAGACTTACAAATTCACAACACATTTAATCCACTTTCCCAAACATATGAACTAAGAGGAAACAATCACGAAGTCCATTTGCGAGGAATTAAACTAATTTCGGATATATTAAATTCATTTTCCTTAGCAAAATTCAGTATTACATTGCCTCAATTAAACTTAATCGATTAATGCTTCTTTCAGACAAGGACGAAATTTTAAACCCATTATCTAATCCTTGATTGCTTGGAAATAATAATAAAATAAAGTAGTTACTTTATTAATTCAAAACATATCATTTTAAAATAATTATTTCTCTTTTGCAAAATAAATCATTCTAAAATCAATTCATTCCTCTACTAACACATATAACTTTAAAAATCAAATACTTGACCTTTTAAAAACTATTATTTTAACATCAAATATATGTTCTAACAAATATAATATTTTAAGGTCCAATAACTTGTCTATTAGCTTATTATGATAAAACAATTTCTTCTTCCCCAATTTATACCATTTTAAATTCCTCCAGTTGTCTTTATTTAAATCCCCAGTTAAATCTATATAACATCAAGTATTTAAATCCTCAATTAAGTATTTAGATTTCAATACCTATGTTAAATCTTATTATATTATTTACATCTATGAACATAATTATTCAATCTTATATATATATATATATATATATATATATATAATATTTTAAATATTATAAGTTATAATATAAAACATTATTGAATAATCTTTTAATATTATAAAAATAATATTTAAAATATTAATATACAAATATATTTCATTTTATATAAAAGAAAGGACCCACGCTTATCCTTGGGCCGCGCGTTTGACTTAGGGCAGGGGCAAACGGTTTAGTGCCAAGTGCAACCCTAAGTCGGTCGTGGGTTTGACAGTGGTGGCAGATTCCTTATGGCGGCAATGATTTCCTTTTCCTCCATGGCTGCACTTTCCACAGTGGGCGGAGGTTATACTAGGGTGGCATAGGGGTTTGCCAAGAGTGGTGTGGCTTGCACAGCTTCCTGCGGATAAGGGTGGGGTGGAGATGGTCTTCGCAGCCAGCCCAAGCGGGGCAACTGTGGCTAAGAATAGTCGATGCCCTTTGGGCGGCGGCTATGCTTAGGCATAGCCATCCAAGCGGTGGTGATGGCAGCGGATGGAGGGGAGAGGGGAGGGTGTGGCTCCCTCCACCCGCCTCCATGGGAGGTGCGGTGGGGGTTGAGCCCCCAACCCCCCCATTAAAATTTCATTTTTTTTTAAAACAAAATAATTTCAACTGTCTTTTTCTTTTTTCATTTTTTTTTTTTGTTTTTTTACAAAATGAAAAAAAAACCAAAAGCTTAAAATATCCACATTTTTCAAAAATTTGAATCTAGGTATTTTAAACCAGCATAGCTTTATAAAGGGAAATATGTAAATGAAATATACAAGCATATATATATTTTTTATATTTTCAAGAGGGATTTTCAAGACCAAAACACCATACAACAATGATCATTTATAAACCAAGAACACTATTTTTTGTTTTTAATTTCTAAACATGATTTTCATCATCAAATTATAAATGAATACACTTTTTTCTTCAAAACAAACAAATTACAAAGAATGAACCTGGTTTTATTTTTGAGGTGAGAGGATCCAAAATGGTGCTCAGCTCCCAACCTTGCTTCCAAGTCTAGTTCCACAAAATTGAAATATGCTTCCTCTCTCAAATTCCAACTTTTCTCCAAAATTCCAAGATCCAAAATTGAGAGCCAAATTCAAACATAAGGATTTTTGCCCTAAAATCCTTCAACCACCCTAATAAATTCTTCAAAACAGAAAATGCAAAAATATCTAATTTCTTTCAATTTTCAAATTTTCAAATTCCAAATTAACTTTTTGTGCATTTTCCTTATTTTCGATTTCCACAAATTCAACAATAACTTCAACATAAATAAATTAAATTCTTTCAACCCCATAAATTTAATTAATTAATAAATAGATTTAATCAATGATTAAATTATTTATTAATTAAATTAAATTAATAATAAAATAAATTATATTTCAACATAATTCCAGAACACATTACTCAACAACTTAAATACATTAAGCTATTTAAATCACCCAATTTAACTTGCAATTAAATAAAAAAGAGAGGGCACAATAATCAAAGCAACACAACCTGACAAACAACTGATGACATACAAGGACTAGGGTGACAACTTAGTACGGAAACCTAGCTACTATCTCCCAATCGAATACCGTTGGGTATTGAACACGCTCTCACCTATGAAACCAAGTGGACTCGATGTCATGTATCTGTCAACCTGCAAATACAGAGTATATCCACATGCATATATATGTTAAAATTAAAACACATCGTGAAGAGGAAATCACGGAATCGCAGGGCACTCGCAAGCAAGTGATGTGATCCATCCCCTTCACCAATAAAATATCACTGACTGACGAATCTAACATCATTAATATGATCAAAAGCATAAACACCATTAATTCAATTATCCACTATGCTAATCCAAAGCATGACATACTAATAATATCAGAAAAATACACCATCACACCAAAATATAACATTTGCATAACTTTATAGATAACGATCAAATAGCAACTAAGTTCTAAGGTAAAGCACTTAATAGCAAATAAGGCATAACCAAACAGAACACTGTTCGGTCAAATGAGCAAAACAGAGGGGTCTTACACTAGTTACACAACTGACACATCTAATTTCTACAATTTATTTAAATTTTACTTTTCAATTCATTTCCTACCATTCCTCAATCAACACTTCATAAAACAAGTTATTTTAGAAATACAATTGCTTAATTTTTTTTAACATTAATATTTAATATATTTATATATTCATAAAATATATACACATAATTATATATTAATATATAATTATGTATATACACTTTTAATATACAATAATTAAATATATACATAATAAATCACTAACCATCTATATAATATACCAAATCATAAATGAGATTAATTATAAATAATAAATCAAAATAGAATACACGAAATCTGAAATATCATTGAAATTTTGAATGGACGCACATAGGGGGGTTTGTTTTAATAAATAAATAAATAAAACTTTTTTAAATTTGGGAGGGGTCAGTTGTAGCTAAACCCCCCACTCCTCCATATGCGTGCCTCCCTTTGGGGCTGCGCTACCCCCAAAGGTAGCGCTCCCTCCACTTAGTGGAGGGTGTTGCCTTGGAGGCAGCTGCACCTCCATTGGAAAGGGTGGTGGGGCGTGCAATGCACCCCAACCCAAAGTATTAATCAAAACAAAAGATAGCGAATGGAATTTGCATTTCATCAATTATGCGGTTTCCAAGAAAAACCAGAAAGCGTCGTACGGATGGTTAAAATAATATTTTAACTAGTATATATATATATATATATATATATAACATTAACACTATATATATATATATTATATATATATATATATATATAAATAGATTTATCATATTATACAAATTGGGGAAATTTTAAGAAAATATTCACCTACAGGTGAAATTATGCAAATTTTCCACAGAACAATCCAAAATTCATAGAGGTTTAATACTAATTCTTTAAAACCATTTCTTAAAATTCATAACAATAAAAGAATGAATAAAATAAATAGAAAAATAAATTATAGCGAAAAGTTTTCTAATCTTCTGAGTTTCTCCACCGTCAATTTTCTACAGAGGTTTATCTTTTGAAATCAATTTATTTATTTTCTATAGGGATTTAAATTTCCTACAACAATCTAAATATCTCAACCAAATTTTCTCAACTAACAAGATCCTCTAGATTTGGTTTAAATAACAAACTAACTGTTTCCTCAAGTATCTAAGTTAAATTTTACAAAATATTTTCACAATTTCCCTGAGGAATTTTTAGGGAAATAACAAACTCCCAAAATCTAAACATTTAATTTCTAATCTTAATTAGTAATCTCTATTACCAAATGAATTTAACCAGTGATTCTTTAATCAGTATCAATTTGATTTAAACAAATCAAGAATAGTCAACTATAGAATAAAAGCTGATGTTGAAGCTATAGGCAAAGAAGAGTTTTTTGAAGAAGAACCTCCTCCAAAGATCTCACAATTTCTCTTCAACTGTGCAGTGAATCCAAGCAAGAAAATAATACAAAAGCACAACCAAACTCCAACAGAATTTTCCAAATCAATTCTACAGCCAAAAATTTCTTCAAACCCTCCTCTGGGCAATTTTTCCCAAAAATATCCTCTCACCAGAAGAAGCTTTTTCTCCCCCAAAATTCTCTCTGTGAATGAATTTGCAACCAACTCTTCTATTTTCTTAAACTTTCACATCTTGGCATAATTGAAAATATCTTCAACAACCAAATCTAATTTTGCATGCAATATATAAATTTAGAATATTATATTACTCCAATATTTTGAAAACTAACTTTCCTTTTAAAATTCAATTTCAAATTCTAATTTCATTCCCACAAATGAAATTTAACTTTTCCCATTTAATTCAATTCCCACTTAATTGAAATAAAATTCCAAAATTAATTTTAATTTTTTTCTTTCTTTTAATTTTCTCAACATCACATTTAATTAATTAATTTAATTATTTAATAACTAAATTTATCCCCATGGATTATATTTAATTAATTATATAAATTTAATTTAATTAATTGATTTAAATATAAACTTCTATCCACAATTTCAATTTAAAATTAAATAACCATCAACATTATTTAATGCAATCATTCTAAATAATTATTTCCAAATCAAGAATCCCTTCAGAATTAAATAACATTAAAACAAGGCAATCAATGATTTGACACAAACACAACTGATAACACACTATGGCTAGGGTATAGACTTGACACACGTTACCTAGCTACTATCTCCCATTCAACTTAACCATTGGATCGACACGCTCAAACCTATGAAATGAGGTGGAGTCGATGTCATGTACCTGCAATCCTGAAAACATAGTAACCAACATCATATAATATAAGCAACATAAAATACACACTATGAAGAGGAAATCACAGATTCGTAGGGTGCTCGCAAGCGAGTGATGTGAACCCCTCCCATTCACCAATACACTCATCAAGACTGACATTTCCATCTTATTCAATAATCTCATATACAATTACATGTTATATCAACTACATCATTACTCCAATTAAAGCATGTAAAATAAAACATCAGATAAACCACATCACAACAAATAGTTCGGTGCTCTATAAATAGCGATCAAATACACACACAAGATAAAATATCTGAATATCCAGAAATATAAATCAAAGCAACACAAGGACATGTTGTCCAATCCAGAAAGCAAAAAAGAGGGGTGTTACACATATAGCACATAATCCTTCATCAACCCATGAGATGCTTTCTTTGGATGGGAATTTAGAAGATCTCCATTCAAAACAAGAGTCTCATACTCTTGATATCATTACCAAGGAATAAGGGTCTCCTACTCTTAACATTTGTACACATGATCCAGATATAGAAACATCTAGAGATATATTAGAAATGGTTCATAAAGAAGGCTTCTACAAAATTCGTAAATTAGAAATATCCAGTGAAGGCATATCAAAAATGAATCATGAGGAATACTTTTACATGGATGGTGAATCATCAACACCTCTTGAAGCAACATTCAAATTTGATATTTCACAAGATAAAGCTAAAGATATCAATCAGGATGTCATCCCACATATGGATGATCCTATCACTAATAAAATTGGATCACTTATATTTTTTAGAGGAAGTTATCACCTTTGAAAATCTACAAAAGAGTACAGAAGGGTTAGCACCTTGTTTCCATGGTAAATCATATCCTATTGCAAATAAAAAATTTCAAAAGATGAATTATCAATGGCAGAGAACTAGGCCTATATGAATAGGGTATCCTAGATCTAGTGTAGATTATTGGTAATCCTAAGTAGCAAGGTCTTGGCTATTCAAAAATCAAGGGATCTAAACATATCAATGATACCTCTATAATATTGGGGGCAACTTCATCTCAAGAAAACGTCAACATAGGGACCATGAAGAATCTTTATGATGAAACTGATGCCAATACTACAACCTTCCACATCATGAATCTTCATCCACCCATCACCCCATCTCTGATGTGCAACCAATATCAAAAGAAAGATTTGAATCAAAGAAAAAAGAATGTCACACTAATACATTTTGACTCAATTTCTGATGAAAGGTCGTCAAAATTTTGACGAATTTTCGTTGGAGGAATTTCATTGGAATTTCAACAAAATTTGAAACATCAAAATTTCAACCTAGTTGATGATGTTGGGTTGGAATTTTGACATTTCAAATTTTATCAAAATTCTAACAAAATTATTTCTACAAAAGGGTGTCGAAATTTCGACGAACTTTCGTTGAAAATTCAGTCAAAATGTATCAGTTTCATCAAAGAAAAAGAAGCTCAGAAGCATAATGGATAAATCAATTACACATGGATACCAAACAATACAAAGAAAGATTATCCCTATAAAAATCCATTAGTCAAAGAAGTTATGGGGAAAAATAGAAAATGGAACATTATCCATCAAAGATGTCCACAAAGGCATAATCGGGCATTCCAAGTGACATATAAATTATATCAAGAAGTTGGTCCTAATTCCATGCACACTTTAGTATCCACCCATCATTTCTCATCTTCCCAAGTTCGGATAGTCAAAGGTTCCAAACTATCAACCAATCCATCTTCTTTTCCTAAATAGACTTTGTCCATGCTTCCACACATGATATCTAATTCTCACATTAACCATGTATTGGCAACAACCCTTAATCATAAGAATTCATAAGGCTTTCTATTGCGATGTGCGGACAAAGATAAAGTTAACCTTGGTATTAGCAAAGCAGAACATGAATCTCAAAAGTTGCATTCAAGTGCACATATCCTAGCAAAGCAACTTCTTCAAGCAGGATATCAGTGGCACATTATGATAGAGGCATCTACATCAGCAACACCAAGTGGTTCAAAATGAGCATAAATCTTTCAAAAAAATTTAAAAAATTTAAAAAATTCATGAAAATAGTAAAGATAAAAATTGTCCTCTAGTGAAAACCACTATGGTGGCACTTTGGACAGGTACCATGATGAAAACCTAGAAAACATGCATGATATGTAGAATTGAGCATCTACATGTGCCATTTCGGAGAAAGCATCTCATCACATCCATAACAAAGCCAACATTTCCTCCATCTTATCCATAATAAATCAATTCATCCATGAACCATTTATCCAATCCATTTTCATATATATGCATCCATCTTCCAAATTATCATTCAACAAAAAAGTGAGTGAATGCAACAAAAAACTATAAAACAGAAAGTGTGCACCTAAGAAATTGAAGAAGGCTGAATGGAGGTCTGAATCATTCAAAATTATGCTTTGAAGGCTGACTGGGACTCATTCACCAAGCTCGGAAAATCAGTCCTATTTCTAGGAATATGTGGAGGAATAGGTTTTTGCCAAAAGGGTATCTAGATCTGCAAAATCCTAAAAAATGTACTAGAAATGGGACTCATTTTCCAAAAGTGGTGAATCAATCTAATTGAGTTTTTTCAAGAATTTGAAAGCTAATCTTGTTCTTCTCTATTTTTTTTGCTCTTCCTGACTAGTTTCTGGATCTGAATCTCCAATTTGTAACCTGTAGGTGATCTCCAATGTTCTTCAAGGCTTGATGACAAATTTGACAACTTTGAGTGCTTTGTAACTTTTCTCCAATCTTGCTCCTTAGTAAATTTGCAACCTAGCTCTACAAATCACACATAAAGGAGAGGGAAAAATGTTGTTGGCTTAGTGGATACTGGTTTTCATTTGTCAAACCCCTTTATGGTAATCAAACATTGAAATGGAAGAAAATATGAATGGAGAATGATGAAAGAACAAAAGACAATGTTGCAACTCACCAAACCCTAGCAATAGGGTGTTGAAAATATTCTTGAGTCTTTCTTGAATGATGTTGATCTTTCTTGAATCAATTGCTTGAATCATAAACTCTACATCACAATTGTTAGCACAATAAAAAACATGGCATATGAAATCTTTGACGTGATGCTTGATTCTTGAAGAATTCTCTTGAATTCTTGATAATCTACCCTTAATGCTCTTGTGAACTCTCTTGAATGCTAGGTGAATTGATTCCTTGTTGGGATGAAATGGGTGAAACAACCTTGTATTTATACTCAATTATGAAAAAATTCTTGAAATTACAACACTACAAGCCGACATCAGATCTAGGAGAATAAAATCCCACTAGAGTTTGAATTGAATTTTTATTTTGGGCTAGACAAGACTCATTTTCCTGAGGTGGCGAATGAGTTCCATTAGGAATAATTGGGACCAAAAACCAAAAGTGTTGAGAAATGTGTGAAATTTGGTTCGAGGCCAAAAGATACAGGTGGGACCCATTTTCCCAAGGTGGTGAATGAGTTCTAGATCCCTAAATTTGGTTCACATAAGCCAAAAACACCTGAATTATGATTGGGTCATGATTGGTGTCGGGATTATCTTTGAAAAGATGTAATAAATGAGGCTTGTGGATGCAAAATACGGACAATTAAAGAATAAGAGAGCTCAATTATTAAAGATAAGCCTAGAGAAGTGTGAAAGTGTATTACAACACTTTACAAAACTCCAAATAAGGAAAGATTAAGATTTATTTTGATTACAATTATGTTTATTATGTTCAATTACTTGATAAAACCCTAGAAAATTTTGAAAGTGTGTTACAACACTTTAGCAAGGTACCATTAAAATCCATTAGTTCATGAGGTCCCAAGACCTAATGTGAATGTTTCAACCACATTAAAACACTAAATCAAGGCAACATTAAGCCAAAATCAGCAAGGAGGGCCCAAACAAGTTTGAAAATGTCCTGGCGACATTTTTTGACACTACACACTAGAATTCATTACTGTTGAATTTTGTGTTGGTCATGATTAAGATTGGAAGTAATATTTTCTTTGCATGCATGTATGCCAATTGCACTTGAATCTATTAAATGAAAATGAAAATTAGGTCTAAGTTGGTGGAAAATATAGGGGTGTAAAATCATTCCATCAATTCATAATTTTTTGTTGGTATGATAAATATTAGACTGAAGTATGCAAAGGATTATTTGCATTGTTTATTCATGTGCTCTCATTATTTGACGAGGGTTAAATTTGTGTTTGTGGAGAGGTTTTATGTCTATCATGGTGGGAGCGAAAAAATGAGGCATTTGTAAGTTCGTATATGCTTTACAATGTTGTTTTATAGTTTTTTACATCTTTGCATTTTATGGGTTAATGTCTATTGTTTGTTGTTGTCTACATTTTATGGTTTAATGTCTATTATTTGTTATCTTTGACTTCTTTTATTGGTTAGTCTCTGTTGTTGAGTTAAATACTTAACACCATAATTCATTAACTCCAATTTCTCTATTGACCATGATTAAGAATGGAAGTAATCTTTTCTTTGCATGCACGCATGCTAGTTGCACTTCAATCTATTAGCTAAAAATGAAAATTATTTGTATTGGAAATATTTCAAGGGTTTGTAATGTTCTTTGATATAGTCATGTCTTTGCACCTAGTGTTTCTATCTATGGGTGGAATTTTAACGAGTACATTTGCATTTACAATTTTCTAGTTTTCATTTATTGTGAATAGACTTGTTGGTGATTTTTCCAGCAGAACCTAACAATTCTCTAAAAAGGTTCCAACTCTTATAATGAATAAATTGTAAGATTAGTGGCCAACACAACGGACCTAGGATTTTTGTATCCTTACTCCTTCACTTTTGGCTCTGTTAAACCAGGGAGGGTGATCCCAAATTACATCTTCATGAAATATATCAAATTAATAACAGATTTATTCCTGGTTAAATGCAAATAAAACCCATCCCACTAAAGATCTGACATATCTTTTAAGTGAATGACTATTTATTTTCTATGAATTAGAATATTCCCATCCCACATGCAATTCATTAAACAAGGATCTTAAATGAATATTTTTCTTATTTTAAGTTCAAGGCTAGGTGTGTTGCTTTCTCATTCTTCATGCTAGATTCTCTGATAAACCGGCCAGTGTCCTATCAATTGGAGCAAAAGAGTCTAATATGTAAGGATATGTAATATATGAACTACCCTCATACTTCCTTGCAGACTATGCAAACCCAAACTACATAAAAGAAACATTCACTAATTATCAATCCTAAGCAATTTCATACAAATTTTATATCCTCTTCAAGAATTTCAATCAATTCCTTGAGTTAAAGTTAAGAACAAAATAGTACACTCAAATATAGCCATTTGAAGATAAATGATAACACCATTAGAATTTTCATTCATAACTTGTAAGAAGTATACATAGGAGAGTATTTGTTTCGAGACAAAGATTCATTTATATATCAGTATTTTATATAAAACTAATTTAAGACTATTGCATATAGAACATCATTCCCCAAGACCATTTACTAGCCTATTTACCCTTATCCTATTCAAAATTTCTTTTCTGAGATAAGCATTCACTTGAAACCCTATTGAAACTCAAAATTCTGACCATTGTAATGAGCCCAAAAATCCCTTTTATAGGCTAAGGGAGTGGCAAGCGTCAGGATCAATTAAATTTTCATTTCATTTCATTTTGAAATAATTTGTACTAGAGTTTGAGATGTCCCTAGTTGGTTACATGAAATCATTGAGTAAAATGGAAGAGTTAAATACCATGTTCCACATGCCTTGCATGTAGACCTGCCATCTCCTCAAAAGATAGAGTCACTTGTAGTAGCAACATCTTCAACCTTGCCAACCAAAGAAGATTCTCCACTCACAGCCCCAGAAAAAACATGTGCATAACCTAGTGCTAGGAACTTTGGCACCTCTCCTATACACTAGCCCAAAAAATTTCCACATCAACACTAGAAACAAGAAATCACATGAACATTGAATAGGACAATCCTAAAAAAAGAGCTATGGTGTCATCGAAAACAAAAATGGGGCTCGATCATCACTCTGAGTCATTAGCCTCAGAGGATACTATCCCATTCCTTTATCGTGGTGGAACTGGAGGAACCATCACCACCACATCATCAGAATCATTAGATGGTACTAGGGAGAGGGGATAATAATGTTGGCCCCATAGTTGTCATTGTACGAAAAGATCAACCTGTTAATGCCCGATACAACTGCAAGAGTTAACGGATCCATGGGAGGTGGTTAGTCCATGTCATGAATCCCGAGAGGAGTGTTGACCATCTACCAACAAAATCCCCATCAATATTACTTGAGGGGATTCAAACCCAACACATTTGGCTCTGATACCAATTGTTGGTCCCACAATTGTCATTGCACCAAAAGATCAACCTATTAATTCCCAATACAACTACCAAAGTTAATGAATCCATGGGAGGCATTTAGTCCATGTCATGAATCTCAAGGGGAGGGCCGACCATCTTCCAACAAATAATCACCCTCTGAGTTAGTGTCACCCTCATTATCTGAAGGTTTATCAAAAAAACTCATTGGAATAACTGAGCCTTCCTAGATAAGCCTTACGATATTTGCACCGTTTCTTTGTCTTATTTTTATGCTCCACCAACTCCTTGCCTTTGATCTTGACTAATTCTTCTAAAACTATTCGGTTCTTTAGGCAGTAGTTTCTTTTAAAACCATACTTCTTAAATTTTCTACATCCTCGTTTGTTCTTTGATGTATCAAGAGCTCCCTACATATCAACTTCATCCACTTGAGCATTCTTATCAGACTCGGGAAAAATTAGTCTCCTAGACCTCTGGATTGGCCTAATAGACTCCTCGGACTTATTCATCCTCCCATAAGACATCTACCAATTCTATTCTCGGGCTCAAATTCAATGCAACTTCTCAATAAGAAATATGGTACACGATCCTTTTTATAGTGAGCCATGCAAGTGTGCCAACCATTAATTCTTGAAATAAAGCTTGTGTGTGGGCTAACAATATTCTACCTCGATCCTTTTAATCTTGACCATTAATTATGATTTGAAAGATGAATCGATGGGTAGATTACCATGCAATCACTTATAATTAAGTTTTTATTGTGCTTTAATGCTCATTTTAAAATAGAAAATCTCTGATTAGATAAACATCTACTATGTACTTAGCATCAATTAAAAATTTCTTGCCATAATTACCCCCTCACCCATAGAAATTATTTTACTTGTATTTTTTCTTGTCAAAAATAGTGGGAATTGATCTTGATCCAATCTTAAATTATCAGTTTGTACATTGCCATGCTTTGTTTCCACCCATTCCACATGTATCAATGGATGACAAAACTGACAAATAAAATCTCAAGCATGTGCCTTAAAGAATAAAGCTAAAAATAGTGCATTTTAGAAATAATATCCTTTCACCCAAATCTGGAAGTATTCCATCTTCAATAGAAACCAGACAATCCCTTTTAAAAATTCTACATGGCATATGCCTACCTGCCCATCAAAAGATATAGGACATAGGAGGGGCCCACATGGGATGGTGAGGAGTGGCTAGGATTTAGCCACATAACCTATCGTCAATTATCGAAATCAATCCTTTCAAAACAAAACTTCATCTTCAAAGCCCAACAAGTCCCATCGTAATGATAGGTGTCTCAGTGCCCACCAGCCTGTATGAGTATCCTTTCATACTACTGTACACAGACGAGAGTATGAGGAGAATCCCTAATGATAACACATGTTGTGTTGTATACTATTGATGAAACCTCGAACAACACCCACCACCCTGTGAAGGAACAAATCTTACTTTTAAATCGTACCATGTTGCCATCGCCCGCTAGCCCGTATCCTTAAAATATTATGGAATAAAACAAGATGGGCTTGCAGGGAGCAACACAAATATGGCCACATCTTCAGTTCATCAGCCGTCAATCTTCCTTGAGAAGTGCCAGTCATCCTTACCAAGGAGACCAGGTCCACCATTATATGAGACACGTGGCCAAAGCCCACCAGCTCGTGCAAATAAAATAAGAAGCAATAAACCAGCACAGACATACGAGGAACAAATGAGATTGATTCTCTTGATCAGACAAACCATATGAAGTTGAATTTCCTACACATGTCGTAAAATTTATTCATAAAAAAAGGAACATCCCTAGGGGATGAAATGCTGACCTATAACAAAGGCTAAGGATTTACAATTTTAAGGTTAAGCCTTTGACCATAGGAAATTTTTGTCATTTGAAAGGATCCATGCGATCGACAAACCTAAGATCAGGGGCTAGTAAATCAATGACTATGATGACACAAGTGACCACTTAAGTGACTAGGAATGGAGAAGATAGGTCAATGTAAAGTTAAAATGACCAAGGAGTTTTAGGCCAAATTTTGAAAGTCTTATGAATATAAAACCCTGTCATAGAGATCGGAACATGACCTTAAATTAGACACAAAGGACCAAGCCAGACTTTTCACAATTCTTCAGGATGGAACCAAGAATTTTTAAGGGATTCCATCAAGACTAGAGTGTAGGTGTCACTAATGGCTTATGATGTGAAGTTTAAAGTCTATTGAGAAAAGTATTATTTGTGTTGTTTATTCATTTTCTCAAATTTTTTGTCTATTGAGAGGGTTTATATCTATCATATTGGGAGCCACAAAGGAGGCATTTGTAAGTTCCTATATCTTTTACATTATCATTTTTGTGTTAAATTGTTTCCTCGAGTTTTTTGAAGCGTGAAATTTGTGCTAGTTGAGAGGGTTCATCTATCATTTTGGAAGTGAGAAATGAGGAATTTGTAAGTTCCTATAAGTTTTACAGTGTCGTTTTATATTTTTTAACATCTTTGTATTTTGTGGGTTAATGTCTATTGCTTGTTGTCCTCTATATTTTATGGGTTAATGCCTGCTCTTCCCTTATTTTGAGTAGTTTTATGGTCTGGTATTTGTTTTTTACATAAATACTTAACACTATAATTCATTGGTGTTGACTTATGTGTTGGTCATGATTAAGAATGGAAGTAATGTTTTCTCAACATACATACATGTCAACTGCACTTGAATCTATTAAATGAAAGAGAAAATTAAGTCTACATAAGTACAAAATGTATTGCAATAAAATCATTTCATCAATTTGTAATCAAGATTATTTACATTGTTTATTCATTTTCTCTCATTGTTTGATGACGGTGAAATTTGTGTTTGTTGAGAGGGTTTGTGACTATCGTATTAGAATAAAAAAATGAGGCATTTGTAAGTTCCCATATCTTTTATAGTTTTTTGCATATCAAAGTTTTATGGGTTAATGTCTATTGTTTGTTGTTCTCTACATTTTGAGTGCTTTTATGGGTTGGTCTTTGTTCTTTAGTTAAAGACTTAACACCATAATTCATTAATGTCAACTTCTTTGTTGGCCATGACTAAGAATTAATCTAATATTTTCTCCACAAACATGCATGGCAATTGCACTTCAATCTATTAAATGAAAATGGCAATCAGGTCTAAATAGGTTTAAAATGTCTTGATATAAAATTAGTTCATCGATTGGCAATGTTTTGTTTATATTGGAAATATTTCATGGGTTTTTAATGTTCTTTGATATACCAAGTGTTTTTAGCAATGTTTGTCATTCTAATGAGGACATTTAACATTTGTTAGTCCCTAATTTTCATTGATTAATGGATTGTGGTGTCAAGTTTTAAGGCTATCAAGAGGCATATATTTGACCCTCATCAGACAATCTGCCAAAAAAGAATACATTTGGAAGTTCCTATATCTTTTACACTATCATTTCATATTTATTATGTCCCTCTAATGGGTTACTCTCTATTGTTCCTTATTATTGAGTGCTTTTATGGGTTCATGTTTGTTGTTCAGTTAAATACTTTACACCATAATTCATAAATATCAAGTTCTTTGTTGGCCATTATTAATAATGCAACTAATATTTTTTCGGTCACGCATGCATTTCAATAGAAATCCAATATATTTATTGAAATATAGGTCTAGATAAGTGCAAAATCTTTCAGTGTAAATTATGTGGTTATTGGGAGGGTTTATAACTATCCTACTGATATGCATGTTATAACAAATATCTTTGCAATGTTTAATATCTCTTGTGCAATTATTCTCTTCCTTATAACTTGGCAAGAAAATAATGTTTTTAGTGTGGTGATGCCTATTAGTGTGTGCCTCAAAAATTATGCTACAAAATACATATGTCACTATGCTAATGTTTTGGCGATTAATTTATTAAAAGGGAATTTTGGAACTTTTTTTGCAATTTTCTCATTGGCTATTGGTATTTTCCTCGTGGTTTGTGTTTTTGTAATTAATTTAATTATTGTAATGAAATTAACCAATTCCCAATGTTTATTTCTATTTTAAATATTTCACGACTTTGTAATTTTCTTCACACCCACTGTATCTATCGATGTGTAGCATTTGAATGAGTATATTTGTATTTACTATTTGGTAATTTTCATTTATTGTGAATTTACTGAAGTGCGTCTGTACTTAATAGGTTATGGTGTGAATTTTTCTATTTGTTGAACTATTCATTGGCTTAGATAGTTGGATTTTGATGTTCCAGTCATTGTTTTATGTAGCATGGATTTTTTGATGCATGTACAGTGTGTATTTCTTGAAAAAATAAGATTTTTGTTAAGGATGTGTATTTGGAAGTCTTAAAATGAAGCTTATGCTATTTTTTTGCAATTTGTATTTTTTCAATTCAAATTAATTGTATTCATGAAATAGTGATAGACATTGAAAGATTTCTATCTATTCATGATATATCTAATGTACCATTGATGTTTTAATGCATGTATGTCTTGGATATCTAGAACAAATAATTCTTCTTTCAAAGATGTGTATTTGGAATTGTTAAAATGAAGTTTGTGTTTATTTTTGCATTTTATTCATAGGCAATTGATGTTTTGTTTCCTAGTTTTGTATTTTTGCAATTGCAAGTTCTTATTGGGAGTAATGGAGGAAACAAATATATCATTTCCTAATTATTTATTGCTATACATGTGTTCTTGGTGCAAATGTTTATGTGGACATGTGGCATTGTCAATAGTAGTTCACATGTCTTATGTGTATAACTATATTTTGTGTTTATTTAGACCTAATTTTCACTTATTGTAAATAGATTCAAGTGCAGTCGCCATTAATGGATTATGGTGTTAAGTTTTATGGTTGTCAAGAAAAAAGAGTCTTGTGTGTATATATATGTATGTATATATAAATATATACACATACATATATGTGTATATATATCAATATATACATACATACATGCATATATATTTGTATATGTACATGTATATATGTGTGTATGTATATATACATATGTATGCATATATATCTATATGTACATATATATGTATATATGTGTGTGTGTGTGTTTGTTCTACATTTTGCATTTATTTAAATCTTGTTTCTGTTTATTGTAAATAGATTCAAGTGTAGTCGCCATTAATGGATTATGGTGTTGAGTTTATAGTTTGTCAAGCAAAGGATTTTTTGTGTTGTTTATTATATGTATATATATGAATGTATATATATACGTGTATTTATATATACATACATATATATATGTATTTATATGTATGTACATATATATAAGTATATACACATACATATATATTTATATTGGTATTTTCATCGTGGTTTTGTCATTTTGTAATTTATTTAATTATTGTGATGAACTTTTCTATTGGAAATATTTCACAACTTTGTAACATTCTTTGATATAGTCGTGTCTTCTCACCTACTGTTTATGGCGATGTGTGGAATTTTAATGAGTGCATTTTCATTTACTATTTACAAATTTTCATTTATTGTGAATAGACTGGATTAAAGGTGTCATTAGTGGCTTATGGTGTGAAGTTTAAAGTCTGTCAAGAAAAGTATTATTTGCATTGTTTTTTCAATTGCTCGAGTTGTTTGATGAGGCTGATATCTCTTACACTTTCATTTTATGTGCGTATGCATATATATATACATATATATTTATATATGTATATATATGTATGTATGTATGTATACATATGTATTTATATATATCTATGCGTTTATGTATGTATGTATGTATATATGTAAATATATATATATATATGTATATTACTATTTGCTAATTTTTATTTACTATGAATAGACTGAAGTGAAACCATCATTAATGGTTTATGGTGTAAATTTTTAAGCCTGTCATACTATTAATTTGCTCAGATTGTTTGATGGGGGTGAATTTTTTGTCTATTAAGAGGGTTTATATCTATTGTGTTGGGAGTGACAAAGGAGGTACTTTTAATTTATTATATATTTTACACTATGATTTCATAGTTTTTTACATTTATGCAATGCTTTAATCTTTGGTGTTCCTTATCGATGAGTGTTTTTATTGGTTGATATTTTTTTTTTGCAATTCCCTCATTGGATTTTGATGTTTCAGTCATGGTTTTATGTAGCATGGATTTTTTGATGCATGTACACCTTGCATTTCTTAAACAAATAAGACTTTTGTTGAAGATGGGTATTTGGAAGTCTTAAAATGAAGCTTATGCTATTTTTATACAATTTGTATTTTTCAATCCAAATTAATTGTACGTACATGAAATAGTGATAGACATTGAAATTTTTCTGTTTGTTCATAATATATCTGATGTACCATTGATGTTTTGATCCATGTATTTCATGGATATCTTGTACAAATAATACTTCTTGAACAATGATGTGTATTTGGAATTGTTAAAATGAAGTTTTTGTTTTTTTTGCAACTTTGTCATTGGCAATTGGTGTTTTTGTTTTCTATTTTTTTATTCTCGCAATTGCAATTTATTATTGGGAGCAATGGAAGAAAAAAATTATCATTTCCTAATGATTCCTTGCTATACACGTGTCCTTGCTAAAAAAATTTATGTGGACATGTGGCGTTGTCAATAATATCCCACATGCCTTGTGTGTATGACCACATTTTGTATTTATTTTAACTGAATTTTCACTTATTATAAATAGATTCAAGTGTAGTTACCATTCACGAATTTGGATGTTAAGTTTTATGCTTGTTAAGAAAAAAGGATCTTGTGTGTATATATATGTATTTATATAAGAGTATGTATACATACATATACGTATGTATTTATATGTATCTATAAATATAAGTATATACACATATAAATATATATGTGTGTGTATGCTTATGCATATATATATGTATGTATGTATATCTATATGTACATTTATATATTTATATATGTATAAGCATGAATTTTCACCCCTAACACAAATCCCCTTTTACCCCCTTGCACTTTATAAAACCTAAGGTGGAGGCTTAAATCCACTTAAGTCAGCTATCCATGTAACACTTGGTGCCTTGTTTGTGTGTCGATGGAGGGATTTTTGTCGGGGACGTCTGCATAGCATGCAGACGTTTGCGCAGTGTGCTTACGTCCCTGGTAGATTCCTACAACTGGAGAATGATGAGGCATTACAATTTAAATTAGAATTCAAAGAGTAACGTCCCTCTTCAGTTGGCCGACCTGAATATGGTCATTTTTCATCCTTTCCTTTATATTCCTCACTCTTCCATCCATTGCTCCCTTCAAAATAAGTTTGGATGAAGTTTTGCAAGATATCGAATTCATTTCTTCACACTTTCTCCACTCTTTCAAGCATTCACAAGCTTTGTATCAGCACTTCACACTCCATTGCATCAATCTACCACTCTATCACTCTGATAGTGCAAGCGTAGGACACACACCATTATAATCGAATCTTGAGTTCCTCTCATTTTCTCCTCCACAAGCCTTGAGAACTTTGGACGGAGGTGGTAAGCTCCTCTCATCTTCTTTATCATCTTGGTTAGGTAAGCATGTATTGTATTGCAATGTCTTTAATTTCCATAGCCTGTATTCCTTTCTTTATCTTTATTCCTATTGTTCAAAACTTGGCTGTCCATGGAGGTGGAAACACCAAAACGGGGGTCTGACTAAGGCAGGCCCCTAAATAGCCCCAACACTTCCCCCTTTTTATGTGTCTAGGTGGACAGAGCTTGAAGCAAGATGGCGAGAAGACTGTTGTGTGAAATTGTCTGCATCACCCTTGCGGTAATATACTTCCTTTATCATATTAGTATTTACATTTCACTCTTCATAATCTCATTCTATCATTTCAGAAACCTCTAAAATCGGTTGTTAGTCTCTCTTTTAGAGGTTGAATCTCATATTTCTGGTTCTCTAGCCGTACGGATGCTAGCGCGCCACACTATCATCCTAGAACCGTTCTTTTGTCCTCAGATAGAGAGCTACTTGAAAAATAGAGTTGAATCTGAAGGTTGAATCATCTAGTCTCTTTCCAGTTCTCGGGATTGCAGAGTGATGGAATGACTTCATAGTCTTCATCATTCTCATCCCTTCTATCCTAACCTTCCTTTTAATTAAATTAAGTTAGGGCAGCCTTTGTGCTCTTTGCCTTTCATGACCTGGGGCCTTGTAGTGGTTGGTCCCCCTCTCTTACATTATTGGTGAACCCGACGTGAACCAATGTTTATCCATTTGTTGGCATTCTGAGCTTTTTCTATTATATCTCTTGGTCATTGTACCCTTAGCGTGTTGTGAAGGTTTATGAGCATCACAACCTAGTCTACAAACTTTGGGCATATTTTCAGAAGAATTTTGTGATACCTTCTAATGGAAAATATGAAGGTCTTGTCTAGTTTCACTACTAGCCTTTTCTCTAGTTCTTCAGTTGGCCTATTCGCATAAGAACACATAGCATGGGGCAAACCTAGGTTTCTTGATGAAACCGATTGCATCCCTACCCCTCTTGCATCATAGACCTCCTCATCTATAGATGAGAATGAGGCCATCTGTATCCATTTTAAATATTTCATTAGCCTCAATAAAGGGTTAGGTGTAATGGAAAATCACCTGGAAGGAAACCCAAAGATGGCTAGGGATACTAAAGTTATTGGTGAATTAGGATACATGGTGGGAAAAGACTAGATAGGTGTAGAGATCTTAGCTAGTCTCATTGGTCTGGATGAAGCATGCATGCCCTCAAGCCATGCTCACATGGCATGAGGTGGCCTTTTTGAGGAATGTGAAAGATAGCTAGAGATGTCGATGCCACCTGCATCCATATATATGGCTAACATTGCCCCTTCGGTCAGTATACCCTCTACTTCTAAAAGTTTAGAAACTGTCAAAGTAAATTTGAACCCTTTGGGTTTCCACTTCACACCATTTGTCGGCTCTCGTGGTGGAGGATTTGGTGGGATGATAGGTGGATGCTTTGGTGGCAGAAAATTCGAAAGTGGAGGCAACACTGGTGAAAGCAATTCCGACAGAAGTCATGGTGGTAGCTTTGACGAAAGTTACACTAGTGGCGGCGACATCGGTGGTGGCTCTGGTGGTGGTAATGGTAGAATTCACACTAGTGGTGGCATCATTGATGGTGTCTATGTTAGTGGTCTAGGAAGTGGCTCTGGTAGTGGTTCTAGTGGTCCTATGTCTTCTAATGACCCTATTCTGAATACCCTTCTTTAGAATATGGGAAAGATGTAGAATTAGTTGGCGAACCTTTCCCAGGCCTTGACCCAACCTATATTTTAGCCCTTCTCCTGACACAATCCATTGTTGTGTCTGGATTTACGAGAATACCATCAGACGATGGTTCATTTTGGGGGTCCTCCCTCACACTCTCATTCTGAAGGGAGATGTATCATATCGATCTCTGGAAGAGGTAAATTGTTTGCGAATGTAGTAGCCGTTGTGGATAAAAAAAGGCCTCAGATGCAACCGAAAGTTTACAAAACTATTAGAATCTTATTCTTCCATCTTGCAAAAGTTGGTGAAGGATAATATCCTTACCCTACCACCCCCTAAAATAGTTAGGGAACCATATCCTAACTAGTATGTAGAAAAAAAAAATCAGTACAACTGAGTTAATAAACACGATACTGAACATTGCATGTGCTTGCATCATGAGATATAGGTCCACATCAAGGATGATACTATCCATCTTGATGGGAATAAAAAAAACATTAAAAAATCGGTGATGAAAGCTAACAGTGACTTGTAGATATGCATGGCCTATTTCCGTCACACTCTGCCAACATGATTATCGATCCCTTGGATTTTGTTTATGGTCTTGAGGCATACGTTAACACGGTCACTATTACTCCCTCCCCTCATCTTGTGACTGGCTCTCTGGATGTGATATTTACTTCGCAAGATGTGTCGGCCAATAGAAAACCTTCTCCATTGTATATTCTCGCTCGCCTTAATAGTAACATTGTGACAAGGGTCTTAGTCAACCCCATGAGTAGAGTGAACATCATAATAGAGGAGACATTACTCTTAAATTCCCTATAAAGGGAGGAGTACGAAAAAAAATCTATCATTTGTACGCATGATGGACTTTATCTTAAACCTTATGGATTGATAATGTTGTCCATCTTTGTCGGACCTCAGAATGTAGACATGATTTATGATGTTATTCCTGAGTCAGACCTATTTAGATTGAAGCTAGGCATACCTTGGCTAGCTTCCATGAATGGGATCCCCTTTGAGATTCATAAATGCCTTAAGTTTTCCCATGATGGTTTCATGCACATGGTACATGATATTGGATATCACCCTATGGTATCTCATGGGGGATACTCGTTGGATCACTTTTGGCTCTCTCCCATCAATCTTCTCCTACAAAGAATGCACCTACTTTACAAGAACTATGTGAAGTACAAAACTAGAGGCAAGGGATAACCAAAGTTGACCCTCCCTATAGTTGAGTAGTCAACTACACCCTCCTCCCGAAAGGGAAAGGAGAAGATCACTCCCACTCAGGCTAACTCATCTACTTCCCTCTTTCGGGAAGAGTATTGGATGAAAAAGCCCAGGTTCTACCCATTGAGTTTGATGATGCCTCCATGGGGAAGGCCAAAGATCAAGATATCAGATATCCCTAATGGGTCCCCAGGACCCTAGTATTATTTGTATCATATAAATAAAGGCTCATGGAGAGAATTTTCCCCTCGACCTCTTCCCCTGAACTAGAAAGAATCCACCTCTAAGGTGGTAGAGTCGATTCCTCCCACCATTTCTAAACCTGCCCCTTCGGCTCCCATTTAGGATTCTATCCTTCCACTAGAAAAAATTGTGGAGGACATTCCCATGGCTAAGCATAATCCTTTTGTTCCTTCACAAACCCCAACTTCTGGTTTGAAGAGTCATAGGAACCACCTGTAACGCCCCGCCATGCAACCCTAGAGGAAGTTGCAAACAACTAATTAAATAGGCTAATTTTTATTTTTTTAAATATAATTAATAAGCAAGTTCACAAATAAAGCCAACAACCTCTAAGGTTACGAGACAGAGGTTATATAGAACCTCAACAAAAAACATGAATTAAACCATGTCATAATAATTAATTAATAATTAAAGCACATGCATTCCAAAGAAGAATTACGACAAGCATAAAGATAACTTTCAATTCAATTTAACCAAATTAAATAATAAGATTACAAAACACATTCCTAGAATGAGGCAAGTCAAATCAATAGGATTATAATTACAAATTCCACATCAATAACAAGAGGGGTAAATAATTACAAGAACAACTGAAATGGAAACAAGCACGAACTGAAATTGAAACCCACGAGCTCTCCAATTGGAAGTATCATCCACATGAACATGTAGAAAGAACCCAATGGATTTAGGTGCACACCACCCAACCAAGTGGAACCCTAAGGCCCACCCCTACGCTAGGAGATAGTAACCAGGAATCCTAGTCAAGATAATCTACCTCTAGACACAGGCTAACATAACTGAACCAAACAGAAACAACCAATCACATGAACTTCACAAGTACATCCCAAGGTACAACTCACGTATAACATAAGTACAACATAAGTACAACTCAAATACCATGCAATTACAACACAAGTACAACCCTAAATTGTAACATTGCTTCTAGAAATAAAGCAGAACAAGTATGTTAAGAGAACCATACACATAATAATCGAACCCCAACCATGGTCACATCAGGTATGTTATGAAAACCATACCCACAATAAACAAGGACCAACTATGATCACACAAAGTGCCATCACACAGCACATCATGAGTTACCCACTGTGAATTGTCAAGATGCTAGCCTCAACTGATCCTCGACCCTCATACATACTAATATGAAATCAAATACCAATTGTTGTCCTAGAAAGAGTGTCATCACACAGCTCATCATGAGTTACCCACAGTGATTCTTCCTAGGCTCCAGCCCCCACTAAGGGTTATCCTGGTGGCCTCTACCGAATCCTGACCCCCATACTCACTCATGCGAAATCTAATACCTCTCGTACAGACAAGATAGATGACCTTGCCATTCCAGGCCTTCCCACCCATCTCAAGCCTAGCCGAGCACTTGAGTCTATGAGTGAGGCATAATTATCCTTTTAATGTGAAGTACTACCCAAACTTCTAAGTATATTGATTTAGTTATCGCTTAATTACACCACTTACAATGAGTTACGCTGGCACCACTTTATGTGCCGGCCCCCGTTACAAGCCACTCCTCTACTTGACAACAACATACCAAACAATCATCAAGGGTACAAAGGTGCAATAAACAAGATACCATGACCTCTCCTTTTCAAGAGGAAACATAAGTTCAAACCCTCTCCAAGCACTGGAGGTAACAGGGTAACAAAGTCACTCCTGACAAAGAGGCACCAACCACATAATCCACTCCTAAACCAAGGAGGTACAAAACACCCATGTTCATGAAAACTGGGTTATTACATAGATACAACCTCATGCAATATCCAAGAGAATTCAAAATAGGTTGACCAACACAAAATGACAACCCACAGAATTGAAAACCCCATCTGGAGGACTTATAAATTAAACACCCATTTGACCCCAAGGCGAAAACGGAACCAGTTCACAATTAACATGAGGAAGATTTAAATTCTACTTTGGATTCACTAAATCCATTTCTCATTACATTACGTAATTCATTACATTAAATAAACTGAATTAAAATGCGTATTTTCCAGACAAGGGGGAAATTAAAAACTTAATACTTAATCCCTTACTAGCATTTAAATAATAATAAAATAACCATTTATTTCCATAGATCAAAATACGTTGATTTAAAATAAATATTGTTTCCTCATTTCACTATAGCCATTTTAAAACAAATGCTTAACTTGACTTGAAAACATTATTTTAAATCAAAACTATTCCCCTTTAAAATAATGTTTACAAACAAAACAATGATTTAACTAAAGTTAATGTACTTTCCATTCCCCAATTAAAACTTAAATCATATCTTAAATGAAACATAATGTTAATATAAAAATGCTCATAATATAAATATATATATATACTAATATTTTAATATTATTAAATTATAATATAAAATATTATTAAATAATATTTTAATATCATAAAAATAATATATAAAATATTAATATTTATATATAAAAATAAAATAAAAACCAAATTTGAAGGTTCCTTAGGTCACGCGCACGCCCTAAGGGTGGCCGCTTTTTCCATTGGCCGCGGGTTTCTTAATGCAAGGGGTGGTTGGTGTTTGCTCATGGTGGCCATAGGAGGCGGCGCCGCTGGGAAGTAAGTGGCACAGGTGGAGGGCGCGATCTACCAGGCCGCATAGGGCGTGGATGGCGATAACGCTGTGCACAGAGCCGGCCGTGGAGGGAGGTAGGGTTGTGGGGGTCGCATCGGGAACGGCTCCCCCACATGCCTCCCATGGGGGGCATAGTGGGGTGAGCCCCCAGCGGCTCCCCCAAAGCCCTACAAACAAAAATAAAAATAAAATTAAAATTTTTATTTTGAAACCTAAGGCCTGTGGATTTTTTTAATCCGAATTTTTTTTATATTTTTTTAAAACTAGGATTAAATTTTTCAAAACAAATTTGATAGGATCCAACTACCCATATGCAAAATATATATGTATATAACCATGCATATATATATATATATATATATATTGTATATAAACATATAGCAAATATAACTTCAAATGAAGATTTTCATAATAAAATGGGAAATTTATTCAAGAAATAATTATTTTCAGTCAAGAACACAAAGTTTTTCTTGAAGACATATTTTTCAAAAGAAGAGATTTTGTAATCAACATATCTAAATCTATCAATTTTTCAAAATCTAAATCAATTTAATAACATGAACTTGGTTTTTTCTTGAGTTGAGAAGATCCAAAATGGTGCTCAGCCTCCCACCTTGCTTCCAAATCTAGTCCCACAAATTTTACAGTTCAAATCTCAAAACCCACAAAATGCAACAATCTTCCTCCGTTCCATTTTCAATTTCTTCCCAAAACTTCATAATCCAAAAATTGAGATGCAAAATCCAAACATAAGGATTAAACCCTAAAAATTCAACAACCACCCTAATAATTTCTTCAAAATAGAAAAATACAAAATATCTCAAATTCTTCAATTTTTTTTTAATTCAAACTTTCAAATTGACTTTTATGCATTTTCTTTATTTTCAAATTCAACATAAATAAATTCACTTCTTTCAACATCAAAAATTTACTTAATAGATTTAATCAACGATTAAATTATTTATTAATTAAATTAAATTAATAATAAATAAATTATATTTCAACATAATTCTAGATTACATTACTCAACAACTTAAATACCTTAAGCCATTTAATTACCCTTTTTCTAACTTGCAATTAAATAATGAAGAGAGGGCACAATAAACAAATCAACACAACCCGACAACCAACTGACGACATACAAGGACTAGGGTGATGACCTGGCATGGAAACCTAGCTACTATCTCCTAATCAAATACCAATGGGTATTGAACATGCTCCAACCTGTGAAACCAAGTGGAGTCGATGTTCTGTACCTATCAACCTGCAATTCAAGTAAACAACAACATATAATATGAACAACATAAAATACACACCGTGAAGAGGAAATCATGGGATCATAGGGCACTCACAAGCGAGTGATGCAATACCATCCCCTTAACTAATACAATGCAACTAACTAACAATTCTAACATATTAGTATAATCCAAAGCATAATCATCTTTAATTCAAATAATCACTATGCTAATCCAAAGCATGGAATAAAGATAACATTTGAATAACCAAAAACTCATCACATCAACAAACCCACACAAGGACACACTACCCAACCAAAAGGAAAAATGAATGGGTATTACACCACCTTATGCATAAACATAAGCACCATTGAAAGGCTCTCTTGGTGAAGAAAGCCTCCTCACAAAATAAGGAGGAAGAGAATAGAACACCTCCTATTGTGTCTTCTTTTCCCTCTTGTCTCTAATCTATCAAGTTATGAATATCTTTTAGCTCCTAATGTGAGCACACATGTGCCTAGAAAGGTGTAGATGTTTATCGCTCCTTCTGCGTAGCTACCTCTACTAAATTTCGTTCTACATATCTCACCTTTCTCGAAACCTGTGGATATGGTTAATACTTCGATTGTATCCATTGTGATTATGTCCTCTTATATCTTCCTTGCTTCATCTATGGGGAGCGTGCCTCCTCCAATGAAGAAGAAGGTAGAGCATGGCCCCTCCAGCAATGGAGGACATAAGAAGAGCTTGCCTCCTTCAAAAGGTAGCCTCACATTGGCTAGTTCTATCCTAGTGATAGAACAACATCCTACCTCCCTTGAGTTTGTCACTACTCCCGAGTCTCTTGGTGAGCCTAGAGGTGAACCCCAGGCGTGAACTCCTCCATCCACCAAGGTGAAACACGGTACTCCCATCAAGTGTATATTTAGCTCGGTGGATGAAGTGCCAACCCTATCAATGATCTTCACAAAGTCACTTAACTTAGACCTACAAGAGTTAAGTGATGAAGACCTCATTTGTCCCTTCACCTTGGCCCTTGTTTCAGGAGGATCAAAAGCTCCTCCCCTTAACATTACACCATTGCAAGCTCGTCATCCTTCCCCCTATGATGATCTAGAGTGGGAAGCTAATAATCTCTTGGTTTCCCAGTGTTAGGAGGAGACCCTCTGCATGATATTTAAATTATATGTGTGTGTTGTGATGTGTTCCCACCGTGATCATGCTATATGTTTCTGGATGACTCTCGTAACCCCTATTGGTGCTTGGATATAGGCATGGCATTTTTGTTGTAAAGCTTCTTCTATGTGTATCTCTATTCTTCCATGTTTGTGATTGACTTTCAATAAATTGGGGATGATGCAAAGCATCAAGAGTTTTTAGGTCTCCTTCCATGTTGACCTATTTTTTTATTTTTACTTTATCTTTCGTGCATTCTTCCTAATTTGGCTAGGGATTGATGATCTTTCTCCTTACACCATGGTTACCTATTACATATATAAATAAAGGCATATCTAACCCTGTGAAACCAGATCCCCCTATGCCTTTTGTCTGTGTTCCCTTTTTTATTTTCTTTCTCTTTATCTTTCTCTCTTCATTGTTTGAGTTGTCCCTTTCATGTGTGACAATGTTACTTCTACATCACATAATCTTTAGAAAATGCATTTGTTTCCAAACAGATCTTTTCTTAAATATGCTTCACACATTTATTTGTTAGAATTGTATTCTTGACTTGAGACCCTAACTGAATGTGTTTTATTCATCATGGGTTTGTCAAGAAAGGGCTTGGAAACCCTCCTCTAAAGTGGGAACAATCTTAGTATTCCCCTCACTTGGGTGCATCTCCTTCCTTTTGAATTCCTTGATGAAATGAATATCTTTCAAAAGGATTCCTTGATAATGAATAGATTCGAGAAAGAAGACATTATATTTTGAACAAGTGTGTCCCTTGAGTGGACCCCTCCTTATCATGTTCGGTTCCCAAGGGATCCCTTTGAAAGCTTTCAAAAAATTCTATGATGTCTAGTCTGGGGGCAGCCTGACTACACCGATATCATATCTTCATTTCTAGCTTGGGGGCAGCCCAACAAGATGGGTTTTACCTCATCGTGTCTTGTCTGGGGGTAGCCCGACTAGACCTACATCACATCCTTACATCTAGCTTGAGGGCAGCTTGACTAGACATCACTTTTTCAAATAGTGTGTCCCTTGAGTGGACCCTCCTTCCTTTTGAAGGGTTCCCAAGGGACCCCTTTGAAAGACTTGCAACTTAGTGATGGTTTATGTGACTATCCATTCATTAGCTTACACGACCGCTTCCTGATGTGTTTTATATGTGGGTAAAAATGTTTCCACCTCTGGCTCTGCAAAGTCCCCTTTGCTTGGTCTCCTCCATGTGAGAGTTCTTGGGGGATTCATTCCTTGTAGTTATGTGGTTATGTAAGGTCCTTTTGTTTGGTCTCCTCCATGTGAAATTTCTTGGAGGATACCTTCCTTCCAAGTATGCAGGTCTGCAAGGTGCTTCCTTAGTTTCCTTCATGTGAGATTTCTTGGAGGATACTTTCATTGTAGGTTTGTGGGTTTGCAAGGAACTTTCTTGGTTTCCTTCATGTAAGAATTCTTGGAGGAAACCTTCCTTGCAGGTATGTAGGTTGGTAAGTTGCTTTCTTGGAGGATACCTTCCTGGTAGGTCTACGGGTCTATAAGGCACTTTATTTCTTCAGATTTATAGTTTTGTAGAGATATAAATTCCTCTCCTACACTTTCAAGTTCGCCAGACCATGCTCTACTTCCTCATCAGGTCAGATATATTTCTCTTACTTTGTTACTCCTTTAATACTCTACTTTACCAAATAATTCATTAGTACTTGTGCTCACTAAAGTGGGGGGAAAAATGTATAAGTGTGAATTTTCACCCCTAATGCAAATCCCCTTTTACCCCCTTGCACTTTAGAAAACCTAATGTGGAGGCTTAAATCCAATTAAGCCCGATGTCCACATCACAATTGGTGCCATGTTTGTGTGTCGGTAGAGGAATTTTTCTCAAAGATGCCCAGGGGGTGTGTAGACATCCGTGTGACATGCTTAGATCCTTGGTAGATTCCTACGGCTAGAGACTACAAAGGTATTACAATTTCGATTGGAATTCAAAGAGTAACATCCCTCTTTGGTTGGTGGACCTGAATATAGCCATTTTTCATCCTTTCCTTCATATTCTTCACTCTTCCATCCATTGCTCCCTTTAGAAGAAGTTTGGACGGAGTTTTACAAGATATTGAATTCATCTCTTCATACTTTCTCCACTCTTCCAAGCATTCACAAGCTTTGTAGCAGAACTTCACACTCCATTGCAACAATCTACCACTCTATCACTCTAATAGTGCAAGCACAGGACACAAACCATTATAGAAGAGGCTTGAGTTTATCTCATTTTAGCCTTGAGTGCTTTGGGTGGAGGTGGTAAGCTCCTCTCATCTTCTCTATTGTCTTGGTTGGGTAAGCATGTACTATATTGCAGTGTCTTTGTTTTATGTATATTTTATTCATTTCTTTATCTTTATTCCTATCATTGCAAACTTGGTTGTCCATGGAGGTAGAAACACCAAAATGAGGGTCTGACTGAGGCAGGACCCTAAATAGCCCCAACACTTCCCCATTTTTTTATGTGCAGGTGGAGAGATCTTGAAGCAAGCTGGCAAGAAGACTATTGTGTGAAATCATCTTTGTCACCCTTATGGTAATATACTTCCTTTATCATATTAGTATTCACATTTCACTCTTCTTAATCTCATTTTATCATTTCAAAAACCTCTAAACTAGGTTGCTAGTGTCTCCTTTAGAGGTTGAATCTCATCTTTCTGGTTCTTTGGTCGTATGGATGTCAGCGCACCTGTGAGATGCTAGTACATTGTGATGTCATCCCAGAACCGTGCTTATGTCCTTAGATAGAGAGATACTTGAGACACAGAGTTGACTCTGAAGGCTGACTCATCTAGTATCTTTCCAATTCTCGAGATTGTAGAGTGATCGAAGGACTTCATAGTCTTCATCATTCTCATCCCTTCTATCCTAACCTTCCTTTTAACTAAGGTAATTTAGGGCAGCCTTTCTGCTCTTGGCATTTCTTGACCTGTTCCTCATAGTTGTTGGTCCCCCTCTCTTACAATATATATGTGTGTTCTTCATTTTGCATTTATTAAGATCTAATTTTTATTTATTCTGAATAGATTCAAGTGGAGTCGCCATTAATGGATTATGGTGTTGAGTGTTGAGTCTATCAAGCAAAGGATTATTTGTGTTGTTTATTTTATGTATGTATTTATATATATGTATGTTTTTATGGGTATGTACAAGATCATCATGGAAAAAACAAGCCCTTAAGTGGCGAAAAAATTAGAAAAATCAAAGCTAGGAAACTTGACATAAAAATTTGAATAAGTTATCTACATTATTTCAAAAATATGTAAGAATATATTTTATAGAAAATTGAATTTAGTTTCTAAACTACTAGGTTTATTTATTTATTTTTAAAGTCTATTTGGTGAAAATTCAAAATTTCAATGCAGTAGTACCTAAATTTAAAGGAAAAAATAAGAAGTAGGTGTTTGTCTGGCCACCCTAACCACAATAAAATGATAATTATTTTTATAATATTTTCGATATAAGTAGAGGACTCTTGTCCTGATGTGATGCATATTTTTTTGTAATTTTTTTCTAAGTAAATGATTAATTAGAAAAAAATTATTTCAAATTTTTAAAAATATAAAAAAATTGTATGTTTGACCACCTTAACTTGGTCAAAACTTCATGAAATTGATTTTTTTTTTTAATCCTATAGTATTTGACTCATAGAATGTGACTCATGTTTCAGATTCAAAAAATGTGATACGGTTCGAAAGCTATAGATTTTTTTCAATCAGCCTATCAATCAAGACTTTAGTTGTAATTGAAATAGAAAATTAATAATAATAATTTATTAAATTCAAAGTAAAGCATAATTTATATTGGTGGAAAGCTTAGAATCTCCTTTAAAAACCCTTTTCGTTTCATCAATTTTGAGTTAAAAAAAGTCGCCAGCCACATACCCTACACATACTCATCATATCGCCACTTTTTGGCCCATCATGATCCTGCATATACCCTTATATATGTATATATGTATGTATATATACCTATATCTACATATATATGTATGCATATATATTGATATATGTGTGTGTGTATGTATGTGTACATATATGTGTGTGTATATACATATATGTCCATGTATATATATGTTTATACATGTTTGTGTGTATGTATATATGTGTATATATGGGAAAAGGAATGAACCTATTATTTATGCATACATGAATTAAAAAAATACTAAATTGTATTAGTCATTGAAACAAAGAAAATATATGGAAGATAGTTTTAGAAGTTGTTAGATAAAATTGGTGCAGAATATATATTGTCTATAACCACATGTCAGATACATACATGATTCTCAACACCCTTTTATTTAGAAGCATGACACGATGTGTTTTACAGTGGTCATCAATTTTGTAGGGGTTTATGCAAAATGTTTATTGCTTGGAATCTTACCTCCATTAAAGACATTAAAATTCTACTACAACAATGTGGAGAGGTATGCTCCCAACCGGTTTATGCATTTTTGAATACTATGACATGAGATGTGTAAGAAAGAGAACATAATATTTGGTACATAGTGACTATTCTAATAGCTTTGACAATTACATCCACACTAATTATGTAAAGTAATTCATTTAAAAAATTTAAAATCAATTGTATATGCTTGAAGCTTAGCTTTTGCTAGATTGTCATTCATTTCATAGTTTTTTGGAATTGTTCTACACATTTATTTTCTCCATATATGATGCATCACATTTACATAGCCTAAGTTATTTTATCTTTGGTTTATGTATTTTTTTGCTTTTAGTCTTGTTGTACCAAAACACTACCATAATTTCCATCATCATTCATATGTTTGCATGCTAAAGGCAATGTGTCTATTGGGTCTCTATTTTATTTGTGTGTCAGTCTATGTTCACATGACTTATAGTCATCATGGTCTCCTACATAATGAAGCATAACACTAACTGCTACAACAAAATAAAGGTGGCTAGTTGAAGATGGATTTGGTATAGAAATATGTCTTACTTATTGATTCCTTTTTTACCTCACCATTTATCCATTATCATTTGTCATTTATTTGCATTTTCATTTTTATGAGATTTCATCGTGCTATATGTACATTCATGCAAATAAAATCTAATCATCTTAATGACATGAATCAACATGATCAGTTGTTAATAAATTATTTAGTCGTATATTCATGACATGCATATCATCTAAAGTCGGTTTATCTTGTGTCATATTTCATATTTTATGACACATATATTTATCATCCTTTGTCTTTTCAACATGCCAATTATGTTCCATCTCACTTAACAATTCACGTTGTAGTTTGCCACTTAAGCTTTATTTCAGTCCATCCTACTTTTAATTCTTCTTTCCCAAAACACCACTTAGTTGCATCATATCAAAGAGGGAGAAAATATAGAGAACTAAAATATTCCCTATGACTATTCATTACTTAATCCCCAATTGATCAACATCACCATCTATACCTAAGTACATCAACTAATTCCATTAGTTAATTAAATGTTTAATTAATCATCCTTTTCCATTTTATATTTACAGTTATAGGAAATATTCATTGATACATAATTGATTGGTATCAATTTGATCTATACAAAGAATCATGGAAAAAGGCATCAAATGTATTGATTTTTACTTTCATTCAATAATAAATCAAAACCTCATATGGCTTTATAATTTCTTAATTTTAGGATAAAAAATAAGTATTGACAGTTAAATATATTGATCAAATATCTAAGTATTATTTTCACTATGTGGTTGATAAGCCTGATAAATTATCCTCTAGGTAAATTTCAGAGTCATTTCCTTTTGCAGGCTTAACACTTCTACTTAATGCATTGTAGTATATGTTTGTGACCTTATCTTTGAACCAGTTTTGAAGCTGATCATAGATCGAGAAACCAAAATTGCATAGGAATTTGCTTTTGTGACAATCTCCATTAATGAGGGAGTAGAGATAAGAATTGAAAATTTCAACTAATATGTGAGTAATATTTTAATTATTTCATCTTTTATATGAATTTTTAAATGTTCCCTGAATCGTGTGAAGTATGGAAACTAAGATTAAAGCTACAATGAACAATGTAGTATCTTTTTATATTTTTTCTCATTTAGTCTTCTTATGCTTTTTACAAGATTATAGATATAGTATTACAAATCTATAGTCTATCTAATGAGGATTTGTACATTTTACAAATGCATGGATTCAATGTTAGATTACAATTCAACTTTACTTGGGATCATATTATTTGATTTGAATACAATTTAGACTTATTATATGTTATGGACATATCCTTGTTAGATGTTCTCTAATTAAGTTGATGTGATCTGTGTGAAGTGCAATAGACACTCTTTAAACTTTTAATTTATTCTTGACTGGTTGTCGGTAAATAACTAGCAATTATTAATGCTTTTTTAGTCATAGTTATAATAGTGTTATACACTATGGGACATATTTCTCCTACTCACATGAATCTGGCCGTTGGTGTTGCTTCTTCAAATGTTGAAAAACTGTGTCTCAAACAGGTAGCTAAAATCACAAGCACTATAATCCTATTTGCTTGAAGTGATTTTTGAGTTTTCTAGATACACATGGTGATTTCCTTATAGCAATAAGCTATTGCTTCTATTATCAAGGCAACTATCAATCTTAATAGTAAATAAAATCTATATAAGCATGCATTCCAATTTCCAATCAAACATGTTAACTACAATCAACAATGTGACTTACCCACCAAATATATCCACGTTTATTTCTTGAAAATGATGTTCACAGATCAAAAAATAGACAAAGCATTAGGTATATATTGAAAATTAGACATGTTTCAATGAACACCGTTGTTTCATGGATGTAAGACCCCTCTATTTTTCTCTTTTGATCGAACGGTGTTTTGTTTGGTTGTCTTATTTTCTGCTAGTACCTTGAATATGGTACTCAGTTATTGTTTGATGTCTCTCTTTATCGTGATCTAGTGATGTATTTTGATGCAATGATATTGTATTCATATGTTATCATTATGGCATGATTTGAATTAGCATAAGTGGATATTCGAATTAATGATGTATTATGCTTTGGATTAAATTATTATGTTAGATTTGTCAGTTAGTAATATTGTATTGGTGAAGGGGACGGATCGCATCACTCGCTTGCGAGTGCCCTACGATTCTGTGATTCCCTCTTCATGGTGTGTTTTAATTATGACATATATATGCATGTGGATATACTCTATGTTCGTAGGTTGATAGGTACAGGACATCGACTCCACCTAGTTTCACAGGTTTGAGTGTGTCCATTGCCCAACGGTATTCAATTGGGAGATAGTAGCTAGGTTTTTCATGCCAAGTCATCACCCTAGTCATAGTGTGTCATCGGTCTTAGTGTGGTCCAGTTGTTTTATATTGTTCAAATTGCCTGGTTTCAGTTTAAATTGGAAGTTTGGAAAAAGGTTAAAATATATGCTTGGTAGTTAAATTGCCATTTAACTTTTCTGGGATTATGTAGAAAAGTAATTTATTTTATTATTAATTTAATTTAATTAATAAATAATTTAATCGTTGATTAAATCTATTTTATTAATTAATTAAATTTAGGATGTTGAAATAAGTTAATTTATTTATTTTGAAGTTATTGCTATATTGGTTGAAATTGGAAATTAAAAGAAAATGTTTTAAATTTCATTTTAGGAAATTTGGATTCAAAAATTGAAATTAGAGATATTTTCAATTTCTATTTTCTAAAATTTATGAGGGTTGGTGCATGATATTTTTGGAAGAATTTCCTTATTATCAAAATTTTTCTTCACAATTTTGGGGGAGGAAGTTTTTAAGAATTGGAAATGGAGGAAAGGAGGATTTGTGCATTTTGGTGGGTTTTTGATTGAAGCTGGAAAAATTGCAAATCTGAAGAGGGAATCTATTGAAGGAGTTGGAATCTAAGGAGGAACTCAGAGCACCATAGTCAACCTCCAAATTTTAATCCAGGTTTTCTTCTTTTTTAATTTAGTGTTCATTTTGGGAATTCCATGGTTTCATTGTGTTGTTTGAAACATTTTAATCCTCAGTCTAGGTTGCAAAGAAAACCCATTTTGAATCTTGTTTTCAAAACTTGAACTTGTATTTGAAAGTTAGATTTATCAAAACAAAAAAAAAAATGTTCTTGAGTGAAAATAAATGTTTGTTCTATTTATTTCTCAAATTTGAATGGATTTTTTTGTTAAATTCATATAGATATGTATATATACATATATAGTTATATATATACATATATATGTTGTTAAATATTTTAAGAGGGGGGATTATGTTGTTAAAAAAAAATTTAAAATACCCTGTGTGTAAGGGCACGGATTTTGAAATCCGTAGGGTTTGGGGAAAAAAAAATGAAGTTGTGGGGGGATTGGGGGCTCACCCTTACTACACCCCCATGGGAAGCATGTTGGGGGGAGCAGCGCCCAACATGACCCCCACACATCCCCTCATGGTTGTGGCACCACTGCCACCAAGAAGGGTGGACGGTTGTGCTAAGCACAACCGCGCCACCACTAATGGTGGTCGGTTGTGCATAGCACAACTGCCGCCCTTAAGGGGGTCGGATGGTAGCCACTACCCCACCAAAACCTCCACTGACCCATAGCAAATCGTGTGGTCGGCACTATGTGAACAAATCCCCAACCATGGGAAAATGCGTGGCCACCCAGTCAAAACCTTGCATGCGGTCCGAGGCATCACACTTTTTAAATGCGTTTTTTATTGTTATTTAAAATAAAACTTATAATATATTTTAAATATTTATTATTATATCTTCTATAATATTTAAATATTATTATATATATATTAAGATAATAATAATATATATATTAATATTTAGTATTTTATTATATAATATTAAATATTAAAATATTAATTAAATGTTTAGTTATGAATATTATATTATTTTATTGATATAGTTTTAAATTGTTAATTTTAATATATGGATTTTATGATGGAATATATACATATGTTAAAATATTGATTTAAGTATAACTGAGAAAATTCAAATATTGTGTTCTTAGTCAAATTATTAAATTTATTTTGAAATAATATTATTTGAAAGGACAAATTTGGAATTTAATATAAATGTGTTTAAAAGAAAAATTGATTAATTTCATTTTAAGTGTTTTGTTTTGGCAAAGGACCAATAGTTATTTGTTTTAAATGATAGGTTCTGAATCATGGAAATAAATGTTGATTTTATTATTATTTAAAAGCAATTAGGGGATTAAATATTTGAGTTGAATTACTTCCTTGGTCTAAAAGAGACGTTATTAAATCAGTTTTATTAGGGCAATAAATTATTGATTGTTATGAAAGGAAATGGATTTAATATATCCAAAATTAGTTTATTTCCGAGCGTTATTGCTTTATGTGATTATTTTCTCAGTGTCATGCATGGGGAAAATGGGTTCAATGTCTTTTATATGTAAGTCTTCCAAAGGACTATAGAGGTTGGGGATTTTTGTTTGTGATGTCAACCTGTTGTGAATTCTCTTGGGTAGTGCATGAGGTTATGTCTATGTTAGTACCGAGTTTTCACGAATGGGGATGTTTCGCACCTCCTTGGATTAGGAGAGGATTATGTGATTTGTGACTCCTTGTAAGGAGTGGCCTTGTTGTGGTTGTACCTCCAGTGTTGGAGTGAGTTTCTTTTAGGTATCCTCCTAGAGTTGGAGTGGTTGTATATCTATCTTGTATGCACTTGGGTTCCCTTGGTATTTGGTTCGATTGTGTGTTGTCAAGTAGAGAAGTGGCTTCTGTAGGGGCCAGAGCCCAAAGAGGTAAATTGGGAAACCTTTGGGGGTGGTTTAATCAAGTGATAACTAAAAAAAAACTTAAAAGATTAGGTGGTACTTCTCGTTAATCAAGATAATTATGCCTCACTCATAGACACAAGGGCTCATTTAGACTTGGGATGAGTGGGAAGGCCTAGAATGGCAAGGTCATCTATCTTTTTTGTACGAAAGGTATTTGATTAAGCATGAGTGAGTATGGGGGCTAGGATTTGGTTGAGGCCACTAGGATAACCCATAGTGGGGGTCAGAGCCTATGAAGATTCCTAGAGGACAACCCATGATGGGTTGTTGATGACACTCTGTCTAGGACAATAGTTGGTTTTTGATTATTATGGGTATGGTTTCCTTAACATACCTGATGTGACCATAGTTGGTTTTTCATTATTATGTGTATGGTTCTTTTAACATACTTGATCTACTTTATTTTTGGAAGCAATTTGACCATGTTTAAGTTGTACCTTGTGATGTACTTGTGAGGTACATGTGATTGGTTGTTTCAATTTGGTACATCTTTGTGTTAGCATGTGTCTAGAGGTAGATGGTCTTGGCTAGGATTCCTTGTTACTATCTCCTAGCATGGGGGGTGGGCCTTTGGGTTCCAATTGGTTGGGTGGCATGCACCTAATTCTATTTGGATTTCTTCATGTTCATGTGGATGATACTTCCAGTTGGAGAGCTCATGAGATTCAGTATCAGTTCATGTTTTGTTTCATTTCAGTTGACTCTTGTATTATTTTACCCCTCATTTTTTATCGAGGTGGAAATATGTAATTTTTAATTATGTTTATTGGACTTGACTCATTCAGGAAATGAGTGATGTAATCAACTTATTAGGTTATTGATATTGTAATCATATGGTATTCCTTTTTGGCGATGTAATTTATCTTGTATGGAATGTATGTGTACTTAATATCTTGAGTAGATGTTTTATTTTCACTTATGTTGTTTGTGGGTTGTTAAGTAATCTCAGTCTCATAACCTTAGGGGATGTTTGCAATGGGTAGCGAACTTGTATGTTAATTGTACTTCAACACAAAAAAAAATCGTCAGTTTAAGTAGTTAATTGTAACCTCCTCTAGGGTTGCATGGTGGGGCATTACAATGGACATACAATTAATTTGGATTGAATGGAGAATTTACAAAAAAGTAGCCTAAACCCCCTTTTAATAAAATAATGCCGGAAACCATATGATAAATTTTAGTGCCATGATTTCCAATGAATGCATAAATAGGAAATAGCATGCAAAAAACATTAGTCTTTGCAATAGTAATTTTTAGAAACAATTGTTTGATAAGAGATAAATATGTGTCTATTGATAGGGTTTATGTCTATCATCTTGAAAGAAAAAAGAGAGCTAGTTGTAATTTCCTATATCTTTTATAGTGTCCTTCTGCATTTTATGAGTTAATGTTGTTTGTTGTTCCCTCTATTTACTAGTCTCTAATTTTCATTTATTATGAATAGACTAAATTGTAGGCATCATTAATCGCTTATGTTGTAGAGTTTTATGTCTATGAAATCCGTGTCTATTGAGAGAGTTTATATCTATGATATTGGAAGCCAAAAAGGAGATATTTGTAAGTACCTATATCTTTTACATACTCTTTTTTGGTGTTGTTTATTCATTTTCCCAAAAAGATTGATGATGATGAAATCTATGTCTGCTAGTTGGGTTTATGTATATCATATTGGAGACAAGAAAGAAGGAATTTGTAATTTCTTATATCTTTTACAGTGTTGTATTATAGTTTTTTTCATCTATGTGTTTTTTTAGTTAATATCTATTGCTTTTTGTTCTCTACATTTTATGGGTTAATGTCTATTGTTTATTGTCCTTTGCATTTTATGTGTTGATGTATATTATTTCTTGTCTTTGACTACCTTTATGGGTCAGTGTCTCTTGTTGAGTTATAGTCTTAAAACCATAATTCATTAATGTTGAGTTTCTTAGTGACCACAACTAAGAAATGATCTAATATTTCCTCTCCATGCATCCATGCCAAGTGCATCTGAATCTATCAAAATCATTTCATCAATTGGTAATTTTTTGTTGTTGTTGGAAATATTTCATGGTATTTTCATTTATTTCCAATGGAATGAACCACAATCATCATCAATGGATTCTTGTATCAAGTTTTAAGACTGTCAAGAAAAGGATTATTTGGGTTGTTTATTCATTTCCATAGATTACTTGATGACAATCATATCTTTAAAAAAAAAGGCATTTGTGATTCCCTATATCTTTTAAAGGTAAAATCTATAAAATGTGCTCAATATACAATTATTTCTCTTTGGGGACATCTATTTCTTCAATAAGATTAGATTCATAACTTTCTATATTTTATTTTCATTTCACTAATTACCTTTAAACTTAAATAACTTTAATTCAGGATGTTCTTCTTCAACATGTATTAATCTATCAAATGTAAGCACACAACAGATTTTCCTCTTTGTTTCCCTCTTGAAAGCACTTGAAAGGACATTTTAAAGATTTTTTGCATCTTTCCTCTATTTCATATTAAACAATTTCTCTTTCTAATATTTTCATGATTTTTGCTTTTGACTATTTATTGCATCAACTAATTACTACTTTCAATTTCTCAATGCAGTTACCTAAACCAACGAAGGTTGAAAAGAAAAATCACTTGGCACTCATTGATATCCATGATGCTATGATCACAATGAAATTTTTATTTCCACATGCATCAAATTGATTGATTCAATGTACATACAACTATTTGAAATTCTATAAATATTATATTTCATAACTCATTGTAATCTATCAAATATCATATTTTTGATTTGGACAACTTAATCAAGGATATTTATCCTAGTATTGATAAAACTTATAAAAAAAAACTTATCTCATCACATATATGTTCAAATATTTTTAAATTTGGCTACTCATACGATATTTATTTGATTTCATCTTATTACATTACAGTGTTGTAGTATCTTACACCCATTACTCATTTATCTAGTCTCTTAGCTTAAGAAATTTTCATATATGTCTTGATGATCATATTTCTGTCTATGTCTAACTATTCATGTATCTTGTCTATTTTCACACTCTACCTTACATCCTTCTTGAATATACGGTCAATGACACATAAAATATTAACAATCATTTTTTTTAATCTATTCAAACATGTAATTAAACCATACAAAATTATTCACAATGTAATGCCCCGCCAAGTAACCCTAAAGGAATTTGCAATTAATGACTTAAGCGATCCAATTTTTTTTATAAAGTGTAATTAACATACAAATTCACTTACTAATTAACAACCTCTAAGGCTACAAGGTTGGGATTACTTAAACCCACACAACTACATAACCATAACATTAAATAACTTTATGAGATAAGCATCATGCGACATAAGGATACAACATAACATAGTAAGATAAATATCCAAGATACAATTTCATAAACATTTACTTAATCCAATAGTTACAACACTCATTCCCAGAATGAGGCAATAGTACAAATGTGTTACAATTATAGAATTCCACCTTATAACATAAGAGGGATAAAATAACATATACAAATTGAAATATTACAATGCAAGAAATTACAACAAGAATCATGAGCTATCCATCTGGATGTCTCACCACCAAGTACGAAAGATAAATGGGGACCCAACGGTGTATGGTGCATGTTCCACCCAACCAAGTGGTACCTGAAGGCCCACCCCCCATGCTAGGAGATAGTAACAAAGTAACATGGAAAAATATCTACAACCACTAACCAAAGGAAGACTCATAGTGACATAACCAAACAAATGCAATAAACAAGTACAACTCAAACATCACTGACATAGGTCACATTGCTTCCAAACATAAAATATATCAAGTATGTTCAGAGAAACATACACATAAAACAAATACCAAACAGTTGTCCTAGACAGAGTGTCATCGCACAACTCATAATAAGTTACCCTCAGCGGATCTTCATAGGCTTTGGTGTTCCTGGTGGCCTCTATCGACCCTCATCCCTCATACTTACTAATGTGGAATCAACTACCTCTTGTACTGATAGGATAGATGAGATTTCCATTTCAAGCCTTCCCACCCACTCCAAGCCTCCACTAGCACTTGCAACTATGAGTGAGGCTAGAACTTTTCTTTATAGTGTGTAGTACTCCCCAAATTTTCATTACAATTTTAGTTATCACTTGATTAAACTACTTCCAAAGGTTACCCAAATCTTACCTCTTACTAGCTCTGGCCCCTAATGGAAGCCACTCTTCTATTTGACAACACACAAACAAACTAATCACCAAGGGACTCACAAGTGCATACAACCTAGGTTCCATAACCACTCCATCTCAAGGAGGAAACAAAGAAAAGAACTCACTCCAACAAATGGAGGCAACAAAACACATAGTCCACTCCTTCCAAAGGAGGTACAAAACATCCCCGTTCGTGGAAACTAGGTAAATACTGGAAAGACATCATGCACTACCCAAGGGAAAACAAATGGTTGACATAATGATTTGACAACCCTCATCCTCCAAGATTATTTGGAAGACTTACAATATGGACTAACACTTAATCCCATATCCCAAAACACAACTTGATGACATAGCAACAAAAAGCATTCAAGTCATTAATCAAATATAATGTTTGGATTTCCTAAATCCATACTCATTCAATAGGTCACGTTGACAAAGTCAAAGACACGATAACTGGATTATCTAAAATAATCATATTATCCCTATTTCCTCTTTCATTATTGGAAGTCTAAAACTATTAAACTCATTTCCCTTCACGAAATATAGAGAAATTAAAACATTTAAGGAAATCATGAGGAAATTACTATTTTTGGATATTCTAAATCCATGTCCTTTACATATTCCATTCTCAATAATTAAATTTCTCTAATAGAAAATAAATAAATTAAAATAACAATTGCCTCTTCGATTTAATCAATTCCTAAATTTACTTTTTAAAAACAACATAAATCCATGCATGTAAATCTTTGCAATTTTCTAACCAAAACCTATACCACATTCAATTTTCCTTTCAAAACAAGCAATTTATTCAATGTATAATAAAATATATTCTTCCTTATCTAATTTACCATGCATTATAATCTTATCTTTTAAAATCCCCATTCACAATAATTACATGCACCTAACTGAAATAGGACAAATAACAAATACTAGATAGTTGTCCTAGACAGAGTGTCATCCCACAACTCATAATAAGTTACCCTCAACAAATCTTCATAGGCTTTGGTGTTCCTGGTGGCCTCTACCGACCCTCAGCCCTCATACTTACTAATTTGGAATCAACTACCTCTTGTACTGATAGGATAGATGAGATTTCCATTTCAAGCCTTCCCACCCACTCCAAGCCTTAACTAGCACTTGCGACTATGAGTGAGGCTAGAACTTATCTTTACAGTGTGTAGTACTCCCCAAATTTTCATTACAATTTTAGTTATCACTTGATTAAACTACTTCCAAAGGTTACCCAAATCTTACCTCTTACGGGCTCTGGCCCCTAATGGAAGCCACTCTTCTATTTGACAACACACAAACAAACTAATCACCAAGGGACTCACAAGTGCATACAGCCTAGGTCCCATAACCACTCCATCTCAAGGAGGAAACAAATAAAATAACTCACTCCAACAAATAGAGGCAACAAAACAGATAGTCCACTCCTTCCAAAGGAAGTACGAAACACCCCCATTTGTGGAAACTAGGTAAATACTGAAAAGACATCATGCACTACCCGAGGGAAAACAACTGGTTGACATAATGATTCGACAACCCTCATCCTCCAATATTCTGTTGAAGACTTACAATATGGACTAACACTTAATCCCATATCCCAAAACACAACTTGATGACATAGCAATAAAAAACATTCAAGTCATTAATCAAATCTAATATTTGGATTTCCTAAATCCATACTCATTCAATAGGTCACGTTGACAAAGTCAAAGACACGATAAATGGATTATCTGAAATAATCATATTATCCCTATTTCCTCTTTCATTATTGGAAGTCTAAAACAATTAAACTCATTTCCCTTCATGAAATATAGAGAAACTAAAACATTTAAGGCAATCATGAGGAAATTACTATTTTTGGATATTCTAAATCCATGTCCCTTACATATTCCATTCTCAATAATTAAATTGCTCTAATAGAAAATAAATAAATTGAAATAACAATTGCCTCTTCGATTTAATCAATTCCTAAATTTACTTTTTAAAAACAACATAAATCCATGCATGTAAATCTTTCCAATTTTCTAACCAAAACCTATACCACATTCGATTTTCCTTTCAAGACAAGCAATTTCTTCAATGTATAATAAAATATCTTCTTCCTTATCTAATTTACCATGCATTATAATCTTATCTTTTAAAATCCCCATTCACAATAATTACATGCACCTAACTAAAATAGGACAAAATTTTAAACTATATATTTAAATATATATGCTCATGCTATCCACACATGCAATATTTCCATGTACCTAATTATTTGCATTTCATAAGTAAAAATGAAATTATAATTATTCTTATAATGCAAATTCACATAAATATATATATATATATTTTATATTTAACTATATATATATATCTTTTGAATATATATATATTAAATATATTCTATTGTATATTTCCTACTAAACACATTATTATTATCCCAATCTAGTATAATAAAATATGACATATAATATAATATATATATCATATATATACCATATATATCATATATAAATATAATGTTAAATAAAAATTACAAATCTCTTCCTGTAATACAAAGGGCGAAAGCTGGCAGACGTCACTATTCACGCACAGTGAACAAACTAAAAATAAAAAATAAATAAAAACAAATAGAGGTATTGCGGAGGGGTCGGTTGTGGCTGAACCCCCGCCCCACTTCCCATAAAGGTGGTGGCCTCCCCAATGGGGGTTGCGCTACCCAAAGTCAACGCTCCCTCCAATTAGTGGAGGGCATTGTCTTTGGGAAAGCCGCAACCTCCACAATATGGGGGGCATACCCAATACACTGAGCATACAACTAGCGAATGAAATAAATTCGCTTCATCTCCATTTTCAACAGAAACGAATTTACAAATGAAATTCGTCGGCCGTATGGTGATAAAAAGACAATAGAATAATATTTTATTTATTAAACAATTGTATATATTATATATATATAAAAACTCATATATATATATATAATATATTATAATAGAATATATATATATATATATATATACATGGATTTAACAAATAAACAAGAATTTCAACATCAAATATAAATTGGGGAAATTTTGTAAAAACATCCACCTACAGGTGAAATTGTAAAACTTTTCCAAAAAATCGAAATTTCATAGAGGTTAAAAAACTAATTCTTTTAAACCATTTTCTTGAATTAATGAACAACAAAAGAACAATAAAAATAAAAGGATCTAAATAAAAACTAGAAGTTTTTAAATCCTCAAGGTTTCTCCACCTAATTGCTGCAGAGGTTTTTGAAATAAATTGATTTTCTATAGAGGTTTAAATTTTCTAAAATAGATCTAAATGTGTTCTTCACCCTCTAGGTTTGATTCAAATAAAAAAACAATCCATTTCCTCAAATAAATTAAATTTTACAGAGGTTTTCACAATTTCCTTGAAGAAATTTCACAGGAAATAACAAAAGCTTTAAATTTATTTATTTATTTATTTTCCTTCTTCTAATAAACAAATATTTTTATAATATAGATTTAACAACCAATTCTTTAATCATTACCAATTTAATTTAAACAATTCAAGAACAATAAATCACAGAATAAAACCTGGTGTTGAAGCTATAGGAAAAGAAGATTTTTTTATGCAGAGCCTCCTCTAAGGATCTCTCAATTTCTCTTCAACCGTGTAGTAAATCCAAGCAAACAAACAATCCAAAAGCACAACCAACATCAACAAAATTCTCCAGTTTCAATTCCATAGCCAAAAATTACTTCAAACCATTCCCTATGCAATTTATCCAAAAATATCCTCTCCAACCTGAAGAAGCTTTTTTCCTCTCAAAAATTCTTCCCGGGAATGAACTTCTTTCTTCTCTCAATTAAATTCCCCCACAATAATTTCTCAACCAAAAGTAAATAATTAATTCTTCTCATACACATGTCAAATTAAAAATATCTTCAACAACCAAATCCAATTTGCATGCAATTTAATAATTTAAAATACTAATTTAACTCCAAGATTCCAAAAATTAACTTTCTTTTCAAAATTCAATTTCAACTTCTAATTTAATTCCCACAAGTTGAAATAAACTTCCAAAATTAATTTTAATTCTTTTATTTCTTTTAATTTCCTTACATCCTATTTAATTAATTAATTAAATTATTTAATAAATAAATTTATCCCCATGGTTTAAAATAAATTAATTAAATAAATTAAATCTAATTAATTAATTTAAATAATAACTTCTATCAACAAAGCATAATTTTAATTAAATAACCATCAGCATGATTTAATGCAGCAATTCTAAATAATTAATTTCAAATCATGAATCCCTTTAGAATTAAATAACATTAAAGCAAGGCAATAAATGACTTGACACACACGACTGATGACACACCATGGCTAGGGTGTAGACTTGACACAAGTTACCTAGATAATATCTCCCATTAAAATTCACCGTTGGATTGACATGCTCAAACCAGTGAAACCAGGTGGAGTCGATGTCATGTACTTGCAAACCTGAAAACATAGTAACCAACATCATAAAATATAACAGCATAAAATAGACACCATGAAGAGGAATCATGGAATCGCAGGGCACTCACAAGCGAGTGATGTGAACCCGTCCCCTTTACCAATACACTCATCAAAATTGACATTTCCATCATCTATAAAAAATTCTCATATGCACTAACATGTTATATCCTCTAACATCATTACACCAATTAAAGCATAACTTAAGCATTAGATAGACCGAATCACAACACAATATAGTTCGTCACTCTATAATTAGCGATCAAATACACATACAAGACAAAGTATCTGAATATACATAAACATAAATCAAAACAAAACAAGAACACATTGTTCAGTCCAGAAAGCAAAATGGAGGGGTATTGCATTCTCCCCCCCAAGGGTTAGGATTACTCCTAGAAGCCTGCAACTACCCCTAGTGCAAACTCCATACAATCACACATAACCAAGGGTTCTTAATTGAACCACTCCATACCTCATCATAAAACAACAACAACCTGTGTCATACACAACTTAGTCAAGTACACTATCAATCCAACCAAGACAACATGGTGAAGTAACCACCAACCAAGTCTCCAAACACATAACCATGGAATAACTTACATAATACACATATGCACCAATACACATCACCGAGAATCATCACAAGGCTACACAAGGGTCCATCTGGACACCGAAAATCAGCATACCATCCATGATAGAAGAATCCATGAATTAGGAACATATAACCATCTCAAATATATCAACATCATAATCAGTGGCTTGATGGTGTTAGGTCATACATAAAGTGAAACCATCCAAACAAGACCACCATGACCTGTATCTTGTTGTATAAGGTGATTAGTCTCCAAGAGATAGTCATCACACATAGGTGAGTAGTAGATCATAGCTACGTAACACCCTCACATACCCCCATCCTCAATGTTTCTTGTGTCTAATTCCTCATACACTCTCACCAAGTCGGCCTCATACATCCTTGGAGAGGAATCACAATATGACACATAACCGACATGAAAACAACAAAGATAATTAGCTTAGCCACCAAGTTCGTAAAGAATAGCAAATTAAAGTTCAATTTCAACAATAAGGCAATAAATGTGTACCATTTCAACACTGAATCAGATATATAACCACTAAGGTTATAAAAAAATAAGATCACAAGTTGTGGCTAAACCTTCACAGTCAAGTATAAACAAAGTGTCGGCCCTCACAATCAACTGGAAAACCATCAATAACCAAAAGAAAGTTCACAATCTTTAAAATTGCACTGTACATTACTATGTGACTAGATACTAGCCACCAATGAGGAAAGAGGAAACAACGTCTTACTAGAATGATAATAGCCCTCATGTGGTGCTGAATGAGCATGCCCTCCACATGATCTAGAGTGTATCCATGACTAATAAAACATCATCACTCTATCTAGTCATACGCCAGCTGGGAAAGGCATGGGCTAATCATATGCCACATTGCCATGTGTCTGAGGGTCCACGGAATAGGCACGCACATAATGCACTCCACCCACGATACCTCATGGAGAAAACACACATAGGAACTCGCTATAGCCAGAGGTATACATGGCTAGGATCTACCCATACACTACCCGACTAACATAGTCAAAGAAGCCATGAGGATCCATCTACAAGTGTTTGAGGCCCCATAATGCTCATCACACAAGTAGGCTAACAAAGACAAACTCAAAATGCGCTTTCACGTGTCTAAGCACGTGGCATCATGTAACACAACATCATCACCATCACTATGTCGGAACATGAGTGGGGTGTGGCATCGTATCTCATACATCATGTCGAAACACATGCAGATAGGGTACATATACATAATGCAATATGATATTATCACTATGGGGCTATCGAGCTTCACCTCTCATACGGATGAGGTTAACTCAATAATGCCAGATCATTGCCTCTACGGACGTCTAGGCATAACTAACAACCATGCTACTATACTCAAAACTATGGAAATTAGGCTAACACATATGGATCAATTATCCTAATCCAACATAAGGGAAAGTAGTGGGTACGATTTCTCAGGATTGGTTGAGCTAAGATGCTCTGCATCACATTATGCGTACGCTACACACTCCACCCAAGAAAACTTGTGACTGCTACTATCCCTTCATAGATTGAGGATCTAGAGAACCAAAAGAAAAAAGAACTACTTTTAGTTACTCCTATATATAAGTTTCAACCTCACATGGGTTGGCCCTCAATCAGGTAACAAACATGCAAACACACATAATGGTATGGTAAAACCCACACCAAAATGTGACTTTTCCCCATGGATTGGTACCAAGTATCTCCATCACATGGACACACAAAACAAGTACAGTTGTCCACAACATTCAAACAAGATACAGTTACTAGTTTCTTACATTTACAAGGGCATACAACCACATATATAATCCCAAAGGAATATCCCATTCCATATCTCATAGGGTATGTATCAAAATTTTCCAACCCTAACCTTTTATCAGGTTCTTTCACGCTACTCTTTTTAACAGAATATATCATGCTAAAGTAAAAGCCATGAACACGTGATTACTAAACACTCTACTAACAAATTCATAGCAACATAACACTGGAAACAAATGTACCCAAAGGATCCAGTGTATGAACCTAGGGCTCTGATACCATGTGTAATGCCCCACCAAGTAACTCTAACGGAAGTTGCAATTAATGACTTAAGTGAACCAATTTTTTTTATAAAGTGTAATTAACATACACATTCACCTACTAACTAACAACAACCTCTAAGGCTACAAGGTTGGGATTACTTAAACCCACACAACTACATAACCATAACATTAAATAACTCTATGAGATAACCATCATGCGACATAAGGATACAACATAACATAGTAAGATAAATATCCAAGATACAATTTCATAAACATTTACTTAATCCAATAGTTACAACACTCATTCCCAGAATGAGGCAATAGTACAAATGTGTTACAATTATAGAATTCCACCTCATAACATAAGAGGGATAAAATAACATATACAAATTGAAATATTACAATGCAAGAAATTACAACAAGAATCGTGAGCTATCCATCTGGATGTCTCACCACCAAGTACGGAAGATAAATGGGGACCCAACGGTGTATGGTGCATGTTCCACCCAACCAAGTGGTACCTGAAGGCCCACCCCCCATGCTAGGAGATAGTAACAAAGTAACATGGAAAAATATCTACAACCACTAACCAAAGGCAGACTCATACTGACATAACCAAACAAATGCAATAAACAAGTATAACTCAAACATCACTGACATAGGTCACATTGCTTCCAGACATAAAATAGATCAAGTATGTTCAGAGTACCATAGACATAAAATAAATACCAAACAGTTGTCCTAGACAGAGTGTCATCGCATAACTCATAATAAGTTACCCTTAGCGGATCTTCATAGGCTTTGGTGTTCCTGGGGGCCTCTACCGACCCTTGGCCCTCATACTTACTAATGCGGAATCAACTACCTCTTGTACTGACAAGATAGATGACCTTTCCATTTCAAGCCTTCCCACCCACTCCAAGCCTTAACTAGCACTTGCGACTATGAGTGAGGCTAGAACTTATCTTTTTAGTGTGTAGTACTCCCCAAATTTTTAGTACAATTTTAGTTATCACTTGATTAAACTACTTCCAAAGGTTACCCAAATCTTACCTCTTATGGGCTCTAGCCCCTAATGGAAGCCACTCTTCTATTTTGACAACACACAAACAAACTAATCACCAAGGGACTCACAAGTGCATACAACCTAGGTCCCATAACCAGTCCAAAAAATGGAGGCAACAAAACACATAGTCCACTCCTTCCAAAGGACATACAAAACATCCCCGTTTGTGGAAACTGACTAAATACTGGAAAGACATCATGCACTACCCAAGGGAAAACAAATGGTTGACATAATGATTTGACAACCCTCATCCTCCAAGATTATTTGGAAGACTTACAATATGGATTAACACTTAATCCCATATCCCAAAACACAACTTGACGACATAGCTACAAAAAGCATTCAGGTCATTAATCAAATTTAATATTTTGATTTCTTAAATCCATACTCATTCAATAGGTCACGTTGACAAATTCACAGACACGATAACTAGATTATCTGAAATAATCATATTAGCCATATTTCCTCTTTCATTATTGGAATTCTAAAACAATTAAACTCATTTCCCTTTACGAAATACGGAGAAACTAAAACATTTAAGGCAATCATGAGGAAATTACAATTTTTGGATATTCTAAATCCATGTCCCTTACATATTACATTCTCAATAATCAAATTGCTCTAATAGAAAATAAATAAATAAATTAAAATAGCAATTGCCCCTTTGATTTAATCAATTCCTAAATTTACTTTTTAAAAACAACATAAATCCATGCACATAAATATTTCCAATTTTCTAACCAAAACCTATACCACATTCAATTTTCCTTTCAAAACAAGCAATTTCTTCAATGTATAATAAAATATCTTCTTCCTTATCTAATTTACGATGCATTCTAATCTTATCTTTTAAAAACCCCATTCACAATAATTACATGCACCTAACTAAAATAGGACAAAATTTTAAACTATATATTTAAATATACATGCTCATGCTATCCACACATGCAATATTTCCAGGTACCCAATTATTTGCATTTCATAAGTAAAAATGAAATTATAATTATTCTTATAATGCAACCTCACATAAATATATATATATATATATATATATGTATATTTTATATATTTAACTATATATATATATATATATATATATATATATATATCTTTTGAATATATATATATTAAATATATTCTATTGTATATTTGCTACTAAACACAATATTATTATCCCAATATAATATAATAAAATATGACATATAATATAATATATATAAATATATACAATACATATATATCATATATATACCATATATACCATATATATCATATATAATTATAATGTTAAATAAAAATTACAAATCCCTTCCATTAATACCAAGGGCGGACGCCGGTAGACGTCACTATTCAAGCACAGTGAACAAACTATAAAAAATAAAAAATAAAACAAACAAAGGGATTGGGGAGGGGTCGGTTGTGGGCGAACCCCTGCCCCACTTCCTATACAGGCGGTGGCCTCCCCAATGGGGGTTGCGCTGCCCAAAGGTAGTGGTCCCTCCACTTAGTGGAGGGTGATATCTTTGGGACAACTGCAACGTCCACAGTATGGAGGGCAGACCCAATACATTGAGCATACAACCAACGAATGAAATAAATTCGCTTCCTCTCCATTTTCAATAGAAAACGAATTTACAAATGAAATTCGCCGGTCTTATGGCGATAAAAACACAATAAAATAATATTTTATTTATTAAACAACTATATATATTATAATATATATATATAATATATATATTATATATATAAATGGATTTAACAAATAAACAAGAATTTCAGCATCGAAAATAAATTGGGGAAATTTTGTCAAAATATCCACCTATAGGTGAAGTTGTAAAACTTTTCTAGAAAATCCAAATTTCATAGAGGTTTAAAAACTAATTCTTTTAAAACATTTTCTCAAATTCATGAACAATAAAAGAACAATAAAACTAAAAGGATCTAAATAAAAACCAATTTTTTTTAAATCCTCAAGGTTTCTCCACCTAATTGCTACAGAGGTTTTTGAAACAAATTGATTTTCTATAGAGGTTTAAATTTTCTAAAATAGATCTAAATGTATTGTTCACCCTCTAGGTTTGATTCAAATAACAAAACAATCCATTTCCTCAAATAAATTAAATTTTACAGAGATTTTCACAATTTCCTTGAAGAAATTTCATAGGAAATAACAAAAGCTTTAAATTTATTTATTTATTTATTTTCCTTCTTATAATAAACAAATATTTTTCTAATACATATTTACCAACCAATTCTTTAATCACTACCAATTTAATTTAAACAATTCAAGAACAATAAATCACAGAATAAACCTGGTGTTGAAGCTATAGGAAAAGAAGATTTTTGATGCAGAGCCTCCTCCAAGGATCTCTCAATTTCTCTTTAACAATGCAGTAAATTCAAGCAAACAAACAATCCAAAAGCACAACCAACATCAACAAAATTCTCCAATTTCAATTCCATAGCCAAAAATTACTTCAAACCATTCCCTATGCAATTTATCCAAAAATATCCTCTCCAACCTGAAGAATCTTTTTCCCTCTTCAAAATTCTTCCCATTAATGAACTTATTTCCTCTCTCAATTAAATTCCCCCCTAATAATTTCTCAACCAAAGGTAAATAATTAACTCTTCTCACACACATGTCAAATTAAAAATATCTTCAACAACAAAATCCAATTTGCATGCAATTTAATAATTTAAAATATTAATTTAACTCCAAGCTTTCGAAAACTAACTTTCCTTTCAAAATTCAATTTCAACTTCTAATTTAATTCCCACAAGTTGAAATAAACTTCCAAAATTAATTTTAATTCTTTTCTTTCTTTTAATTTCCTTACATCCCATTTAATTAATTTATTTAATTATTTAATAACTAAATTTATCCCCATGGATTAAATTTAATTAGTTAAATAAATTAAATCTAATTAATTAATTAAAATAATAACTTCTATCAACAAAGCATAATTTTAATTAAATAACCATCAGCATGATTTAATGCAACAATTCTAAATAATCAATTTCAAATCACGAATCCTTTTAGAATGAAATAACATTAAAGCAAGGCAATAAATGACTCGAAACACACGACTGATGACACACTATGGCTAGGGTGTAGACTTGACACAAGTTACTAGCTACTATCTCCCATTCAACTTCACTGTTGGATCGACATGATCAAACCTATGAAACCAGGTGGAGTCGATGTCATGTACCTGCAAACCTGAAAACATAGTAACCAACATCATAAAATATAACAACATAAAATAGACACTGTGAAGAGGAAATCATGGAATTGTAGGGCACTCGCAAGTGAGTGATGCGAACCCATCCCCTTCACCAATACACTCATCAAAATTGACACTTCCATCATATATCAAATATTCTCATATGCACTAACATGTTATATCCTCTAACATCATTACACCAATTAAAGCATGTAAACTTAAGCATCAGATAGACCAAACCACAACACAATATAGTTCGTCACTCTATAATTAGCAATCAAATACACATACAAGACAAAGTATCTGAATATCTAGAAACATAAATCAAAACAAAACAAAAACACACTATCTAGTCCAGAAAGCAAAACAGAGGAGTATTACATACAACATATGAACAACAAGTATATGTGCAAAAAACCTTGCAACAAAAAATACCACCAAAAAGACCCAAGCTTGTATCAATTAAAGTAAAAAACTACATCAATATAATTTATGCTTATCATTTTGTCTAATACTAATCTACCACTATAATTATACATTTAATTAAACCATAAAGATTGATGACATGATCGAGAAGTGAACGTAACTAATCTACATTTGTTGGCTTTACAATACATATATCAAATCCAAAGTTTTGGGAAACACCATTTGGCTCCTAATAAAAACAAAATGAAATGTGCTCAACTTCCTTCATCATCATCAAGCTTTGTTTATTGATGTGACAAGATTCAAAAAACATAAGCAAACATTGATGAAAATTTTTGGATAGTGTTTTTTATAATACATTTCAATATGCTTTAAATTGAATCCTACTAGTATTTAGACAATGATTTTTAATAATAAATTTTGATGAACAAAAACTTGTCTTCAAGCACATAAATTTGGATGCTCAACTAAAATTATTAATTTAAAAAAAATTAAAAAAATGAATTACGAAAATAAGATTTTAATAATGTATGTATCTATATACTATCTATATATACATGTATATGCATCTATATTATGGATAATATACATATATATAATGTGCATATAGATGTATATATCTATTATCTATAAATGCATTATATATGTATATGTATGTATGTATATGCACATATGTATATATGTATGTATATATATACATATATATGTATATATATATATGTGTGTGTGTGTGTATGGAATTACTATATACATATCTATACATCCATACTATTTATGTGTGTGTGTATCAATATATACACATACACATACATATATGTATATAGAAATGGTCATGATTAACATCCTAGATTAGAAAGTAACTCCTCTTACATGCATTTTCATACCATAGATTGTGTCATAGCAATCAAAATGAATATTTTCTCAAATATATGCACTTCATGGGAGTATTTAATTGGAAGGATGTTCTATAACTACTGCAAGTATTTCAAAGAAAATAATTTCCACATCTCATGATGTTTGAATATCATAAATTGTTTTTCATGTACATTCTTAAATATGAGTAATGAAGACATAAAACTTACAAGATGAATCATACACCTGTTCCTAAGATTCTCCCACTTAACATTCACATTGAAAAGACAAATTAAAAATGATGAATCAATTTCTACAAGATGAAAGATGCATATGCTAGATCTACACCAACATAAATTATGTCTGATCATTGGCTTACTAAAAATATCCACAATATTAGCCAAATTGTCATTCTTCTATATTGTCTCTACCACCTAAAACCATTTTATGGAAAAAGTGATAGTTAGCATCTTATTTAATTCACCATGGTACACTATGTTATGTTTCTTTTTCTGCTCCTTGATTTCGCATTTGAATTTTGATTCAAATGTTGATGATATTTTGTATTGCCACTACTATGATAAACTATCTCTCATGCAATATGTCTTTTGTAGCCTATATGTTTCAAATCCAACAATGTATTTTATTTATGATATGTAAACATGTATCTATATATGTATGCATATGTATGTACGTACATATGTATTTATATATGTGTATATTTATGTATCTACATAAAAATTTATACACATACATATATATACAATATATATATCCATATGTAACACCTCTCAAACCCAGCCTGGGTAAGATGACATTTTGATTTTGATTTGACATTCTAAATGTTATCATAATGAGATTAGACATTCATGATTATGTGATAGGTTATCATGATTAGTTATTATGGTTGATTACATGCTTATATGATTATATAATATTATAATTTATTTTTTATTATTATGGATAGGGTGATCCCACAATACTAGTTTACAATTTTTGGCCAAACTGGATACTGGACTAATTTTTTCTAACTAAATCTTCACTTTCAAGAACCTATAGTAGCTAAGCCATGAGGAATTTGAAGATGATGCACACTAGTGATTTGTGACATTTTGTCTATAGATTCTCAATATATTTTTTCCATTTTTTTGGAATCAGATTGCACTTCATTTTCCATCTCCTTTGAAAACTAGTTTTTTTAGTAAACACTATTTTTAAGAAGTGATGCTCACCATATACAACATAACTTTTTTTCCATGAAGGATAAAATTCTATATTTTTTTAATTTAGATTTGTAACTATGATATCTAGCACTTTCATATGGTTTCATAGTTTTTTATTGAATATTTTTTCGTTAATCAAGTTTCAAAGTCAAACCAATTACAATTCAAACATAGGTGAACTGTATACAACATAACTTTTTCTATGTGTATCAAAATTTAATTTTTTTTGTTGTTGGATCAAGGACTTCAATATCTAGTGCATAGATATTTTTCTTTTCTTTTTTTGATAATCTACTATTTTTCCACATGTGAAGAATAGAGAGCTTGATTTTTGATGAAAAAACCTACATTCACAAAAAATAAAAATAAAAAATAATAATTAAATTAAATTTATTTAAACATACATTTTGGGAAGCTTATAATAAGGATTACATACTTAAAAAAATAAAAAATAAATTCATTTTATCCCCCAAAAGGTAAATCAAAAGTAGTTTTTTATCACCATTTTGATAGGTGTAAAAGAGACTCTATCATAGGTATGGTTTAAACCTAGCGAGGTTTTGTCCAAGGGGGTTTGATCTAAGGTGGTTTGATCAAACCCTCTTCAATTGAAATCCTTTAAATGGAACTTTTCAAGGCTTAAATCATTATATTTTCTAAAAATATGTGATTTTAGCAAAAATCAGGATCTCCTAGAAAGTGTAAACCACTATTGTGGGATCACCCACGAGAAATGGATGATGTTGTAACAATCATATCTAAGAGGCTTACAATATCATGACCATCTTCCTAATGATTGATGTTGCTTCGACTGTATGATATATGTTATATGCTCATGTACTTTGAAATTCGATTGAAGTGATGCAGTTACTGAGTATCGACTCCGCCTGGATTCACGGGCCTAAGCATACTCATACTCCCTGATGGTAGTACTAGAGGTAGTCACAAGCCAAATGTCCCCCACCCTAGCCCACTGTACCTTGTTAGTGTAGTGTTTTTGTGTTGTTGTCTTATCATCTGATTATCTAACAATAATGTCTAGAGCACGTTATAGTCATATGTGGTTTACCAGTATGTCTAGTTGAGGTATTTTGTCATGGTTTTCGTTAATCTTTTATGTGGCAACATATTTTGGTTGTCGGTGTAATGATGTGGTTAAATATGGAATTTAATCATGTTTTATTTATTGAAGATTTGAATTGTTATTTCCATGAAGATTTAAATATGTTAATATTTTAAGTGATTTTATTTATCATTATGAGGGAATGATATATTCCATTTAGTAAGTTCAAGTGATTTTATCAATCCATTTTTGTGAGATCTTATAGTCTTATTTAAATCTTTTGGGGAGCTTTGTGTATTTTAATTATTGGATTTAAATTATTATTTTTATGTGTAATTGGGAACGTTGTATATTTAGTGATTTAATTAATTGATTTGAAGAGCTTTAATAGCTTGCTTAATCAAAAAAATTATTTGCTTTTATTGTTTTGAGAGTATAAAAATGGAAGGAAGATTTATTTAAAAGAAAAAGAGTTATCTTGGAGAAAAAAAAAATTCTCTACTTTTGGGGAAGGAGTAGAAACCCCAAGTTTTCGACAACAGAGTTGGGAAGAAAAATGAAGATTCTTTGGAGAAGAAATTTGTGGGCATTTGTTTGTTGATTTCAGCATGCCATTTCTTCCTTGCTTTTCTATTTTGGAATCTGGTCATGCCTTATACATAGAGCTTTCTTTCATTTTTGTTTTAGGGCAGCATTGAGGTATTTTTCTATGTGGTTCTTGAATCCTTGAATTTTTAGTGATATGTGTATGTGATTTAGCTTAGAAATGGTAATATTTGCATCTCCTTATGGAAGATTAATTTCCTTTGTTTATTTTTGTGAATTCTTGGAGGTTGGACAATGTTTTTGTTGGATTTGATTTGCTGCTCTATAGTTTTTTTGTATGGCAGAACTTTGTGCATTTCTAGCTCTATTCACTACCATTGATTGTTCTTAAAATAGACCCAATCTCCTTTCCTAAAATTGAAGAAAATATGAAATTCATATGAAAACCATTAAATCTGAAAGGGGTTGTAGGCAAAATAGATTTCTGGACACTTCCATTCTCTTTCTTTTTTTTAGTTTTTCCCAACTTGTGAAAATGCATTTTTTTGATGCTTCTCTTTAACCATCTACTACAAATATAAAATAAAGGTGGATTCATTGTAGAAAATCCCATATATCAACTAGGTCAGAGTTAGAATTCAATTCTAGACACTTTCTTTTTTTGTCAAAATTGTGCCTACCTAGTAAAACACATTTTTTATTGATTTTATTTAACCCCTTGCTGAAAACATTAACTAATGGTCGACTCCATGTATAAATTCCCATATCTCAACTGGGTCATTGTCTGATTTTAAATTAGAGCATTTTCAATTTTCAATTTTTTCTTGCCCAACTTGATAAAATGACGTTTTTCAAAGCAACACCTCATATTCAGTTCTAAACTTAGAAATGAAAGGTGTATTCCAATTGGAAACATCGAAATATGAACTCGGTCAAGCCAAGAATTTTAATCTGGGTACTTTGAATTTTTATGAAATCTTTATGCCCTCTATTTCATTATAGATTTCAACTATTTAAATGAATTAGCTACAATATTTGTTTGGCTATTTTAAATGGTTTTAATGATGGATTTTAGTGGTTTTTTCATTGTTTCATATTTTCTATGGATTCCTTGTTTGGTTAAATGAGATGGGCTTAGGTCAAGGTTGTTAGAGTGATCTTATAAAGTGGCCCGCAAGTGGCTGCTAGGGGAACTAATAGTAGAGTTGTATTAAACATGCGATAACTAAATATAAATAATAGGGTAAAACAATTATAAAATAATGAGTCCTCATGCATGGCCTTAAGCCCTTGTAAAGGCTAATGATGCAATCAAGAAGGCCTATCCACTTACAGGGCATTGATTTAGGCATGATTGAGTCTCCTCATCTGTATGAGAGGTGTACTTGATTTCGTGTGATGCCATCCATTTGAGCTTGCATGATGACACTCCACCTGATCTGCACTCTTGTATCTTGTACCTTTGTAGTAGTGAGTAGTACCTGACATGTTATTGTATGAGCATCTCCATGTTGTGACATTGTCCTTATGCATTGTGTTTTGTGTTTACTTCATGTCTGATGTGAGTGTTGGCCATATGTTACCCTTGCCTTGTCATTCATGTTTTGGCCTTGTGACTACCTCTAAGCACAATGGGGTGATCTCTTTTGAGTCCACATGGTAGGGAGGCATTTCCACCACCATTGGGGACTAGTGTACAGGTTATTGGAGCATCAATTGGAGGTGTTATCTCTTGCACTTATTTTATCAGTTGATATATCTTGTCCATGGATATTGTAACGCTCTACCATGTAACCCTAGAGGACAATGTAAACACAATGAAATAATAACATTTTTTTTTTAAAGTGTAGTTAATAACAAGTAAAGTGAACTACAGTTTACACATACATCCTCTAAGGTACGCGACAATGCTTACATTCGAATCCCATAACATACAAAAGTAAACTAATCCATAGCATATAAAATTATACTCGTGAAATTAAGAACATAGATCCAATAACATTAAACTCATTCCATAAGATACAAAGTACATAATGAAAACCATTCATAGATTGCATTCATTCAATATAGTACTTACAAAAATCATTTCCAAAATGAGGTAGATCATACAAATAATGTTACAATTACAATTATACAAGGACATTCCTCAAGTACAAATAGGAGTAGTACATATACAATAACACCCAACTAATCCAATAAAACATAAGAGATGGAAAAAATCAATAGGAACACGTGAGCTCTCCAATATGGAAGATCCCACTATCATGAACATGAAGAGGAAACCCAAAGGTGTAAGGTGCATGTTCCACCCAACCAAGTGGTACCCGAAGGCCCATCCCCCATGCTAGGAGATAGTAAAATGGATTCCTCGGCACAACCAACAACTTAAAGACACAGGAAACCACAAGACTAAACCATACAAGTACAATACATTACATGAAGGTTACATTGATTTCAGAGTAAAATAATCAAGTACCTCAACTGAACAATAAAAATTGTTATCATAGGAGGAGTTTCATCACAAAGTAGCATGGCCTACCCTAGCAGATCTTCCTAGGCCCCGACCCCCATCTTGGGTTATCCTGGTAATGGGACTTTCAATTTTCTAGGTGATGCAAGCTAAGGTTTTGGGTTTTCAAAGTTACCCGTGGTGATTTTAACCGTCGAATTTTACAAACCCTCTTGTTATGTTTCAACGGTGACTCACTACCAAGGGTTTCTGGTCACTTAAGTGAGGTGTTATCCCTCTCGAGTCATGACTTTACCGACCACTTTTCACCTGATTCACCAGTCTTTCTGCTAAGATGGCTTATGTTCTATACCGGTGGGAGTTTCAATGCGGGTCCCACTTGGATGTTTTATTTGGAGAAATTGAACCGTCAGATTGATGGTTAAAGATCTCCGCCATTTCTCATCGACCTCGTAGGTTTTTCTGTTGGTGTAACCAAAGTGGTGCGAGGTTTGTGAAATGTCGCCATCTGGCATGAACGGATGTGTGGGTTTTCTTCCCGAGATGTTGGCAGTGATGTATGGCCATCTTTTCACTGGCGATGGTCATTAATAACATGGTTAATTATCATTTCTCATACACCTCACATGAGTGGAGTAAGTCTTATGAGGGGTGTTGCGAGGTCTGCGAGGGTGTGAGATGTGGCTTTTCTTCTTCTACTAATTGGACTATGTGGGTCCCACTGTATGGATTAGATCTGCTATTTTTTAGAGTTTTGATCAGACATCTTCTCCCAGGCATTGAGGTGGATTTTCAGTATCCATTGACTTGATCTCAACCCTCCATTTTGTCAAGTGTGTTCTGAATCAGCAGTTTAATTTCAATTGAGGGGGTGTGTGACTTGTTTGAGTGGCATATACTGCCTTGCTGTTGCTCGTGTCATTAATGGCATGGGTTTTCCTTCTCTAGAGGATCTCCACCTGATTTTCTCCGGAATATGAACAGTGCCATCCTACTGAGAGTATTCATGATTTTCTTGATCACTAATTGTTCAAGTGATTGAATTGCTTTCAAGAAATTGTACCCTACATGCTGGACCATTCTATAAATGTTGATTAAGTTGTGTGCAATTAGCATTGCATCTTCTCGTGTTTGTGTGCAAGAAGGTTTCTTCTCCAGTGTGTTGCAAAGCTCTATTTCTTTTATGGATAAATCAATTGAACATAGGAGTGCAAGGCTAGGGGCCCCAAGGTTTCCAGCTATGGGGGAGCCTGTTATTCCCATGGTGCCTCGAGGTACTAAAAATACTAGAAAGAAGCCAGTACATTGTTCGTCCCTAGTGATCATTTTGGATTCTGATGAATCTGACACCGACTCGGACTACCGGTGTTACTTGGCCACTTTAACTGAACTGATGGGAGTAAATGAGGAGGTCCTGGTAGTTGAACCTGTAACTACATTGGCACCGGGTCCAGTTGTTAGGGGTTGTGCTGGCAAGGCTGGTAGACGAGAGCTGGTTTTGTCGTTGTCTTAGGCACGGACTTGAAGTGGTTGCCTGTACCAGGGCTATGTGTTCTCTTGATGGTGACTGGTGGTGGATATGTTTGCTCCTGCTTTTTCCTCCTATGGACATGGACGTGTGCATTCTTTGCACAAAATCTTGTTCTCTGACTAGTTATTGTGTAACCGTTTTTTGATTCCTTCGATCATACATGATATTATCAAATGATAAGGAATGTGAATTTGAATTTCAGTTTGAGTTGAAATTCAATTTTGTACTGACAATGTAACCTAATGCTTGTTGCTCTCCTAATATATAAAGGAGATTTCATAGCTCATGGTAGGGTCAGATTGTTTTGGGTCCATGGCTTTGGAGTCTGTACAGATGGTTTTAAGGTTGAAGTGTTATGAACATTTTGTTCAGGAAATCATCCCGAGTAGGGATTTGTATACAGTTAGTATTCTTTGCTTTTTTGATTACTAATATCGAAACAAATCTACAAAATTAAGATGGTTTACTCTCTTGTGTGTGTGCCATGGATTATGAATGGAGTTATCAAGGGTTTCTCTTTTCAGTTTCCACAATTAATTGAAAGTGTAGTTAGTTTTCTTGCTTTAACTTAAGGAGTTAATCAAATGCTTGAAGAGTTAATTACATGTTCATGGTTGTATATGCTCAAGATTCATGGAGAAGTACTATTTTAATGTATTGAAGTATCTCATGATAGTAATTATATATGAAGATAAGTTCACAATATCAGAATTATACTCTGTATGACTCCAGTGCCCGGTGGATAAGGCACTAAACAATGTTTGTAGCCTTCTCTTTGGTATAAAACTGTAAGCTCTAAACATGGTAATCCAAATACTGAACATAAACACATTAAAACCTTGTCTCCCTTCGAGAGGTATTTCCTTATTGTTAGTGGGCCAATTCCATTGCTCTTCGGTGTCGGTGAGCATTCTCTGGTCTACCAATACCAAGAATGGTGCCTATCCCCTTGAGTGTGTAGGGATTTTGATCTGTATGTGGAAGGTGTTCTGATCAGTTATAAGGCATTCTTATGAACACATGTAGGTTTACCCACCTTGGTCCTACGGAGCCAAAAGTGTAGGAGAGACTTAGTTTCTAATTAACTCTCGTTAGTTGGCTACTAGCCTATTGCAGTAATCCTTGATAGGGGTTGGCTACCTCTTAGAGAACTACACTATCTATGTGTCGAAAAACACCAATAGAATGGTGACTCTGCTGGGGAAGATTTTGACTCTCTAGTTGCAGACAGTTATAGAGTCATATTAAATGATATGATGTTCTAAATTTACACAGTGAATGTTTTCAATTCAAGGGGAGGGAGATGGTTCAAAATAACCCTGATACCCTTGTGATCTATGGTTTCAGGTGCAATGGATTCAGGAGTTCTAAAGTTATTCATTGAAGGATGATTTTATTGGGGAGAACTTTTGAGAATTTTTTTTTAAAAAAGAGAGAGGTCAGAGGTGCTTATCCAGAATCTGTTGTCAAAGTAAAGATACATGCTAGACTTCCACTGTGATAGATTATGATTATGGAAGATATTACTGATGGTATGGTGCAACTCTGTAATGAGTATTGAAACCCAAAATCTGACAGAACCTAGAAAACAGGCTATCAAAGGTTTTCAAATACTGTCCTCTGAAAGGAGTTGGTGACTCTTTCTGAAGAACTAGTGAATGAATGAAATAATACTTTCCTAGTTGTGCTATTTACAGTCTGGAAAGGAGGTTGATACATGCTACACACAAATACTAGGTATTTCATCAAACCTAAAACAATTCACTACTTCAAATGATAATGGGTGTTTTTGATTAAGGCTAAAAATGGTTCCAAACTATATGTCAAGCATAAAAGAAGGAATAATGATTGGTTTTACCATATTTTGGTAGTGAAAGAATTTATGAAACATGCTTGTATTGCATAAAGTCTTAGAAAGCAAGGAATGCTATTGTCAGTCATTAATAACTACTAGTTGAGATAACAAGGGATGTGCCTGATAATTATATGTTGTTGAATAGTCTCCTGTGTGTAAGCTCAGACATAAATATGCCAAAAGAACACATTGTATTAAGACCTTTGGGAGGTTTTGTAACTCAAAGGTATATGCCTTTTATGTTTAGTGGTATCAGTAATTACCCTAATTCAATTCCTAAGAAAATTAGGAAGTATTTACCTCAATATATAGGGCAAGTTGTAGAATCAGATTCAAAGCATTTACAACATTTTGTAGATGTAATGGGTGATTATGAAATCAATCATGAGGATGTTGTCATGAAACTATTTGTGCAATCCTTAAAAGGTGATGCTAGGGACTGGTTTTCCTATCTACCTGCTTTTTCTGTTAACTCATCGAATCAATTGATAATTTCTTTTATGGAACAATTCGGTGAAAGAGTCAATCCCAACACATTGAGAAAAGGATTTATGGGAATTCACATACAAGAAGAGGAATTAGTCCCATATTTTAATCTCAGGTTTTCAAGAGCTTTAAGGGAGATCCCTAAAGAAATAAGACCAAATGAGGCTGAAAGCTTGGTTGTGTATCTAGGTGCTTTCAACAAGAGGATGAGTTTTCTATTAAGGGATAAAGAACCTACTACTCTGCATCAAGCATACCAACTAGCTATGGAAATTGAAAATAATATGAAGTATTCAATGATGAAGAGGTATCTGGCTACAAGTATTGATTACCCTAGCCTGACCAATGCCAATAGAATGTCAGAGTCGGCTATTCAAAAAATTGATGATAAAATTCTTGCTAGAACTGTTATAAGTCCAAGAATGTAGTTTGATGATAATGAGATCCAATTTGAGTGAAGAGGATCAGGTTTCTTGTGTATCAAAACTGTATGATATGAGAAGGCAAGAGAAGGAATCATCATATGAGTTTTTTTTGAGATTTTTGGGAATCTTAATACAAATTCCTATAGATCAAAGACCTAATGATTATGAGCGCATTGATTTGTTTTGTGAACTATATGAATCAGGACTGAGTTCCTTACCAGAGGAATTGAAACCTGTTAATTTGGCTCAAGTGATTCAATGGATAGAGATTGAAGAGTCAGCCAGGAATGCATCTACACAAAATAAAGGTAGTGCTCATTCATTATAGGATGTTTGCATAGGTAATGAAAAAATTGAGAGGAAAAATGATGTAGGATTGTATGAGGCACCTATTGTGTTTCCTAATCCTAATGTTGATTCTAATTTCACTGAGATTCTATTGCAAGCTAGTGATTATGATTTTAAGGGTAATGATTGTAGTATTGAGAATGCAGCAAGAATGTTATTTTTACAAAAATAGTGTGGGGATGAAGAACCCCATGTTTGTTCCCAAGTGAAGGAACAATTGTCAGATGATGTATATCTAGAGTATACCTCAGATATATTACCATTGGAATAGGGAAGTTGTATAAATTTGAACAATATAAGGATATTTATATATGTGATCAGAAGAATACAACTGCAGGTAGCCAATATTGTGATGAATACATTGGCACTATGGTCTTTCCTGATTATTTATGTGAAGTGGAGATGGAGGTGTTACTACCCTCTGGCCTAGATGTAGTCAGTAAGGGGTTTTTGGATTGTGCTAAATTATTCACTTATAAATCAACATATTCAATAGATAGTGCTCAGTATAATGAAGCCTATATGTATTGCTCTATCTTTTCTGATCAAAGTGATGTTGATGCTTTTGAACCTGTTTTTGAGGGTTTTCATATTGAGATGAATGGAGAGGTACAAGAAAGGATGTGTATGGAGTGGCCGGAGATGAATGTGTTTGTGCATTCCATGAAGAATGATGTAGTCAATACTGCTAACTTCTGTAGTACCCTGGTATACTCCTAGTTGACTGATTTCATAAAGTGGCAACTAAACTCGAATAGGAAATTCTAGGAAAAAATTTCCTCGAGCTATGTATCATCTTGGTTAGGTGATGGAAATAAGGGTACTTTGCATACTGTTCTATATGACAACTTTCAGTTTAATATGCAAACTGATATGGATGAGGTTATGGACCAAGTAAGTCATGAAAGTTTCCATTTCCTAGTACAACTAAGCCATTATCCTATGAATTATGACCAAAAATAGGATAAGGTGAAGTATTATCATGGTCATATGTTGCTCTTAAAATGGTGGTGCAAAGCATTGGTTAGACCAGTACAGGGGAAGAGTGTAAATAGCCACCAAACTATTCTCAAAGATATTGGCCATCTCCTGAGTTTCGAAACATTAGATAGAGAATGTTGCAAGCTATTTTTTCATCAAAAAAAGGAAAATTTTGTTTTTGATAGAGGTAGACCTTAATTTATCTTATTTGGTGGCCTGGGGCTATCAAGTTGCGTACATAGGTCTAATGGACAGAACAAGGTAATATGTCTATTAAAGGGCTTGTGTAATTCAGTAATGTGGTCTGTGCAACCAACAATTCTTGATTCTTTCTATGCCCATAGGGGGCATACATCCCCAGTCGAAGCCACTGATGGGACTTTCAATTTTCTAGGTGATGCAAGCTAAGGTTTTGGGTTTTCAAAGTTACCCGTGGTGATTTTAACTATCGAATTTTACAAACCCTCTTGTTATGTTTCAATGGTGACTCACTACTGGGGGTTGTCGATCACTTAAGTGAGGTGTTATCCCTCTTGGGTCGTGACTTTACCGGCCCCTTTTCACCTGATTCGCCGGTCTTTTGGCCAAGACAACTTATGTTCTATACCTACGGGAGTTTCAATGCGGGTCCCACTTGGATGTTTTATCTGGAGAAATTGAACCGTTCGATCGATGGTTAAAGATCTAGGTTGTTTCTCACCGACCTCGCAGGTTTTTCTACTGGCGTCACCAAAGTGGTGCGAGGATTGCGAGATGTCGCCATTTGGCATGAATGGATGTGTGGGTTTTCTTCCCGAGATGTTGGCAGTGATGTATGGCCGTCTTTTCACTGGCGATGGTCATTAATAACATGGTTAATTATGGTTTCTCACACACCTCAGACGAGCGGAGTAAGTATTCTGAGGGGTGTTGTGAGGTCTGCAAGGGTGTGACACGTGGCTTTTCTTCTTCTGCTAATGGGACTATGTGGGTCCCACTATATGGTTAAGATCTGCTATTTTTGAGGGTTTTGATTGGACATCTTCTCCCAGGCATTGAGGTGGATTGTCAGTATCCATTGACTTGATCTCAACCCTCCATTTTGTCCAGTGTGTTTTGAATCAACAGTTCAATTTCAATTAAGGGGGTGTGTGACTTGTCTAAGTGGCATATACTACCTTGTTGTTGCTCGTGTCATTAATGGCTATGGATTTTCCTTCTCCAGAGGATCTCCACCTGATTTTCTCCGACTTGCAAACAGTGCCATCCTATTGAGAGTATTCATGGTTTTATTGATCACTAATTGTTCAAGTGATTGAATTACTTTCAAGAAATTGTACCCTACATGCTAGGCCATTCTATAAATGTTGATTAAGTTGTGTGCAATTAGCATTGCATCTTCTCATGTTTGTGTGTAGGAAGGTTTCTTCTCTAGTGTGTTGCAAAGCTCTGTTTCTTTTATGGAGAAATCAATTGAACGTAGGAGTGCGAGGCTAGGGGCCCGAAGGTTGCCAACTATGGGGGAGCATGTTATTCCCACGGTGCCCTGAGGTACTAAAAATACTAGAAAGAAGCCAGTACATTGTTCATCCCCGATGATCATTTTGGATTCTGTTGAATCTGACACCGACTCGGACTACCGGTGTTACTTGGCCACTTTAACTAAACTCATGGGAGTAAATGAGGAGATCTTGGTAGTTGACCCTGTAACTGCATTAGCACTAGGTCTGATTATTAGGGGTTGTGTTGGCAAGGCTAGTAGAGGAGAGGTGGTTCCGTCACTGTCTCAGGTGCGGACTCGAAGCGGTTGCCTGTATCAAGGCCATGTGTTCTCTTGATGGTGACTGGTGGTGGATATGTTTGATCCTTCTTTTTCCTCCTATGGACATGGACGTGCGCGTGCTTTGCAAAAAAATTGGTTCTCCGACTGGTTATTGTGTAACCATTTTTTGATTCCTTCGATCATACATGATATTATCAAATGATAAGTAATGCGAATTTGAATTTCACTTTGAGTTGAAATTCAATTTTGTACTGACAATATAGCCTAATGCGTGTTGCTCTCCTGATATATAAAGGAGATTTCACGGCTCATGGTAGGGTCAGATTGTTTTGGGTCCATGGTTTTGGAGTTTGTACAGTTGGTTTTAAGGTTGAAGTGTTATGAACATTTTGTTCAGGAAATCATCCCGAGTAGGGATTTGTATATAGTTAGTATGCTATGCTTTTTTAATTACTGATATCAAAAAAAATCTACAAAATTAAGAAGGTTTACTCTCTTGTGTGTGTGCCATGGGTTATGAATGGAGTTATCAAGGGTTTCTCTTTTTAGTTTCAACAATTAATTGAAAGTGTAGTTAGTTTTCTTTCTTTAACTTAAGGAGTTAATCAAATGCTTGAAGAGTTAATTACATGTTCATGGTTGTATATGCTCAGGATTCATGGAGAAGTACTATTTTAATGTATTGAAGTATCTCATGATAGTAATTCTATATGAAGATAAGTTCACAGTATTAGAATTATACTCTGTATGACTCCGTTGCTTGGTGGATGAGGCACTAAACAATGGTTGTAGCCTTCTCTTTGGTATAAAACTATAAGCTCTAAACATGGTAATCCAAATACTGAACATAAACACATATTAAAACCTTGTCTTCTTTCGGGAGGTATTTCCTTATTGTTAGTGGGCCAATTATGTTGCTCTTCGGTGCCAATGAGCATTCTCTGGTCTGCCAATACCAAGAATGGTGCCTATACCCTTGAGTGTGTAGGTATTGTGATATGTATGCAGAAGGTGTTCTGATCAGTTATAAGGCATTATTATGAACACATGTAGGTTTACCCACCTTGGTCCTACAGAGCCAAAAGTGTAGGAGAGACTAAGTTTCTAACTGACTCTCATTAGTTGGCTACTAGCCTATTGCAGCAATCCTTGATAGGGGTTGGCTACCTCTTAAAGAACTGCACTGTCTATGTGGGGAAAAACACCAACACCTAGTATCCTCTCACAATCTTTGGCCCCACATGCAAATCGATGTAGAATCATGTATCTTTCAAAGAGACAAGATAAGGATCTTTCCATTCTAGGCCTTCCCATCTCATCTCAAGTCTAAACGAGCCCTTGAGCCAATGAGCGAGGCATAATTAACAAGTTATGTGTTTTAAGCTACCCTTTCTGCTAATACTTTTATTTAATTTCCATTGAATTAACTAACTCTCACATGAGTTACCCTGGCACCACTTTGTATGTTGTTCCCCATCGAGAGCCACTCCCCTGCTGACAACACAAGGATCCAATCCACAAACCAAGGGTAATCAAGTGCACAAAAATGGATATTAAATCCCAACCATAATACGAGAGGCAACACATCTTGTTTGTAGTAACTAGGTGTTTATACTGAATCACAACCAACTGCACTACCCAGGGAAAAAAAGGGCTAAACCAAAAATCACAAAAATCCCCTCATAAAACTACAACTTCTGGAAGACTTACTTACACAACTAACAAATTTCCCAATTTACGTGAATATAAAATATCATAATTAAATAAGCAATTCAGGAAAGTAATAAGAACTAACATTAGGATTTCCTTATTCTAATTATTATTTAAGAAAGAAAAAAACACAATAATACATTGCTCAAAGAATTCTAACTTAATACAATTTCTTTTACAATCAACAAGAAATTAAATCTAATTATTTAATTTTATTTCATAATTTCAACTATATAAAAATCAATTTCCCTCATTAAATCATATCATTTTAAAAACATGTTATTTGTGTAATTACATGCACCCATTATAAAATATATATATATATATTTGAATATAGACATAATTATATATGCATCTATATATAACTATATATATACAAATATATATATTATTTAAATATTTTAAAATCAATCCACAATTTTCCAAACAGTAATAAATATATATATACATATATATACGTAAACATATATGTATAGGTATATATAAATAAATATTTATGCATATATAATATTTTATATATTAAAAAAATAAGTTAAAAAAAATCCAAAATCGAAGCTCAGCAGATGGAATAATTATTAGCCACCGTTGTCGAGTTTTATACACAGTTGGCTACCCCATGAGAGGGGCATGACCTATGAAGGCAATGTTGGGCACTACCTTCATAGTGCCAACTCGCCATATGGGGGTGGTTGTGGGGGCAGCCCTAGGCTTCCCCCAAGACATTCAAAACTTATAATTTTTTAAAAAATTTCAACCCTGCAATTATTCTTTAAATCGCCAAACAAAATTCCATCTGAGTTTCCAAATGAATTTCTACATGAAATTATTAAAATATGCATATATATTTGTATATGTATATATATTAATATATATATATATATATATATAAATACATCAAATGATTGCTCTAGAGGAGAAAATTTTCACAAAGATATTCTAGAGGAGGCTGTTTACAAATTTTCAGAATATTTTAATTTCCCAAGCCAAATAGATCTAATTGGAAGAAAAATAATAACCTTCTACATGTAGATCTTTTCCAATACAATTAGAGATTTTCTACAAATTTTGATAGGAAGATTTAAATCCATACCTATAGAGGTTTTCCAAATTTTCTATTATCTTCCCTCTGGCAATTCTATTGTTTAAAAACAATTTTCATAGAGGCTCTAAAGCTTTCATGACAATTTTCCAATTTCAAAACACATCAAAGCTTTTAAAAAACAAATTAAGTTTTCTTCATTGTACATGCAATTTTTTCCAGAATAATAACTAATTCTAATAGTCTTTCAGATTTGAATTTAAATAGAACATTAAAGAACCTGTTTCACATGCTTGAAGAAAGAAGTTTGAATTGGAGCCTTGCCTTCAGATTCCAATACTATCAAAGATTCTTCCAATTATTCCTCTTTCTAGAAAGTTGAAAATAATACCAAAGCCAATTTCTCGAGAGCTTCTTTCCCAATTTTTCAACAACACCAATTTTCAACCACCACAATTTTCAACAACCTCTTCCAATTTTCAACCACCTCTAAAATATATTTTAATTCCTCTGAAGTAGTCTCTTTCCTCTTTCTGTTGATGCAATTTTTCTCTCTGAGAATTAATTCTCAACACCAGATATTAATTTTCTAACACGTCATGATTAAAATATCTTTCCAACCAAATCACAAATATTTCCTCTAGGATATTTACAATATATTATGCATATAATAATTCAAAATCACATATTAGTTTATAATTAAATTTAATCTAATTAATTTAATCACTTTATAAAATAAATTTAATCTCAAAGATTAAATTAATTTACAAAATAAATTTAATGTAATTTAATTTAATTAAATCAAATATAAAGCTTCTAACAAACTTAATCAACATTAGTTAAATAATCACTTTAAAATATAATAAACATTAATTTCCCATAGAGCATACCTTGCAAAATAATTAAACGACAAGGGACAACATGACAACTCAACATGACCAACACAAAGATTGATGACACATTGTAACTAGGGTTGTGGTTTGACAAGGAAACCTTGTTACTACCTCCCAATAAACTATTTTGTTGGGAAATGGACACACTCAAACCTGTAAATCTAGGTGGAGTTGATGTCTTGTAATTGAAATCCTACAATCAAAACACATGTTGTACATGTATATTGATCATGAACAATCACACCATGAAGAGAAAATTATGGAATCGTAGGGCAATCACAAGTGAGTGATGCAATCTCGTTCCCTTCACCAATACAGTGTCACATCAAGATTGACAAAACTTAAAAATCAAATAAATAGAGATGAACATATATCAATATAAACTCAAATAATCAACTATGCTAACTAGAAATCATGTCATAATTAATAAACATCAATATAGTGTACCATCACATCTCAATATAAAATCCATCATCGCTATAATGGCAGTGATCAAATAACATCATAGTAACATAATCTATCAAAGCAAAAGAATTGTCTAAAAAACATAAAAAAAATAGAGGGATTCTACAACTATGCCATTTTACTCATGTATGTTCCTTTATGTCTATTTTACTCTCTTGAGAGAGAAGATGTAATCATATAATTTAATGAGAATAAATGTGATGTTTTAAATTTAGCTAATGATTTTTCAGTGTTGATATTGAACTCACTTTTTCTATGATGATCATTATGGCTTTCCTTTAAAAAAATTTCAAGCAAAAATCAGAGCTATGGTTGTGTATTTCCTCCATTATTTTTGCTGCAAAAATCCTAGTGCATCAACACTTTCTATTTTCTATTTTGTGTTACTGCTGCAAAGTTTCGGCATAATGCAACTTTCTATTTGTTGTTTTGTGTTGCTACTACAAAGTTTCAGTACAACAAAAAAAATTGTTGTTTTTTCTATGTTGTTGTTGTAAGGCTTTGACACAATGAATCTTTATGTTGGTTGTTCTATGTTGTCACTACAAATTTCTAGTGTACCACAAATTTCTTTTGTTGTTGTGTATTGTTGTTGCAAAGTTTTAGTGCATCGTAGCTTTTTGTTTTCTAATCTATGTTGCTGCAACAGAAAGATCTGGAGCAAAACATTTTAGAGGAGGAAGTTTTGGAGCAGAAAATTTCAGAGCAAGAAGTTTCAATGCATTCGAGCTTTATGTAATATGTCTCTATGATGTTACAACAAAAATTTCCCAAGTAGAAATTTCCAGAGTAGGAAGTTTCAACGTAAATTTTTGGACCTATCCTGTTTGCTTTTGTTCAAATTTTCTCTGGAGGGTAAATTAGTCATCTCCTCTAAGTTGTAATTTCAGCCATACTTGGCCATGTTTGTTGTCGATATATCAAATCAGCAACTTCTTTATGTGTATGTTATTCTTCTTGTTCAATTTTTTTTTTATCTTATCCTCTTTTGGCTCTTAACCTTTGGGGTTTCATAGAGGGATTTTACATCTAGTATCAAAGCCCATGTTCACACACTAGGAGCTCTGACATATTTGAGCCTTCTATGTTATGTTTTGTTTTATGTGTGTGGTATGAGCTTGTTATATTTTTTTCCATAGTCTTGTTTTATGCTTTCATGCCTTAGTAGCATGTATAGATCATCCTTGTGATGATCTATTTTGATGTGTTCCTTGTTTCCTTTAGGATGTATCCTAGGGGTATAGCTAGAGGTAGAGTTAGAGGTAAGAGCCCAAGTTACGGCATTGCGATCTCTACTTATTGTTGTTACCCGCTTGGTGTGTTGTGTGTGGTGGATGGTAGCAAGTGTTGTTATTTCCCACCCCTTGCTTGTCTTGTTGAGGAATTCTTTTGTGAGGGTTAGTTAGACCCTCAAGCCTAATAAGAAGTGTATTATTCTTGGTATCCTTCTTGTTGTGTGGCTCTTTCATTGTGTAAAGGGTTGTGACCCTTGAATGGATCCCGAGTGTGGTTGTAGCCCATGTGGTTGCAATGTGCTTGATGTATGTGTTCCAAGTGCTTGTTGCGGTGAGATAGTCATAGGACCTTTTTCCTTAAGTGCCTTAGTATGGAATTTTGAGGGTTGAGTTTCCCAACCCTGGCTTGTGTTGTAGAGGAATGATGCCTCCAAGGCCTTGCCTTACCCTACAAGATTGGAGTTATTCCCTTGGCTGAGATTGATTACTTTCCTATATCTTGTGTTGTGGGTGGGTATGTTGGACCTTAACTTGTTGGTGGGTTGTAGGTGACATGTGTTGCCTAAAATGACCCTTGCTTGGTTTCTTAGTTCATGATTGTTGGAAGGCCTATTTGACCTTGAGGGTGCCAAGAAGTTTCATTTGTGTGTATTCTCCTCTTGAGTTTTTCTATTTTTTTTCATCATCATTCAAAGTTTCCAGTGCAAAATTTCTAGTGCATGTCTTCTTGTGCTTTACCTCTTTGTGTGAGTGATTTCTAGATTGACCCTATGTGGTTTTAAAGTTGCATTTACATGTTATATTGCATTGAGATTATTAAATATGGTAATAGAAAATGAATGATCACGGTTTTTAGTTCATAGAGATTATTGAATGCTATCATATGATTGATGCATTTCTGTGAAAGTTCTTATGTGATGATGAAACCATGTTTACATTCTCTCGTATGTCAAAATTTTAAATATCTCTCTCTTTCTCTCTCTTCTCATTGGTTTAACGAAGATTCCTATCTTTGAGTGTGTGGTGTATTGAAATCCATAGTATGCTTGTCTCTTATGAGTAAATATTTATACATTCATGAAGGTTTGTTTTATTAGATCAACCTTGGGTAAAGGACCTAAGTCCCCAAGTTGCATTCATAATCATGGAACATGTATGAATATGAATAGAAAATCATTTTGCATGAAGTAAAATTTTAGGAAAAAAGGGAATAGAGAAACCATTTTCATGTTAATGATAAATGCTAAATGTATGTTGAGCTTATAATGTTGCATACGTTGTATTGAGTATATAATGTAACGATATTGCATTGTGTATAAGAAATAAATGTTGTTAACATATGTGTGTGGTAAGGTGATTTACCACTTAATATTAGTGAATGTGAATGTGCAAGTTATTAAGGGATTATTGATTTACTCCATGTAGCACTATGATATATTGTATGTGGTAAAGGTTGTAATCATAAAATTGTGTTTAATGACATTATCGTCATGAAAAGAGAAGATTGTATGGATGTTGGGAATACACATTTTTGGAAAGTTTGTATTGATCTCACTTAATTAGAGGTGGATAATGGTTTTATTTTGATAAGAGGAAATTGGAAAAAGGTACTCCCTGTTATGTGAACATCCTTTATTGTGCTCATGTTGAGTGTTGTGAATATCCTATGCTTGAGTTGTTTTCCCGTTGGATTGTGGTATGGGGTACTCATCCATGGGTGATATGATTTTGTAAAGGGAATCACATTGGTTATGGAAATAAATATACTTATGGTATGTGATCCTTGAGTATTAATGGAATTGAGTATGTAAATGTAGCCCCTTGTAAATATGAGAAACCTGTAACTATCCATTGGTTAAGTGTTGTGAATAACTCGTACTTGGTTTGTGTGCCCATGGGATGGTAATATTGTGTACCCATCCATGTGGAATATATTGTATTTTAGGTGTGGGATTAACTATACCATTATGTGTGCCTATATGTTTGTTATATCGTTGAGGGCCAAACCACATGTGGTTGAAATTTATATATTTATGAGTAGCCAAATTTTTTTTTTGTAAATTCTCTTCTTTTGGTTCTCTAGTCCCTCAATCCATGAAGGGGTAGTAGTAGCCAAAAATTTCCTTGGGTGGGATGTGCAACGTACGCATAATGTGATGAAGAGTGGTCTCAGCTCAACTGATCCCAAGGAATTTACTCACTACTTCACCTTATGACGGGTCAACGTACTTGATCTATATGTGCTAGCCTAATCCCCATAGTTTTGAGTATAGTAGCATTAGTTTTTTAGTACTGTCTGGCTATCCATAGGGACGTTGACTGGCATTAGTGAGTCAACCTCATCCATATGAGAGGTGAGGGTTTAGTAGACCCATATTGATATACTCATATATGCATTATATATACCATATATGCACATGTTTTGACATGATCCAATGGATAGGATGTCACACCTCACTGATGTTTCGACATAGTGTTGGTGATGATGTCGTGTTGTTGATGGTAGTGAGCTAGGCTTGAGCACACGATGCCACATGCATAGATGTGCGAAGGTGCACTATAATATTATGTTATGATAGCCTACTTGTGTGATGATCATAATGGGGCCTCATACATGTGTAGAGGGACACTCATATTTTCTTTCAATAGTGTTTGGGTTGGCTAGCATATGGGTATGTCCTAGCCATGTATACATCTAGCTACGATGAGTACTTCTGTTTTCCTTCTCCATGAGGTATCACTATGTGGGGTGTGTTTAGCATGTGCCTACTTTAATGGAGCCACAGACACACTTCCAAGTGGTATATGACTAGTACGTGCCTTCTTTGGTTGGCATACGACCAATACGTGCCTTCTCTGGCTAGCATACAACTAGTATGCAATGTTGTATAGTGCAATTTCAAATATTATGTAATTTATTTATGGTTATTGATGTTTTTCTATTGATTGTGAGGGTTTATCCACACCTTGTGATCTTGATTTGCATGTAACTCTCATGGTTACATTTGATTTAGTGTTGTAATTGCACACATTTCTCACTTTATTTCTGAAATTGAATCTTTATTTGATATTTATTTAAGACTTTGGTGGCTAAACTAGTTTATCCTTATTATTTTTTATGTCAACCATGTGTTGTATTGCGATTCCTCTCGAAGGGAATATGATGCAGACTCGATGAGTCTATACGAGGAAGAAAATGTAGGGAACCTTGAGGATGTGGGTATGTGAGGTTGTTATACAGCTAGGATCCACTACCCACCTATGTGTCATGACTATCTCTTGGAGGATAACCACCTTATTCAATAAGAGATAGGTCATTGTGGTCTTGTTTGATGGTCTCACCATGTGTGTGTGGCCTAACACCATCAAGCCACTGAGTGTGAGGTATGGATTATGTGAGATGGATATTGGCTCTTGGCTTGTGGATTATGTATCATTGATTAGTATGTTTCTTCCCAGTGTCTAGATGGACCTTTGTGTATCCTTGTGATGGGATTCTTAGTGTTGTAAGTATGTATACATGTGTAAATGCATGTTTCATCTTGGATATGGTTACATATGAAAAAGTTAAAATTTGGTTTATTATGCTTTAGAAAGTGTAAATTGTTATATTTTGTTGAAAATGATGCCAAATATGTTCTAATGTGTGAGATTGGAAGTGTGGAAAACATAGATTTTTGCAAACAGTGGTATTTTGGAAAGAATTGAGTGCTTATGCATCTTCTTTACCCTATTCTTAGTGGAAATTAATGTGTATCTTAACCTATTCTTGAATGAATGTGGATGTTAAAATAAATGGTTATTTTGAGAATTGTGATACATGTGATGTTAGCAAGATTAACCATGTTATTTTGCTTCATGTTGAGACCTTATGAGTAAGGCATGTGTTAATATATGGATAACGATTCTTAGAAAGTTAAATGTTAAAAGGATGGCCTTTATATTTCATTCAGTGATGAATGATGTATATTATATTTCTCATCTTTGGGATGAAGCACAATTTTTTAATGCTGATTTTTAGATTTTGAGTACTAATGTGTGACATGGCTGCATATTGAGCTTACATGGCTTCCAGGAATAAGTCAAATCTTAGGGGGGGGGTAGGATGTAACACCTCTCTAACCCTAGCCTAGGTAAGATGGCATTTTTATTTTGATTTGGTATTCTAAATGTTATCATAATGAGATTAGACATTGATGATTATGTGATAGGTTATCATGATTAGTTATTATGTTGGATTACATTCTTATATATTTATAAAATATTATCATTGCTTTTGTATGATTATGGACAAGAAAGGGATGATGTTGTAACACTCATATCCTAGAGGCTTATGATATCATAACCCTCTTCCTGATGATTGATGTTTCTTTGATTATATATTATATGTTATATGCACATGTACTTTGATGTGTTATTGGAGTGATCTGCATGTACTAATTATCGATATTGTCTGGAGTCACAGGCCTGAATGTACCTATATTTCTTGATGGGTTTACTAAAGGTAGTCACATACTAAACATTCCCCACCCTATCCCACTATACCTTGTTAGTGCAATGTTTCCATGTTGTTGTCTTGTCATCCGATTACTAATGTTAACATTAGTCGTATGTGGTTTACCAATATGTCTGGTTGAGGTATTTTGTCATGGTTTCTATTAATCTTTTATGTGGATACATATTTTGGTTGTCAATGTTATGATGTGGTTTCATTGGCATCTTTACGTGGTTTTAAATATGGAATTTTATGGTGTTTTATTGGTTGGATATTGGAATTATTATTTCCATGAGGTTTTAAATATGTTATTTTAAGTGATTTTATTGATCATTATGAGGGAATGATATATTCCATTTAGTAAGTTTAAATGATTTTATCAATCCATTTGTGTGAGCTCTTATAGTCTTATTTAAAACTTTTGGGGAGCTTTGTGTATTTTAATTATTGGATTTAAATTATTAATTTTATGTGTAATTGGGAATGTTGTATATTTAGTGATTTAATTAATTGATTAGAAGACATTTAATAGCTTGTTTAATCAAATGTTTTATTTGATTTTATTGTTTTGAGAGTATAAAAATGGAAGAAGTTTTTTTTTTTTTAAAAGTGTTATCTTGGAGAAAAAGAAATTTCTCTTCTTTGGGGGAAGGATTATAAACCTTAAGTTTTCGGCGATAGAGTTGGGAAGAAACATAGAGATTCTTGGGAGAATAAATTTGTGGGCATCTATTTGTCAAGCCTTATACACAAAGCTTTCTTTCTTTTTTGTTTTGGGGCAACATTGAGGTATTTTTCTATGTGGTTCTTGAAACCTTGAATTTCTAGTGATATTTGTATGTCATTTAGCTTAGTATGGTAAGATTTGCATCTTCTTATGGAAGATTGAATTCCTCTATTTATTTTTGTGAACTCTTGGAGGTTGGACAATGTTTTGGTTGGATTTGATTTGTTGCTCTATAGTTTATTTGTATGGTAAAACTTTGTGCATTTTTAGCTCTATTCACTACCATTGATTGTTCTTAAAATAGATCCATTATCCTATCATAAACTTGAAGCAAAGATGAGATTCATATGAAAACCATTAAATCTAAAATGTGTTGTAGGAAAAATAGATTTATGGGCACTTTCATTCTCTTTCTTTTATTTTAGTTTTGCCCAACCTATGAAAATGCATTTTTTTTATTCTTCTCTTTAACTACCCACTACAAATATAAACTAAAGGTGGATTCCATGTATAAACACCCATATCTAAACTAGGTCAAAGTTAGAATTCAATTCTAGACAATTTCATTTTTGGAAATTGTGCCTACCTAGTAAAACACATTTTTTATTGCTACTCTTTAACCACCTACTCCAAACATAAAATAATTGTGGGATTTATGTACAAATGCTCATATCTCAATTGGGTTGTTGTCTGATTTTAAATCTGAGCAATTCCAAATTTTCATGTTTTTTGTTGCCTAACTTGGAAAAATGACGTTTGTGAGAACAACACCTCACATTTATTTCTAAAATAAAAAATAAAAGGTGGATTCCAAATGGATACATCAAAATATGAACTGGTTCAAGCTTAGAATTTTAATTTGGGCACTTTGAATGTTTACAAAATCTTTATGCCCTTTGTTTCATTATGGATTTCAACTATTTAAATGAATTAAGAACAATGTTTGTTTGATTGTTTTAAATGGTTTTAATGATGGATTTTAGTGGATTTTTCACTATTTCATATTTTCTATGGATTCCTCATTTGGTTAAATGATATGGGCTTAGGTCAAGGTCATTAGAGTTGTGTTATAGAGTGGCTCGCAAGTGGCTGCCAGGGGAACTAGTAGTAGAGTTGTATTAAATATGCGATAACTAAATATAAACAATGGGGTAAAACACTTATAATATAATGAGTCCTCTTGCATGGCCTTGAGCCCTTGAAAATGCTAAGGATGCACTTGAGAAGGCCTATCCACCTGTGGGGTGTTGAGTTATCCATTTGTGGGGCATTGATTTGGGCATGATTGAGTCTCCTTGTTCATATGAGAGGTGTACTTGATTTTGTATGATGCCATATCTTCGAGCTCGCATGATGACACTCCACTTGGTCTAAAATCTTGTATCTTGTACCTTAGTAGTTGTGAGTAGTCTCTGACATGTTATTGTATGAGAATCTCCATGTTGTGACATTGGCCTTATGCATTGTGTTTCATGTTTGCTCTATGTATAATGTGAGTATTGGCCATATGTTACTGTTGCCTTGTTATTTTTTGTTTGGGACTTGTGACCACCTCTGAGCATGGTGGGGTGGTCTCTTTTGAGTCCACATGGTAGAGAGGCACTGCCACCGCCTTTGGGGATTGATGTACAGGCTATTCGAGCATTAATTGGAGGTGTTATATCTCTTGCACTTATTTTATAAGTTGATGTATCTTATCCATGGCTATTCCATTGTACTCATGTATGTTATTTTATGTCTATTGTACTCTATTGAGAGAGAATATGTAATCATATAATTTAATGAGAACAAATGTGGTGTTTTATATTTAGCTTATGATTTTCTGGTGTTGGTATCAGACTCGCTTGTTCTATGATGATCAATATGACTTTCCTTTCTAAATTTTTCATGCAAAAATAAGAGCTATGGCTGTGTATTTCCTCCATTCTTCTAGCTACAAAAGTTTTGACACATCAACACTTTTTGTTTGTTGTTTTGTATTGTTGCTGCAAAGTTCCAGTGCAATGCAACTTTTTGTGTTGTTGCTGCAAAGTTCTAGCATACAACAACTTTTTGTTGGATGTTCTATGTTGATACTATGAAGTTTGGGCACAACACAACTTTTTGTTGTTGTTCTATGTTGTTTTTGTAAAGTTTAAGTGCATCACAACTTTTTGTTTGCTAATCTGTGTTGTTGTAGCAAAACATTTTGGAGTAGAAAGTTTGAAAGTAGGAAGTTCGAGAGCAGGAAGTTCTAGAGCTAAAAATTCCAGAGCAAGAATTTTTGATGCACCAGAGATTTCTGTATGTTGTCTCTATGATGTTACAATAGAAAGTTTCGAAGTAGAAATTTCTAGAGCAGGAAGTTTTGGCACAAATATCTGGAGATATCCTATTTGCTCCTGTTTAGATTTTCTCTAGAGGGTAAATCATTCCTCTCCTCTAAGTTGTAATTTCAACCATACTTAGGAATGTTTGTTGTCGATATATCAAATCAGGAACTGCTTTATGTGTATGTTATTCTTCTTGTTCAAAAACAAAAATCTTGTCCTATTTTGGCTCTTAACCTTTGAGGTTGCATAGAGGGATGTTACATCTGGTATCAAAGCCCATGTTCACACACTGGGAGCTCTAGCCTATTTGATCCTTCTATGTTATATTGTGTTTGGTGTGTGTGGTGTGATCTTGTTATATTGTTTTCCATAGTATTTTTGTTATTCTTTCATGCCTTAGTATGGTGTATATATCATCCTTGTGATGATCTATTTTGATGTCTTCTTTGTTTCCTTTAGGATGCCTCCTAGGGGTAGAGCCAAAGCTAGAGTTAGAGGTAGATACCATGTTTCAGCATTGGGATCTCTACTTATGGTTGTTACCCGCTTAGCATGTTTTGTTTGGTGGATGGAAACACGTGTTATTTCCTGCCCCTTGCTTGTCTTGTTGAGGAATTCTTTTGTGAGGGTTAGTTAGACCCTCGGGCCTACCAAGAAGTGTATTTTGATTGGTTTCCTTCTTGATGTGTGGCTCTTTCATTGTGTAAAGGGTTGTGACCATTGAATGGTTATTGAGTGTGGTTGTAGCCCATGTGGTTTCATTTTTCTTGATCTATGTGTTCCAAGTGCTTGTTGTTGTGAGATAGTCATAGGACCTCTTGCCTTGAGTGCCTTAGTATGGAATTTTGAGGGTCGATTTTCCCAACCCTAGCTTGTGTTGTAGAGGAATGATGCCTCCAAGGCCTTGTTTTACCCTATGGGATTGGAGTGATTCCCTTGGTTGAGAGCCTTCCAAGGTTGAAATTGATTACTTTCCTATATAATCTGTTGCAGGTGGGCATGGGTATGTGCAGGATCATCATGGAAAAAATAGGCCCTTAAGTGGCAATAAAACTCAAAAAATAAAAGTTAGGAAAACTGACGTAAAAATTTGAATAAGTTATCTATATTATTTCAAAAATATGTAAGAATATAATATCTATCAAATTGAATGTAGTTTCTAAACTATTAGGTTTATTTTAAAAAATAAATACTATTTGGTGAAAATTTGAAATTTCAATGCAGTAGTACTTAAATTTCAAGGAAAAATAAGAAGTATGTGTTTGTCTAACCACCGTAACTACAATAAAATGACAATATTTTTGTATAATATTTTAGATATAAGTAGGGGACTCATGGCCCGATGTGATGCATATTTTTTTGTATTTTTTTTCCAGGTAAATAATTAATTATGAAATTTTTATTACAACTTTTAAAATATATAAAAACTTGTATGTATGACCACCTTAACTTTGTCAAAAATTCATGAAATTCATTTTTTTTTCATAATCCTATAGTATGTGAAGCATAGAATGTGACACATGTTTTGGATTCTAAAAAAGTGATACCGTTTGAAAGCTATAGATTTTTTTCAATCAACCTATCAATCAAGACTTTAATCGTAATTCAAATAGAAAATGAATAATAATTATTTATTAAATTCAAAGTAAAGCATAATTTATATTGGTGGAAAGCTGAGAATATCCTTTAAAACCCCTTTTCATTTCATCAATTTTGGGTTAAAAAAAAGTCGTCAGCCACATGGGGCATCATATCACTTAGATATCGCCACTTTTTGGCCCATCATTGTAATGCCCTGCCAAGTAACCTTAAAGGAAGTTGCAATTAACGTCTTAAGTGAACTTTTTTTTTTTTATAAAGTGTATTTAACATACACATTCACTTACTAATTAACAACAACCTCTAAGGCTACAAGGTTAGGATTACTTAAACCCACACATACATATTACATATAACCGTAGGATTATAACTTTATGAAATAAACATCATACATCATAAGAATACCACATAACATAATAAGATAATCAACTAAGATACAATTTCATAAATATTAACTTAATCCAATAGTTACATCACTCATTCCTAGAATGAGGCAATAGTACTCAAGGTTACAATTACAAAATTCCACCTCATAAACATAAGAGGGATACAATTACTTATACAAGTTAAAATATTACAATGCAAGGAATTACAACAAGAACTGTGAGCTGTCCATCTGGATGTCTCGCCACCAAGTACTACAAATAGATGGGGATCCAACGGTTTTGGTGCATGTTCCACCCAACCAAGTGGTACCCAAAGGCCCACCCCCCATGCTAGGAGATAGTAAAAAAGTAACATGGACAAAGATCTACAACCACTAACCAAAGATAGACTCATACTGACTCATATTGATATAACCAAACAAATGAACTAATAAGTTCAACTCAATCACCAAACAAGTACAAATCAAGTACAACATTCCCATCACTGACATAGGTCACATTGTTTCCAGACATAAAATAAATCAAGTATGTTCAAAGAACCATACACATAAAACAATTAACAATAGTTGTCCTAGATAGAGTGTCATCACATAGTAGTCATGAGATCTTCTCTGGGCATCCTTCATAGGCTTTGGTAATCGTGGTAGCCTCAACCGAATCCTGACACTCATACTCACTCATGCGGCATCAAATACCTCTCGTACTGACAAGATAAATGACTATGTCATTCTAGGCCTTCTCACTCATCCTAAGTCTAAACGATTCCTAGTGTCTATGAGTGAGGATTATTTATCTTGATTAATGTGAATGCATCCTAATCATATAAGTACATTAATTTAGTTATCACTTGATTAACCCACTTCTAAAGGTTACTCGATTTACCACTTTGGGCTCCGGCCCCTAACAAAAGCCACTCTTCTATTCGACAACACACACCCAAACAATCCACCAAGGGAAACACAAGTTCATACCAACTAAGCATCATAACCACTCCAACACAAGGAGGAAACAAATAAAAGAACTCATCCAAACATCTTGGAGGCAACAACACATAGTCCACTCCTTTCACAGGAGGTACAAAATATCCCCGTTTGTGGAAAATGGGTAAAATTGAAAAGATGCCATGCACTACCCAAAGGAAAACAATTGGATGACATAAAGGTTCAACAACCCTCATCCTCTAAGTTCTCCTGGAAGACTTATAATTTAGGACTAACACTAAATCCCAATACCAACAATGCAACTTGACGACATAGCAACAAAAGCATTCAAGTCATTAATCAAATCTAATATTTGGATTTCCTAAATCCATACTCATTCAATAGGTAGTGTTGAAAAAGTTAAAGACACAATAACTAGATCATCTAAAATAATCATAACCCCTATTTCCCCTTTCATTATTGGAAATATAAAACAATTAAAATTACTTCCCTTTACTGAATACAGAGAATTAAATCCTTTAAGATAATCATGAGGAAGATACTAATTTTGGATATACTAAATCCATATCTCTTTCATAATCCAATCACAATGATTCAATTAATCTAAATAAAAATTAATAAATAACATAATTGATTGCCTCATCAATATAATAAAATATAATAAAATATCGTTTCTCTACCCATTTACCCATATGCACTAATCAATTCATTTTAAATCTCTATTCAATAATATATTGCATACATCTTATTAAAATGAAATACGATAATGAATTTACCCTTAACATATTTTTATACGTTCCATATTATATATACACCAAACATATATATTAATAAACTCAATTATATAGATTCTTTAATATTCCAATCACAACGATTAATTTGCTCTATGGAAATAAAACATAATAACTATTTCCCTTTCAAAATTAATTGAAAAAAAAACTAAATAAGTGCCTTTATAATAAATGATAGACTAGTTCAAATAATTTAAGTTGAATCCATTGTTTTCCTTTAAAACTAACATAAATCTTCTACAATAATTATTTTCAATTTCCTAACCCAAACCTTATATTTCTTCTAGTTTTCCAACAACACCCTATATTAATCTCATCTAAAAGTTTCTCTTTCCAAACTCTTATTACATACATCCACTTATTCAAACCATAAAATATACATTCTCAACAAATAAATTGTTCAAATAGAAAATGATTAAATTAAAATAATTAATTGTCTCTTCATAATAATCAATTCCTGAATTTACTTTTAAAACAACACGATCCCATGCACTACCAAGAGAATTCACAACAAGTTGACATCACATCGACAACCCTCACAAACAACAGACCATTTGGAAGACTTATAAACTAACAGGTATTCAACACATTCTCAAAGCATAAACATGAAAGACATAATCATTGAAGGCAATAGAAGAAACTACATTTGGATACTATAAATTCATTTCTGATTTCATTACATAATTCATTATATCGATAAAACTAAATTAAGAATTCATCTTTTCAGATAGGGGAAAAATTACACTAATATTTTATTCTCTAATTTCTCTTAACAAAATAAGTATTTTCAACTATAACTCAAAACATTTCGCTTTAAATTAAATAAACAATTGCCCTTGCAAATTAAATCATTATAAAATTAATCAAATTAATATTTGGTCTCTTCCATACTTATTGTGTTAAAATAAGATCAATATTTGGACTATAACCCAATATCATATATATATTTTTCCAATTAAATCAAATTAATAATTAGACTTTTTACACATGAATTTAAATTCCACAATTAAATTTTAAATTATGCATTCTTTAAATCAAATATTCAACTCCTTCAATTAAACTTTAACATGCCATTTTAAAATAAACAATAATTTCCCCATACATTTATAATTTTAATTCCACTAATCTAATATACAAATTTTATTTAAAATAATATAAATAAATATAATACTTTAATATTATAAATTATAATATAAAATATTATTAAATAGTATTTTAATATTATAATAACAATACATAAAATATTAGTATTTATAAATATCAATTTATTATTATTTTATTATCAGAGCAGCCATGGGAAAATAATTTAAGAGTAGTCTCGTGTTTCAAGCATAACTCAAAAACTATGATCTGGGTATTTGCGATTTTTTGACAAGGGATAAGAAAATTCCAAGATGAAGAAACCCTTTAAATTTTCTGACAACCCGGTTTGTGTAAGTGAATTTATACGCAACGCAACTAGACCATTTTACCATGAAAAATATAACTACCCTAGGGATTTTAAAATCTGATTTTTAATAATAAACAGAGGGTTTCATTTTGAAAAAAAAAACATTATAAATGCTTTGTTCAATCTCTATGTATGATTCCAATAACAAAATAATCGATCTCCTCAAATAATTTAAATTCAACTAAGGTTTTCACAATTTTCACTCAAGAATTTTCACAAAGCAAAAGCTGTAAATTTATTTGATTCTTTTCTTCTAATAATAAATTTATTTTCTAGAATAGATTTAACAAACAAATCTTTAATCACTACTATTTAAAAGTAACCAAGAACAATAAAACACAAAGAGGAAAACCTGGTTCAAGAAGTCACAGGGAAATATTAATTTTTGATGCAAGCCTCCTCCAAAGATTTCTTGAATTTTCTTCAATCATCCAACGAATCCAATCCAAAACCCAACAAATGTAAACAATCTTTCCTCCAATCAATTCTACAATCAAACTTTCTTCAAACCCTTATTTGTGCAAATTTTCCAAAATGTCTTCTCTACTATAAAAATGAATTTTCCTAAAGATTTTTCTGCCCTAAAATTAATACATGCATTCTTTATAAATCAAAAATACCTAATACAACCCTAATTCACATTACATGCAATTTAGATATTAATTTCAATTTCAATTTTTGAAAACCCACTTTCAATGCAATTTCAAATAATAAATTAATTTCCAAAGTTGCAACTAATTTCCCAAATAAACATTTAATTACAATTTCTAATTTAATTTTCACATGTTGAAATTAAATTTCAAAATTAATTTTAATTCTTTTATTTCCTTTCATTCTCTTGCATCACGTTTAATTAATTAATTTAATTATTTAATAACTAAAGTCAACCCCCTTGGATTAAATTTAATTAATTAAATAAATTAAATATAATTAATTAATTTAAATATAAACTTTTATCCACATTGCATTATTTAAATTAAAGAACCATCAACATGATTTAAATGCAATTATTCTAAATATTGATTAAATAAATACACACCTTTTAGAATCAAATAATATTAAAATAAGGTAAACTATGACTCAACAACCATGACTGACGACACACTAAGGCTAGGGCATAGACTTGACACATGTTACCTAGCTACTATCTCCCATTCAACTTAACCATTGGATCGACATGCTCAAACTTGTGAACCAGGTGGAGTTGATGTCATGTACCTGCAATCCTGCAAGCAAGTAAACAACATCATACAATATATCCCACATATAATACACACCATGAAGAAGGAATTATGGATTCGTAAGGTGCTTGCAAGCGAGTGATGCGAACCCGTATTTTTCACCAATACATTTATCGAAACTGACACTTCCATCATAATCCAATAATCTCATAATAACATCTCATGTTAACTTTACAACATCATTAATCCATTAAAGCATGAGAAACACTAATTAGGTCAACACATCACATAATAATAGTTGTCGCTCAATTGTAGCAATCAAAGCATCATAACAAAATGTATCCTGTATCAAAGTGATTGCAACCAAACATAGCATAAAGCAAACTGAACGGGAAGCAAAACAAAGGGGTATTACAATCATGATCTTGCACATACCCGCATGTTGGACCTTAACTTGTTGGTGGGTTACACATGGCATGCATTGCCTAAAATTACCTTTGATTGGTTTCTTAGTTCATGATTGTTGGAAGACTTCTTTAACCTTGAGGGTGCCAAGAAGTTCCATTTGTGTGTATTCTCTTCTTGAGTTTTTCTATTTTTTTCATTACCATTCAAGTTTTCAGTGCAAACTTTTTGGTGCATGTCTTCTTGTGCTTTAGTTCCTTGTGTGAGTGATTGCTAGATTGACCCAATGTGGTTTCAAAGTTGCTTTTGCATGTTATATTGCATTGAGATTATTAAATATGGTAATAGAAAATGAATAATCATAGTTGTTAGTTCATAGAGATTATTGCATTCTATTGTATGATTGATGAATCTATGTGAAAGTTCTTATGTGATGATGAAACCATGTTTTCATTCTTGCCTATGTTTGAATTGTAAATATCTCTATCTTTCTCTCTCTTCTCATTGGTTTAATGAAGATGCCTATCTTTGAGTGTGTGGTGTATTGAAATCCATGGTATGCTTGTCTCTTATGAGAAAATATCTATACATTCATGAAGGTTTGTTTTATTAGATCAACCTTGGGTAAAGGACCTAATTCCCCAAGTTGCATTCATAATCATGGAACATGTATGAATATGAATAGAAAATAATTCTGCATTAAGTAAAAGTTTACAAAAAAAGGGAATAGTGAAACCATTTGTATGTTAATGATAAATGAAAAATACTAAATGCATGTTGAAGTGATAATGTTGCATAACTTTTCTTGACTAAATAGTGTCATGATATTGCACTGTGTATAGGAAATAAATGCGGTTAACATATGTGTGTAGTAAGGTGATTTACCCCTTAATATTAGTGAATTTGAATGTGTGAGTTATTATGGCATTGTTGATTGACTCCATGTAGCAGTGTGATATATTGTATCTGGTAAAGTTTGTAATTATAAAATTATGTTTAATGGCAATATCGTCTTGAAAAGAGAAGATTGTATGGATGTTGGGAGTACACATTTTTGGAAAGTTTGTATTGATCTTGCATAATTAGAGGTGGATAATGGTTTTATTTTGGTAGGAGTATATTCTAAAAAGGTAGTCCCTGTTATGTGAACATCATCTATTGTGCTCATGTTGAGTGTTGTGAATATCATGTGCTTGAGTTGTGTTCCAATGGGATTGTGGTATTGGGTACCCATCCATGGGTGATATTATTTTGGAAAGGGAATCACATTGTTTATGGAAATAAATGTACTTATGGTATGTGATCCTTGATTAGTAATGAAATTGAGTATGTAAATGTAACCCCCCTATAAATGTGAGAAAATAGTAACTGTGCATTGGTTGAGTGTTGTGAATACCTCGTACAAGGTTTGCATGCTCATGGGATGGTGATATTTTTTACCCATCCATAGGGAATATGTTATATTTTAGGTGTGGGATTAATCATAGCATTATGTGCTCTTGTATGTTTGTTACATGATTGAGGGCCACGCCACGTGTGGTTGAAATTTATATATGTAAAAGTAACCAGAAGCTAGTTTCATAAATTATCTTCTTTTGGTTCTCTCGTCCCTCAGATTGTGAAGGGGTAGTAGTAGCCACAAATTTCCTTGGGTGGAGTGTGCAGTGTACACATAATGCAATGCAAAGTTGTCTCAGCTCAACTGATCTTGAGGAAAGTAATATCTACTTCCCCTTATTATAGTTCAAGTTACTTGATCCATATGTGATATTCTAATCCCCATAGTTTTGAGCACATCAACATTAGTTTTTTAGTATTACCTAGCTATCCATAGAGACATTGAGTTAGCATTAGCAAGTCAACCTCGTCCATATAAGAGGTGAGGCTAGAGTAGCCCCATATTGATATACTCATATATGCATTATATATATTTTATCTACACGGTTCTCAACATGATGCAATGGATACGATGCCACACCTCATTTATGTTCTGACATAGTGCTGGTGATGATTTTGTGTTGCTGATGGTAGTGATCTAGGCTCGAGGATAGGATGCCACATGCATAGATCCGTGAAGGTGCACTATGAGATTGTGTTATGAGATCCTACTTGTGTGATGAGCATAATGAGTCCTAATACACTTGTAGAGGGACACTTATGTTTTGTAATGCCCCACCAAGTAACCTTAAAGGAAGTTGCAATTAACATCATAAGCGAACCATTTTTTTTTTTTTATAAAGTGCATTTAACATACATATTCACTTACTAATTAACAACAACGTCTAAGGCTACAAGGTTAGGATTACTTTAACCCACACATACATATTACATATAACCATAGCATTATGAACTTTATGATATAAACATCATACATCATAAGAATACCACATAAACTAATAAGATAGTCAACCAAGATACAATCTCATAATCATTATCTTAATCCAATAGTTACATCACTCATTCCCAGAATGAGGCAATAGTACATAAGATTACAATTACAAAATTCCACCTCATAAACATAAGAGGGATAAAATAACTTATACAAGTGAAAATATTACAATGCAAAAAATTACAACAAGAACCGCGAGCTGTCCATCTGGAAGTCTCACCACCAAGTACTGAAGATTGATGAGGACCCAACGGTTTTGGTGCATGTTCCACCCTACCAATGTGGTACCCGAAGACCCACCCCCCATGCTAGGAGATAGTAACAAAGTAACATGGACAAAGATTCTACTACCTCTAACCAAAGGCAGACTCATACTGACTCAAATTGGCATAACCAAATAAATGCCATTAATAAGTACAAATCCAGTTCAACTCAAGTACAACACAAGTACAAATCAAACATCACTGACATAGGTCACATTGCTTTCAGACATAAAGTAGATCAAGTATGTTCACAGAACCATACATATAAAACAATTAACAACAGTTGTCCTAGATAGAGTGTCATTGCAAGGTTTGTCATGAGATCTCCTCTAGACATTCTTCATAGGCTCCAGCACAAGTAATCCTGGTGGCCTCAACCAAATCTCGGCACTCATACTCACTCATGCGGAATCAACTACCTCTCGCAAGAATAAGATAGTTGATTTTCCCATTCCAGGCCTTGTCACTTATCCCAAGTCTAAACAAGCCCTTGTGTCTATGAGTGAGGATTAAATTATCTTGATTAGTGTGAACTACATACTAATCAACGAAGTACATTAATTTAGTTATCACTTGATTAACTCACTTCTGAAGGTTACTCGATTTACCACTTTGGGCTCTGGCCCCTAACAAAAGCCACTCTTCTAATGGACAACACACACCCAAACAATCTACCAAGGGAACCACAAGTGCATACCAACTAGGCATCATAATCCACTCCAACACAACGAGGATACAAATAATAGAACTCGCTCCAAACATCTTGTAGACAACAAACACATAGTCCACTCCTTTCACAGGAGGCAACAAGATGAAACTACATAACAAGGTCACTCCATATAAGTTGACATGGATCCCATAATCCGCTCTTAAACCAAGGAGGTGCAAACATCCCTGTTCGTGAAAATCGGGTAAAACTGAAAAAACGCCATACACTACCCAAGGGAAAACAATTGGATGGCATAAAGATTCAACAACCCTTATCCTCTAAGTTTTTCTTGAAGACTTATAATTTAGGACTGACACTAAATCCCAAAACCAACAATGCAACTTGATGACATAGCAACCAAAGCATTCAAGTCATTAATCAAATCTAATATTTGGATTTCTTAAATTCATACTCATTCAATAGGTAGTGTTGAAAAAGTCAAATACACGATAACTAGATCATCTAAAATAATCATAACCCCTATTTCCCTTTTCATTATTGGAAATCTAAAACAATTAAACTTCCCTTTACTGAATACAGAGAATTAAATCCTTTAAGATAATCATGAGGAAGATACTACTTTTGGATATACTAAATCCGTATCTCTTTCATAATCCAATCACAATGATTCAATTAATCTAAATATAAATTAATAAATAACATAATTGATTGCCTCATCAATAAAACAACTTCTTAATTTACTTTTAAATCAACACAAATCCATGCAAGTAAACTCTTTCCATTTCCTAACCAAATCTTACATTTCATTCAATTTCCTATTTAGAACATTCAATCACTTTAATATAATAACATATTGTTTCTCTATCCATTTTCCATATACACTAATCAATCCATTTTTAAATCTCTATTCAATAATATATTGTATGTATCTCATTAAAATACAATAATGAATTTTACACTTAATATATATATATATATGCTCCATATTATATAGACACCAAATATATATATTAATAAATTTAATTACATAAATTTTTTAATATTCCATTCACAATGACTAGATTACTCTATGGAACTAAATAAAACATAATAACTATTTATCTTTTTCAATATAGTTAGTTTCTAAATTTACTTCTAATGCAACCTAACACTATTGCATATAATCTTTTCAATTTTCTATCCGGAGTCTATGTCTTTTCAACTATCTGTTTAAAAAAATATGCAATTTCATCAATATATAAAAATATCTTTTGGCTTATCTATTTGACCACGCATTCATATTGTTTCTAATTAAATCTCATTAATTAAAATAAACATTTAAATATAAATATTTCTATAATTCTTCAATATATTTAAATATCTTTTTCCTTATCAATTTTGACTATACATTCAAAACTTATCTTTTAAATTCTTCATGCAAAGCTAAATTACACGCACTTAAATAAAATAGGGTAAATACTGATTGAAAATACTCATGGATATATATATACATTTCAATATATTTTCTTCAATCATATTAATAAAATAAATATTTCCTTTTAAATCAAGTAATTACTTCTATTAAAAAAAATATTTCTCTATACATTTTCTACGCATACTAATCATTTCTTTTAGAACACTAATAATACCCAATTTGCTACAACAGAATAAAATAATATAAAATATTATTTATTCTCTCAAATGGATATATACCTTCAATATATATATACTAAATATAAATTCATATATTTAAATATATTTAATCATTAACATATCTTCTATTTTTTACAGAATATCAAATTGTTTAATTCAAAATAAATATCCCTTATCATCAATTTTCCAAAATATATGTATATTTTTCCAATTAAATCAAATTAATAAATGGACTTTTTACACATGAATTTAAATTCCACAATTAAATTTTAAATTATGCATTCTTTAAATCAAATATTTAACTCCTTCAAATAAACTTTAACATGCCATTTTAAAATAAACAATAATCTCACATACGTTTATAATTTTAATTCCACTAATCTAATATACAAATTTTATTTATAATAATATAAATAAATATAATACTTTAATATTATATATTATAATATAAAATATTATTAAATAATATTTTAATATTATTAAATAATATTTTAATATTATAATAACAATACATAAAATATTAATATTTATAAATATCAATTTATTATTATTTTATTTTCAGAATAGCCATGGGAAAATAACTTAATAGTAGTCTCATTTTTCAAGCATAACTCAAAAACTACGATCTGGGTATTTGCGATTTTTTGATAAGAATAAGAAAATTTTAAAATACAAATTTTTTTTAAATTTTCTGACAACCCAGTTTGTGTAAGTGAAGTTATAGGCGACACAACCAAACCATTTTACCATGAAAATATAACTATACTGCAGATTTTAAAATCTGTTTTTTAATAATAAACAGAAGGTTTCATTTTCTAAAAACATTCTAAATGCATTGTTCAATCTCTATGTTTGATTTCAATAACAACAAAATCGATTTCCCCAAATAATTTAAATTCAACTAAGGTTTTTCACAATTTTCACACAAGAATTTTCACAAGCAAAGGCTGTAAATTTATCTAATTCTTTTCTTCTAATATTAAATTTGTTTTCTAAAACAGATTTAACAAACAAATCTTTAATCACTACTATTTTAAAAAAAACAATCAAGAACAATAAAATACAAAGAGGGAAACCCGGTACAAGAAGCTACAAGAAGAGATGAATTTCTGATACAAGCCTCCTCCAATGAATCCAATCCAAAACCAAACAAATGCAAACAATCTTTCCTTCAATCAATTCTACAATCAAACTTTCTTCAAACCCTTGTGCAAATTTTCCAAAATTTCTTCCCTACTGTAAAAATGTATTTTTTTCTTTTCTAAATTTATTTCTGCTGCCCTAAAATTAAAACATGCATTCCTTATAAATCAAAAATACCTAATTCAACCCTAATTCACATTACATGCAAATTAGATATTTCAATTTCAATTTCAATTTTTACAACCCTAATTCACATTACATGCAAATTAGATATTAATTTTAATTTCAATTTTAATTCCAATTTAAAATTCAATTTCAAATAATAAATTAATTTCCAAAGTTGCAACTAATTTCCCAAATAAATATTTAATTACAATTTCTAATTTAATTCCCACATGTTGGAATTAAATTCCAAAATTAATTTTAATTTTTTTATTTCCTTTCATTCTCTTACATCACGTTTAATTAATTTATTTAATTATTTAATAACTAAATTCAACCCCCACATATTAAATATAATTAATTAAATAAATTAAATATAATTAATTAATTTAAATATAAACTTTTATCCACATTGCATTATTTAAATTAAATAACCATCAACATGATTTAAATGCAATTATTCTAAATATCTATTTCCAAATCAAGAATTATTTAGAATTAAATAACATCAAAGCAAGACAGACAATGACTCGGCACACACAACTGATGATACACTAAGGTTAGGGTGTAAAACTTGACACATGTTACCTAGCTACTATCTCTCATTCAACTTAACCGTTGGATCGACATGCTCAAACCTGTGAAACCAGGTGGAGTCGATGTCATGTACCTGCAATCCTACAACCAAGTAAACAACATCATACAATATATTCAGCATATAATACACACCATAAAGAAGGAATTACGGATTCGCAGGGTGCTCGCAAGTGAGTGATGCAAACTCGTCCTCTTCACCCATACACTCATCAAAACTAACACTTCCATCATAATTCCAATAATCTCATAATAACATCTCATGCTAACTCTACAACATCATTAATCCATAATGTATGTGAAACAAAATCAGATAACTACATCCCACAATAATAGTTGTCACTCAATAGTAATGATCAAAGCATCATAACAAAATGTATCTAGTATCAAAGTAATTGCAAGCAAACATAGCATAAAGCAACTTGAACAAGAAGCAAAACGGAGGGGTATTACATGTTTTCTTTTGATAGTGTTTGGGTTGGCTAGCATATGGGTATTTCCTAGCCATGTATACCTCTAGCTACGACGAGTACCTACATGTGCCTTATCCATGAGGTATCGCTATGCGGGGTGTGTTTTACATGTGCCTACTTTTGCGGAGCCATAAAAACATTTCCATGTAACATATGACAACTATGTTCCTTCTCGAGCTAGTGTATGACCATGCCACACTAATATGTGATGCAAGATGGGGGCCAAGGTGCACATCCCATGTTGGCATCCAAGGAGTGCATGGACCACTTGGTGAGTCCATGCTACGTGACGATGTGATGCGGGGGTAGCCAAGGAGCACACCCCATGTCATGTGGTTGGTGTACTCACTCTACACCACATGATGGGCTATTGCGATAGTTAGACGTTGTTCCCTCTTTCCTTGTTGATGGCTAGTATCTAATCACATAGTCATGTATAGTGCAATTTCAAAGATTATGGACTTTCTTTATGGTTATTGATTTTTTTCTATTAATTTTTAAGGCTGACATTGTGTTTATATTTGATTGTGAGGGTATAGTCACACCTTTTGATCTTCATTTGCATGTAAATCTCATGGTTACATTTTATTTAGTGTTGTAATTGTGCACATTTCTTTCTTTATTGCTGAAATTGAATCTTTATTTGATATTTATTCATGACTTTGGTGGCTAAACTAGTTTATCCTTATTGTTTTTTATGTTGGCCATATGTTGTATTGTGATTCCTCTCCAAGGACATATGAGGTGGACTTGGTGATTGTATACGAGGAAGCAGACATAGGGAACCTTGAGGATGGGGGTATGTGAGATTGTTATACATCTAGGATCAACTACCCACCTATGTGTGATGACTATGTCTTGGAGGCTAACCACCTTATTCAACAAGAGATAGTTCATTGTGGTCTTGTTTGGATGGTATCAACATGTGTGTGTGGCCTAACACCATCAATCCATTGAGTGTGAGGTATGGATTATATGAGATGGATATTGGCTCTTGGCTCATGCATTGTGTATCATGGATTAGTATGCTACTTCCCAGTGTCTAGATGGACCTTTGTGTAGCCTTTTGATGGGATTACCAGTGTTGTAAGTATGTATGTATATTTAAATTCATATTTCATCTTGGATATGGTTACATATGAAAAAGTGAAAAGTTGGCATATTATGCTTTAGAAAGTGTAAATTGTTATATTTTGTTGAAATTGATGTCAAATATGTTCTAATGTGTGTGATTGGAAGTGTGTTGAAAAAAATATTGTTGCAAACAATGGTTTATTTGAAATAATTGAGTGCTTATGCATCTTCTTTACCCTATTCTTAGTGGAAATTAATGTGTATCTTAACCTATTCTTGAATGAATGTGGATGTTAAAATAAATTCTTATTTTGACAATTGTGATACATGTGATGTTAGCAAGATTAACAATGTTATTTTTCTTCATGTTGATATTTTATGAGTAAGGCATATGTCAATATATGGATAATTATTCTTAGGAGGAAAATGTTAAAATGATGTCCTTTCTATTTAGTTTAGTGTTGAATGATGTATATGATATTTCTCATCTTTGGGATGAAGTACAATCTTTTAATGTTAATTTTTAGATTTTGAGTACTAATATGTGACATGGCTACATATTAAGCTTACATGACTTCCAAGAGTAAGTCAAATCTTTGGTGGGAGGATGTAACACCTCTCTAACCCTAGCCTGGGTAAGATGATTTATAGTTGTCGACTTTATTTTTCACACTCTATTGCAAATATCCAAAAGCAATTTTTTTCCCTTTGACAGGTACTCTAGATCCTTTAGAGATATTGTTTATTCAATAGGTTTTATCTTAAAATTATGATATTTATTATATGAAAATAAAATAAAAAATTTATTTAAAATTTATTTTATTATATTAAATGTTTATTTTATTTTATTTTATTTTATGTTATATTATAATTATGATTTATAAATTATTAATTAAGATTAGAATATAGATTAAATTTTAAATGATTTAAAAGTAAGAATTTGAGTGTTTGGAATGCAAATATGACAATGATATATTTAGAGACACTTGTACAATATTTTATAAGTAGAATTTAATTGTTGATATTTAGAATACTTGTTTATCTAATGAAACTAGAGATAAGGAAAATAATGGTAGTATTGAGGAGTACCAATGAGCTTTGTTTGCAAGTATTTAAGTGCATGACGTTTTAAATATTAGTCAAGCCTCAAGACTAAATAAATAATATAACTAAAAGAGAGTGTGGATAAATTATGATGTAGATATAAGGGTTGTTGTGTTAATGCTACAAGAGATAGATGGGTGAATGTGTTGTCCTATTATGATCCAAAATTATAACATAGTGATAAAAGACCAAGGTTGATATCTTTGAATGCGTTCCCTAGACAAATAATTCAAACTTTCTTGGTGCACATTCAATGATTAATGGTCATGTCCAAAATTCTTGGCCTTGGAATGTGATAAATTTGAATTAAGGGGCATGATCACAACTATAATCTAGTCCAAAATGGGGAATATTTAAAGAAATATGTGAGGGATGTTTAGAGTACATAAATGATGTAAAAATAGTCTTATAATGGGTCTTAGGCTAGTGAGTATGTCAAAAGAGACCAAAATATGTTAGCACCATATTAAATGCATCAACATAATGTGAAATAAATAATAGTGGAGAATCACTTAAAGTTATGCACTTTTCTCTATTACATTAAAAATATAGGTATAGTTAAGACATATTTTTACTACAAAATAATATTAAGGAAAGTTTTCAAAGATATTTCACTTATAATTAGAAAAAATATTGATGGAAACTATTTGTATAGTTAAAGTGAGGGCTAATAAAAATCTCACCTAAAAAGGACATAAACTAACTTATGAAAGAATCAATGTGAAAAATTTGAAACACCACAATATTAAAAACAATCATACAAAAAGAGTGTTGCTTATTATTATTACAATATATTGTTAAATTATTTTAATAATGCACTCATACCTCAAAATTGAGGTGATAATTCTTAAAAAAAAAAAAATCTAAGAGAATTTTTTGATCGCTATGATAAATTAGGCTAGAAATATTGTAGTTGCTTACAATTAAAGACAAATATTAATTGATGTTAAAAATTTATGTTGTACTATGGGTAGAGTTCCATCCATCATGTTAGATGTGACAATGGTTTTCTTCTTAACCAATTTATTCTCTCCATAAAAACCTATCTTTACTTTTAGTTAAAATTTTTTATGCTTCACTATGTTATGACAAACCCTTCTTCGATGATATATTTATTTGACATGATTACTTGCAAATCCTAATATATCCTTGCTCATCCATAACTTATAAACCTATAAGGAACTTTACTAATGTAGATATATAATGATAATTGATCTTTGAATATTTTTAAATAAATTGAATTTCTTCACATTTTTTTTAATTATCATGTTTCAAATTAATAGACTCATATTCCTATATATTCTTTAGTTTGCATTCATCCCACTGCTTAGGTCTTCTTTCTAATAAACGATAATTTTCTATTAGAACCATTTTTGTAATATAATAAAACGCATCTCCTTTCCTAACCACAACTAATAACTTATGCTATAAATCCTTGGTATTAAATTCTCATTGTTATTTTATCCTTATGTTAGCTACTTTTTTAGGGCGTAGCATAATATTTACTGTATTTTTGAGGTATTTTTATTCATAATATTGAATTCATTAGTAAGGTATTTTCTAATATTCCCCCTTTGTAAAGAGATTAATATAAGTCCTTTTCCAAGTATGAAAATTTCATTTCAAATAATAAATGGGATTCCAACCTAAGCTATGAAGAGTTTTACACTTTTTATTATAATATTTATACTAGAAATAAGGTTGAATGACAACTATTTGTTTATGTGTGTGTGTGCGTGTGCAAGTGCAAGAGTAGAAAAAAAGGTTTTTACAACATGATTTCAATTTCCTATGCTAAAACAATACTGTAAATTCAATTCATAACCTTCCAAAAACATTTATTATTTTGATTTTTATATCAACATAACATATAGATCTTAGAAAAAATAGACTTAGTTTTTTATTATATATCAAAAATATTCTTACATTCCATTAAACAATGACATACATAACTCTTCAATTTATTTATATTGAATAAAAAACATAAAATATGATTCTTTATCTCTTTCTTGATACAACAATGAGTGGATTACATTCAAATGACTATAAAATTTCAATAATTCATACAATTACAAATAAAAAATTATAGTAATACAATGTGGATAGAATCGATGTCCAATGAAGCACAATCATGAAATTTTTTATGAGATCACATTCTAAGATTCCTATTCTCAAATACAAGTGCTTTAAAAAAAATGAAAGTGAATTTCGGTTAAGTGTACTTGAAGATCAAAAATGAAAAAAAATCGCTCTTTAATATTCTTCACAAAAAACTAGGCTATCCACTAAGCATACACACAACTTAAAATTTGAATAGTGATCATAAGTGGGAAATATTTCACTTAAAAAGTTATGGTGACAAAATAAACTATTAAAAACAATACAAGATGTGCTAGGAGGTTAAGAGGAATGAGAATTCAAGAGAAAATATTAGGGATTAGGGATCAACCATACAACTCTACATATTGAATTTCAAGGAATTTAGAGGTGAGAATTTTTATTCTAGTAAGAGAATGTCAAAAAAAATTATAAGTGGGTAGAAACGTTGGAAGAAAAATACTACTCAGGAAGGGAAAGCACATAGTAAATAGAAAAGTTATATGTATAGACTTAGATTAATTGGGAAATGGGACATGCCAAGTCCAAACTATTCAAAATTTATCATCCTTAATAAAGTATAGATTTACATGTTCCAATATTTATAGGCCTTTCCACACTGCATCCTCCACAAGAAGATCCTTCAACTAAATAAAGTACTCCATGGTGATTTTTTTCTCAACTTCTTATCCCTTACATCCATGAATAATTCAATATTTAAAATTCATTTATCCACCCTCATCAAGTAGAGGAAACTCATCCAAGGGTTCTATATATTTTTCTTGACACATTTTTGTGAGCTCACACTCATAGGCCACATTTCCAATCTTTCTCATAATTATATAATGCCCATATGAATTTGGTTTAATATATTTCAACCCAATTTCATTCAATGAAGATTGCTTGTATTACTACAAATATTACAAAAACCATGACTCTAATCTCAAATTTTCTCTTCATCCTCTCACAATATGTGTACATATTTTTTGTTCTAAGACTATTGGAGATTATTAATTAGTGAATTTATAATATCATGAATTTTTTTATAACATCACTTACTCTTGATACCTTCTTATGATCTAGTATAATGAGATAAATGAAACTTTGGGCTTCATACCCATACAAGGACATGAATGATGTCATATTGATTAACATGTGATACATGGTGTTGTAAATGTGATCCTCAAACTAGAGCTATTTTATACACATATTTTAATAATAAAAAATATAATTTTTCAAATAGCCTTCCACATATTTATTCAGAATATCAATTTGGCCATTTATTTATGGGTGGTAGTTGGGGGTGATTTTTATTCTTGCCAAAAGTCACAAAGTGATTATCTATATCACCCGTAATGATTCTAGATATTCCATGGAGTTTTATCACTTCTTTGAAGAAAATGAACCATTTATGGCACCTTAAACTATTAATAAATAATAAATAAATATTCATAACTTTTTATTTTGTCACAAAAACACATATACAATCCTTACCTTAAAATTAGGGAAGTCCTATAATGAAATCCATTGAAATAATTTCCCATTTATGCTTTAGAATGGTTAAGGTTTGCAAAATACTTTTGGGAATGTTTGTTATATTATATTAATTTTGTAAATGATGCATTCTTTAGTATGGCTGAGAAAATCATCCTTGATTCCCATCAATATGAACCTTTTCCTAATTTATTTGTAGGCCTTGAAGTATCTAAGTTATCTCATCAAGGGATTTTCATGAAATAAAATTAAAATATTTCCATTAATTCTTGATTCTATCTATAGACATCTAAATTTGATCACTTTCATATAATCAAAACCATCTATGTCATTAATAGTGATTAAATAATTTATTTAATCATTATTTCATTTTTTGCCTAAGGTTCCTAAAGTATGTAATTGAATAAATTAAATACTTTACCTTACACCTTTTCTTCTCTAAATTAAATAAATAATAAAATTTGTTTAATTTAGTCATTTAACCTATTTGGATTAAAACCAATTTTTAATCCCTCTTTTTCTCTCTCCTTGTCACATTCTCCATAATCCTCTTTTAATTTGGATTAAATTTATTAATCTATGATTATGATGTGCACCACTTAATCAAGGTTAGTGTCACATCCTCCATAATCTCCCACTTGTCTCTAATCTCTCATTAAGTATCATAATCTTGTGTTTGCACAACCTTAATCAAGCTCATTAGCCTAATTAGTACCTTGGTCAACTCTCCCCATTCCCCAATAAATTTTTAATTAGTTTTTATTCACCCAAGGCTCTTCTCTTCTCCTTGCAAGTTCTAGAAGGCTTTAATTGTCACTTTACATGTGCCAAGGACTTCTAGAACCTTGGACTTGTCACATCATTCACATGTGGAAAATCCCCACATTTTTGGAAACCCTCTCTTATCCACTAGATTCTTCCAATCATTGTGAATTTTTAATTCACTTTTATTTCTCCAAGGAATCTTATCATCCCCCAAGGTACCTACAAGGTACTTGTCCTTCATCCACCTCATGTACTTCTCTTCCACCTCATTTCCACATCATCCCACCCCAAGACATCTCACATTACACATGTCAAGATGTGAGGGCTTGTGAGTCCTCAACTCACCATAGCCCTTCATCTTGATCTTGTTGGATCAATATCAACTGTTGAATTCTCTAGAGAATTCAATTTATCCTATAAATACCCACTCATTTCTCTCATTTTAAAAGGAGAAATCTTTTGCTATCCAAAACTCTTGCAAAATTACAATTTGAGCTCTCATCCACCATATCAATTAACATTTCACCCATCTTGCATGTCACTTTGCACATTCAATTTAGCTTGTCATCCAAAAAGCACACAAATCTTCAAAGATCAAGGGACAACCAAGGAAGGAGCGACATGAAGGTATAACCAATTTCAATCATTTTTTATTTTGCTTTCATGTTTATCTTTCCTTAGGCTAATCATTGAGGTGTCCTCTTTTATGTTAGTTCTTTTCATTCCATCATTAGTTGTTTAGTATCCCACATTAAGAAGATATAATTTTAGGAGATCACACTTCTGGCATGCTTGGTGGTACCCACAAATGGGTCTCTTTGCTTTATGTTTTGTTGTTGTTTAAGTTGTTTGTAGGTTCAGGTCCCAAAGGGGCGGATTTGCCCTGTAGAGGGGCGGACTTGCCCTCATGGGCATTGTAGAGGGGCAGATTCGCCCTCCTGTTCTGATATTTTTTGATAGTTTTTAATACAAAAGTGTGGATACACCCTCCTGTTCCAACATTTTCTAATAGTTTTTACTACAAAAGTACGGATATGCCCTCTTGTTTCGATGTTTTTTCTAACAGTTTGCTGCAGAAGTGCGGATACGCCCTCCTATTCTGATGTTTTCTAATAGTTTTCTACAGAAGTGTGGATACGCCCTCCTATTCCAAATTTTCTAAATATTTTCTACAGAAGTGCGGATACGCCCTCCTATTTTGACATTTTCTAATAGTTTTCTGCAGAAGTGTGGATACACCCTCTTATTCCGATGTTTTCTTATAGTTTTCTGCAAACGTGTAGATACGCCCTTCTATTCGGATGTTTTTTAACAGTTTTCTATAGAAGTGTGGATATGCCCTCTTGTTCTGACATTTTCTAGCAATTTTCAAAACAGAAGTGTGGATACGCCCTCTTGTTTCGATGTTTTCTAACATTGTTTGTAGAAGTGCGGATACGCCCTCTGGTTTCGATGTTTTCTAACATTTTTCTACAGAAGTGCAGATACGCCCTCCTGTTCTGACATTTTCTAACAATTTTCTGTAGAAGTGCAAATACGCCCTCCTATTTTGATGTTTTCTAACTGTTTTTTGTAGAAGTGCGAATACGCTCTCTTGTTCCAACATTTTTTATAGTTTTCACTACAGAAGTGTGGATATGCCCTCTTGTTCCAATTTTTTTGATAGTTTTCTATAGAGGGGCAGATACGCCCTCCTATTCCACCATTTTTCACTATAGAGGGGTGGATTTTCCCTAAATAGCATGTTCGGGAAGGTAAAAAATTTATATTTTAGCTTCGTTTTTGCCTCTATTTTTTGTTGTTTGGAGTTCTAACCCTCTAATCCTGTTTGTTGGTGGATGAAGTCAAATTTCTTGCTGATACTTTGTAGTATTTTTTCTAAAATTCACAAGGGGCAAAAAGATAAAACAACTAACATTTGCTTGCAGGGCCTTTATTTCATTCAAATTTTAAAGTTTTCCCTATTGTTTTATCTATTCACTTAGCATAATTAGAAAGAAGTAATACTTGTTGCTTGTTGTGTCTATTTTTCTTTATGTTACCCTAAGGGGGCATTAGTTTTTTTTCATCTTCCCCTTGGACTTTGTGTGGACTGAGGGGGTAGTTGGAAACGATTAGTGTCTTCTTTTTAGAGGGACCTGCTTGGGGATTTCATCACCCCAAGGGATGATCCCAACCACGCATACTAGCGGGGTGTACAAAGGGGGGAGAACCAAAGTTGTACCCCAATCTAGTTGTGTTGTAATTGGTGGAGCGTCGAAGCTAGGGTGATACCTAGATAGACATGAAGAGTTGGTCTAAGCCTTTTAGTATCTCGTTGGGGTTCTTGACTCACGCTTGTGATGGACTGGTGTTCACGTTTGTGCCTCACGTACTGAGCGTATATTGAGGACTCCCTAGAAGCCTTGTTCATCTTAGAGTAAGAGCTTTGCTGACCATACCCCTTAACACTAATCATAAGATTGTGCTTGATCAAAGTGTCTTTATGTGAAAAACCAATAAATTTTGATAAGTCAGCCTCATTGAGTCATTTCAAGTCCTTTCCATAATCCCATCATCCAAACCAAGTCACTTTCCACTATAGAGGGGCAGATACACCCCCTATTTCAATATTTTTCACTACAGAGGGGTGGATACGCCCCCCTATTTCAACATTTTTCACTACAGAAGTGCAAATACGCCCCCCTGTTTCAACATTTTTCACTACAGAAGTGCAGATACACCCCCCTATTTCAACATTTTTCACTACAAAAGTGCAGATATGCCCCCTTGTTTCAACAATTTTCACTGTAGAAGTGCGGATAAGCCCTCTTGATCCACTGTTTGACCACAGAAGTGTAGATACACCCTCCTAAACAAACAGTTTCATCTATTTGACCATTCCAAACCTTCGTTTAACCACTCCAAGTCTCCATTTGACCGTTTGATCATCCTAAACACTCATTTAACCAATCCAAACACTCATTTGACCATTCCAAGCCTCCATTTAACCTTTCTAAACATCCATTTATCACATTCACATTGATCATTTCACAATTTGGGAAACCCATTCTACCATCTTACCGTGTGACCTAAACATTTGCACTCTCCAAAAAATCATTCCATTAAAACATCTTCCATTTGCGTTCATCATCATCTCTCAACACAAAATCCCTTAAACCTTGTTTTAGGAGTTATCTCCTAAATTGACCAAGGTGTTAAGTTTGATTCTTATCCTACCTATCAATCATTGTCTTCAACCTAATCAATCCACTTCTATCTTGAGGCGTATTTGTGTTGTAAGTCAACATCATTGGCCCAAATCAATCCCCTTTTATCTCAAGGTGGATTCAGCTTCGTGATCATGATTTAGCTAGTTCAATCTGATCAACCAACGTTATAAGTCACCTAAGTTGATTTCTGAATTGGGTTTTAGGATCCCTTCCATCAACCAATCCAATCCAATCTATCCAAATCCAATATCATCCAATCAAAATCCCATCATCCAGTGAAATCCAATCCTTATCTAAATCATCAAATTGATACATCATCAATTGATCCATCAAGTTATCCAATTGATCCAAACAATCCAATCCAATCTATCCAAATCTAGTATCATCCAATCAAAATCCCATCATCATAATCTGAGCTTTTATTTAATCCCAATCTGAGCTTTCATCCAATCCCCATATGAGCTTCCAATACATCCTAGTTTTCTATCCATCATCTATTCTTTCCTTCTAATTTGTATCTGTCATGAATATATATCCCCCTCTCACATGACCAATAATAGCATTCAAGGGGAATCCTAACTCCATTGATGACGACAACAAAAATCTTGTTGATCATGAAGATTATTATATAGATCCCCTTGATGCTATAATTGCTAGCAAGCTCTCTCCAATCGCCTCCCAAAATCCCACTACTTCTTTGAACTATCCCAACATGCCTTCATCCACATCTAATAATGGTCCTTTTGCTACCCTTGACAAGGGATATCCAACATCCTCACCATCGACATATTCATCATGTCCTCCCTTTCAACCTCTATCCTACCCAACCTCCATATCCTCCTCTCCTTATCATCATCAAAAATCCCAATACCTCTACCTTAATCCAACACCCACACCTTTATATCACAATCCCTCATCCCAATATTCCTCCTATCCTAATCCACCATCTCAATCCTCTCATCCTAATCTACCATCCATATCCTCCTATGCCAACCCACCATACATGTCTTCCTATGGTGGTCCACCACCTCAATCTTCCTGTTCCAATTCAACATCCACACCTTTCTATCACAAACCCCCATCCCAATATCCTTACATTAAGTCCACATCTCCCAATTCTAATCCTCCATCCACATCTTCCTACTATCACTCCCCATCCCTATCTTCCCAATCTAATCCAACATTTGCATCCTCCTACATCACTCCCCCTTTTCCCGCATTATATCTTAATCCTCCATCACCTCCAACCACTCCTAGTCCTCCATCTAGTCCCATCCACTCATCTAATCATAATCCTCCATCTCCTCCTACTTCTACATCTAATCCTCATCCACCCATCCACTCATCTAATTATTCAATCCCTAACCCTAATCTTCCATCTCCTCCTAGTCCTCCATCCATTTCCATCCCCTCATCTAATACTAATCCTCCATCTCCTCCTTTTCCTCCATCCAATCCCATCCCCACATCTAATCCTAATCATAATCCTAATCCACCAAATCCTAATCTTCCATCCATTTGTGATCCTCCATCCATTCCCATCACTCTACCTAATCCTACATCCCTTCCAAATGTCGCCCAAGGAATCATAACAGAAGAGAAACCATTCCCTCCCACTCTATCATGTATTGTCACTAGTGATGAGGCCCTCCTCCATCCTACCCCTATCCCTCCCATCACCATTCTTGACATCATCCAAACGGTTGAGCCAATCAAACTCATTGAGTTCATTGAGTCCCCATCTTCTACTACTAGATCCACCCAATCCATTGAAGACATCCAATCCCCTCCTCCTAGTCCTAATATTCACAAACTTCAATCCGATGACCTTCATGAATTCTCCATCCTCTTATCTCCCCCAATTGAGGATTCCCTCCAACACTCTTCCATCATCATACATCCCCCACAAGATGAGTCATGCCAAAAGCTTGATCCAAAGCATACAAGCATATCCCTCCTCCAAATCATGATCCTACCATCCCATCCACTACATCCCAAGATCATAATCCCCCATCCATCCCATCTCATGATTCCTATCCTCAATCAAGTCATGATCATATTCTCCCATCCACCCCATCTCAAGATCACACTAGCTCATTGACTCCATCCCATGACCCCCTTTGCATTCAAGATCCAATCACTCCATCTCATGAGCCCTTATCATCCACTTCCATAAATCTAGATCCCATCACACTCCCCAATTCCTCTACTGATCCCTTATCACTCATTCCTCCTGATGTGACTATCCCCTCATCTCCATCACATGATCCTTCATTGCCCTCTAGTCCTACCATCCCAACGCCACTTTTGTACCACCTTGGTCACATTACACTTATCTATGGTGGCCTTCTTACATAAGAAAAACAATGTGTATACACCACTCTACCTCTTCCACTTACTAATGTTCTTGCATCATGTTTCCAAGAGAATAAACATCCTACCATAAATCACGTGCTACAGAAAATGAACTATCAAGGAAAAGGTTTAGGCCTTCATGAGAAAGGTACTTTAGAGCCCATCCAAGTCAAAGAACATCTAGGCACACATGGTATTGGATATATCTCCCAAAACCCATACTCTAAATATGTTGGTACAACCTCCGTACATCCTAAACGATCCTCTTCTAAAGGCACAAGAGGTACTTTCCCTCATTCTACCAAGTCATTTGCCTCCATCCCCCTCCTCCATCATATTACCTCAAAACAATCATCCATCTTCCTCCCTCATCCTCTAAATCTATTTTGGGTTCTTATGTCCCTTCATCGACCATCGCTCATCCTCCATATACACCATCCATTTTGGGTCCCTATATGCCAAAATCACCCTCTCCATCTTATCCTATTCATCCTTTCATTCATCCACCCTCTCTCCCTCGTACACAACATAAAAATCCTACCTTCATAACTCCTAATCAAGATCAACAAAGGAACATACCTACACATTCTCCATCTACATATAATCCCTATAACCCTACCTCAATCACTCCACATCATCCATCTCCTCGCACCTATCCCCTTGCTAATAAAAGAACTTTGGATGCCAAATCAAAAATATACAAATCCAAATGTCCACATGAATATAAAGCTCCTCATGTCCCCTTCAAAAGACATGTTGAAGAAAAGAAAAATCATGTCCCAAATCCAAATCAATCCAAAAGGCCACAAAGGCCCACCAAAGCAAAAATAAAAACCATGTGGATCCAAAAGAAAAAAGGTGCCATACCTTCAATTGAAAAGTCCATAACGACATCCACAGTTGCTATTCCCCCACAAAATAATTCCCCTCCTCTGTCTCCTAAAACTATTTTGGGTCCCTACATCCCAAAAATCACTATCCCAACTCCTCCATTATCGCCACCCTCTCCATCCATTCCTCCACCTATCTTTTCACATCCACCACATGTGCCAATGTTGGTCCTGAACACCTTCCCCTATCACACATCCACTCCATCATTCCATCCATACACTTTTCAACACCCCATCCACTATACCCCATATCTCCCCCATCCAATCCCTTTGATTCATCCTCTTGCATAATCCATTTCTTCTACTATCGTTGTACCAACATCCATTGGTCACTTTACACATGGGCTCTTATTACTTCATATGGAACTTGATACTTGAGTCCTTCATCCATCTCTTTATCAACTATCCTCCAAATCTGCATATCCATATCCCTATCTTTATCCATATTCATCCACATCCTAGTCCAAAAGAATAAAAAAAAATTAAAAAACTCAAAATCAAAATCAAAAATCAAAATCAATAAAAGAGAAAAAATTAAAAAATAACAAAAAATTAAAAATCAAAATTAAAAAAAGAAAAAATTAGAAATATACAAAAAAAAAATAGTAAAGAGAAAATCATTCGTCCAATGGTGAAAAATTGGAAAAAAAGCACCTTGGATAAGTACCATGATGAAAACCTAGAAAACAAGCATCATGTGTAAATCCCCAATCTAATTTCCTTCCACAATTGGGGGCAACTTCCACCTACGCATTTCTTTCCTCCATTGCCTACATTTGCCTATATTCCACATCTTACCCATCATCTTCCTTGTGATCTTGATAAAGACATGGGCACATATATATACATGCTTTGGACATCTCTTGGAATATTTTCCCCTCATCCACTATCATTTTCCTAATCCTCTCCATGTACTTTTTCGATCCATAATTATTATCTACATCCATCTACCTTCATCATCCATCCATCATGTCAACCACCATACCCCTTCCACCCATCTTGCTACCCCTCTTGCCTCATCACACATGACACTTCTAGAGTGGGGGCATCTCCTTATATGCAATAGAGTCCTTGGCGACATCGTCCATCCATCCCTCCAAGTAATCCTTTCCATCTCCCCATCCCTCCCATCCTTATATCCTCCATCTACCAAATCCTTATCTTCCTATACTCTCATCCACTAGCCCTTTTTCGCCCTCCCATCATTATCTACCAATCCCTCTATCTAAACATCCTGCCCCTATCCCTAGCCTTATCTTCCTATCCATCTTCCCCAATTCTTATCCCTCTATCTACCTATCCTAACATCTTTCTATTTCCCCATCTTTATCAATCCATCCATTTCTCTCTATTTTCCTCTGCTCTCATAATCCCTCTTCATTGGTATCTAGCTATTTTCTACCCCCATGCAATCCAATGCCCTCCCTCTCATCATTCCTATCTATTCTCCACATATTTCTCATATCTTCATCATTCATATATCCATCGTCTCACCTTCCCAATTCATCTTCTAATAATCTAGATCACTATACCATCCCTGAGCTTCACATAACCCACATCCTACACATATCCACCATCCCACCCACACGACCTATCTTGGCTCATCATATCACCATCCTTCATGTGTCTTCTCATCATGGTCATCTTATTGTTTGTCTTTGGTCTTGTGTCAAACTACGTTGCCCCTGTACTTTCACTTAGGCAAGCTCGATCATTTGATCTGACCTTGGGGTTCTGTATTTTATTTGTCTTGTCATCCTCCATCGTTTGTCTTTGGCCTTATGTCGAACTACATCACCCCTGTTCTTTCATGTAGGAAAGTTCAATCATTTGATCCACCCCTTGGGCGTTTGTCCATCTGGTCTTTGTCATCCATCGAGGTCTTCATTTTCCTCTCCTCACTTTTATCCATGGTCTTTTATCAAACTACGAGGGCTCTGCGCTTTCACGTAGTACAAAGCTGATCTTTGATCAACCCTCGAGCCCCTAGGTCGTTAGGGTTTTTATTTCCTTTTATCTTGTCATCATGTCATCTTGTTTTCTTATCGTGTCATCATGAATGTCCCTATCCTAGTTGGTGCTTATAGAACAAATTCATTCGTATCACGAGATGCAATAGGTTTTTGGTATCCTATGTCATTTTGATCAACCCATATATCCTCCATCTTTGGTCTCAATAGGATGTGTCCTTCCTAACAGACCACATCAACTCCTTCCATCCTCTTGATCCTATGGCAAAGGACATTTTGAAATTGATTCTGATCTTTTGATTCCTTTGAATTTTGTTTATCATTTGAGCTCATTATCATCACTTTCCATGGTCACCTTGATCCATCATATCATGGTGTGCTTTGACTAGTAAACATAGGGGTGTATATTGAATTTTTTTTATGATTATGTCTTCTTGGTTGTCCCATGTAGTACCCACCAAGACCCCTGTGGTCTTGCATTACGCTGTGACATCCTCTTGTGCTTGTGGTTATCCCACTACCTAGCCCAACCAATATCTTTGTGACTTTGGGGCGTTGGAATATCCTTCTTGTTTGTGGTGTTTGTTTTATGCATTGGACACTAATCCGTTTTGGTATACATACCATGACGCCTGGTGTCTTATTCTATAGCAAAAATCAGTGCTCTACAAATGGAAAATTGCATTAGGATTTCATTTCATTTTCCATTCCATCATCTTGCATATCTTCCCCATCCTCATCCATTCAAATAATCTAATCCCACTATTGGTCTTGTTCCCAGCCTTGCTACAACCCTTGATCCAATCATCCTCCTCATCATCATTGTCATCTTTGGAATGTATCTTTCCATATCCTTTTGTGTTCTTTTGGGATGTATCATTCTCTCATCATTAATACTATCATCATCATCATCATCAATGGGATGTATCCTTCCCTATCCTTGTGTTGTTTTGGGATGTATCCTTCCCTCATCAACAACACTCTCATCGAGATGAATCCTTCCCTATCCTTCGGTATTGTTTTGGGATGTATCCTTCCCTTGTTAACAAAACTCATCCTCATCCTACATAGGATGTATCCTTCCCTATCCTTGTGTTATTTTGGGATGTATCATGTCATTATCAACAACACTCCATCAACCATCCGCCCACCCCGACTTATATCTTGACTGGGGCAACGCCATATTTATCGTGGACTCCATTTGTGCTCACCTTTACCTCCCATCTCTTATCCATCACTTTACATCGTCATTTTCACATCCCCTTTCATCATCTCATCTCTCATCCTTTCCCCCATCTCTTCCTCCTTCATCACTCTCCCTTAATTTTTGCCAGGTTGGGGTGGAACCACCCCTGTAGTGAGGTGGACTCACTCCTACAGTGGGATGGACCCGCCCCTGGTCGAGGTGGACTCGCCCCTGTAGTGAAGTAGACCCATCCCCGGTCATGGTGTGCTTGCCCCTACAGCAGGGCGGACCCACCCCCATCTGGGGTGGACCCGCCCTTTTCCAGGGAAGACCCACCCTTTTGCAGTCGGGCAAATCTGCCCCTCTGTAGGAAAACAAGCCATTTTTGTTTTCCTTCCCAGGGCTGCCATTTGCAAACCGTGGGTCGGATTGACTTCGTTTAAAAGGAAACTTGCTTATTTTTTCATGCTCTTTCCAACCATACCTTTCATTTCTTCCTATCAAGAAGTCATCGAAGACCACTCTCTTTTCCCTCCCTTTTTAAGGGGTATTTTTTTACTTCTTATTTACCTTTTTTTCCTTGAACTAATCCCTTCCCTTCCTGAGGCCACCATTTGTAGACCGTTTGTCTATTTGACTTCATTCGAAAGAAAAAATTTCCAAATTTTTCACACTCTTTCCAACCATACCCTTTGTTTATTCCTATCGAGAGGTCACCCAGGACCCCTCTCTTTTCTCCCGTCACCCTCTCAAGGGGGCATACCCTTCACATTTCTCTATTTTCCCTACCATAGTCATTCCCTTGGAGGATTGGGGCATCTTCATCCATTACCCTACTAATTGGATAGCTCAGGTCCTCCTCCCCATGTTGGGATGTAATGCCCTACCACGAGACCCTAAAGGAAGTTGCAACTCAATGCGAAAGCGTACAATTTTTTTTTTCAAAAGTGCATTAATATCAAAGGAGATGTACAACACTTCACAACAACCTCTAATGTAACGTAACAAGATTACATTAATTACGAAAACATACACACCACTAGAACACAAAGCATTTATTAAAATATTAACCATACATTTAATTTCACATACACACAAAGCATTAAAGATTCTAACACTAGGATATCATATAATAAGTTCTAGATTACATTATCTTAAAATTAGATTACAATACTCATTCCCGAAATGAGGTAGATCAAACCTAATTATTACAATTACAAGATCCCACCTCGAAAACAAATGAGGGGAATAATAATAACAAGAGCTAATCTAAAGTAAATAGAAAGCTTAAACTCAAGAATGAAACTACTGCGAACTCTCCACTGGAAAACTTTGCAATGCAATCTATAGATTAGAAGGGGACCCAATGGTGTAGGGCGCACGTTCCTCCCAACCAAGTGGTACCCAAAGGACCACCCCTCGTGCTAGGAGACAGTAACATGGATACAAGGACAATCCCTACAACCTCTAGTCACAGGCTGACTCAACTCTAAAAAAAACTACCACAAGCACAACACTAACTCAAGATTACAATGCTATCTGAGTTTAACAGTATGACACTCTAGTAACCTATACATACAACAAACCTAGGAGAAATGTCACTCAAGGTACATGAGTTACCCATCAGATCTTACTAGATCTCGACCCCCATTGAGCTTCACCCTCCTACGATTATCATGTAATACAACACCACTCCAAGCTAAGGAGGTACAAAATATCCAACAAACCATTCAAAGAAGATCAACCATTCCCCGTTCATGGAAACCGAGTGACTCACTAAAAATGAAAAACCTCACTACCATAGAGGACTATACAAGACAAAACCATGAAATGATAACTCACAAAATAACATTCCTCACAAAGAAGACTTATAATAACTCATGTAATAACTCTTTCAATTACCCCTATATACCACAAAAGATTACTCAAACACACATAAAAACATAATAGTTTAATGTTTACAACATTCTATTTTATCACAACCTTGCATACAGTCAATGAAATAACTTATAACAATTCACACCACTCAATTGTCCCCATTTAACTAATTAATTATAGGGCTCTTCCAAACATAGATAAAACATCATACTGATCATTTCCCTTAATACATGTAATTACATGCATCTAATCCAATGATTATTTACACAAAAACAATATCTTCTTTACAAGAATTCTTCATCCTAAAATTAACTCAACTTGAACATGAACATGCTCCTTTTAAACAGAAGAAAACTAATCTAATTAGCTAAACCTCAATTCTATAAAAATATATTTATAACTAAAAATACTTGTTTTCTCTCTTTAAATTATTTCACTTAACCTTATTCTAATCATGCATCAAATACATGCGTTTACTTATAACAAGTCCATTTCAATAAATAAATTATTTAAATCAAATCTTTAATTTTATTTTTATTTTTCTATTTGTATGAAACAACCATATACATCCAATATATATATATACAATATATATACACAACACAATTTTCAATATATATATATATATATATATAAATTCTAATATCTTTAGATTAAATATATATATATTTTCCAGCCATTAAACATAATACCACAATGTTAATCAAAATAGATTCATAAATATTTAATTTTCATTTTATATATATATCTATTTAATATTAAATAAAAACTAAACATCGAAATTCGCGTGAGTACAGAGGGCGGATGGATGAACATAACAAATTTCACATATTTTGAAAGACTGTGGGTTTAAGCATGGAGAAGGGAAAAAATAGCGACCAACTGGCTTACGGTTCGCACGCTGCAACCTCCATACAAGGAAAACCCCAATGTTTGGGGGCGGCTATGCTATGCACAACCAAACCCAAACAGGGGTGCAGCTTTAGGAAAGAGGGGAGGAGGGGGCTATGGAGGCTCTTCCTCCACAGTCGTCCCCTCATGGGGGCGGCAGTGGAGGCAACGCCTCCCATGCCTTCCCCAAACAAACAAAAAACCCTAATACAAAAATTTATCAAAAACAAAATATGAACTGCGATTTCTAAAATCCGCCAGATGCCGTACAGATGGCGATTGTAGTCATAAAATCCACAATAAAATATACATATATATTATATGTAGATATTTATGTATATATATATAATAATATATATATATACATATGTATGTATATATAATATATTTAATGAATTTCAATAATAAATTACATAGAGACAAAAATTCAGGAAAAAGTTTAATTAGGTAAACAATTTTCTCACAGATATTTTCACCATAAAAACAATATTTTCCCCAAATTTATAAAAAGATTTCAATTTCAATCAAGTATTACATAATTCTTCATGATTAAATTTATCAAAATTACTATAGGAAAATTTAAACACAAATCTCAGAAGATTATGAAAATCTCTTTTCTTTAAATTTACACAGAGGTTTTCAAAAAACAAAACTAAATTCTTAAACCATAGATTGATTTCTTCTGAGTTATTTCACAACTTTTCAACAATAAAGAAGCCTTACAAAATTTGAAACAATTTAAAGCTTCTACAAACAAAACACAGAAAACTTCTTGCATAGACAATCTTTCACAAACAATAAAATAAATAACATAAATTGAAAGAACCTATTTTCCTGAAGCTTGAAGAAGATGAATATTGAAGCAAAGCCTCTCCTTCAAAGATCAATTCCAATGCTTCTCCCCAAAATCACCTCTTCCAAGAAGATGTAAAAATACAGAAACCCCCAAAATTCTTGAAAACCACTTTGAGTTTTCTCAAATTTTCAACCAAAAACCTCTTTCAAAAAATAATATCTTGTTTCTCCAAAAATCTCCTGTGTAGAGAACTTCTCTCCTCTTTTTTCCAATTAAATTCCTCCCCAAAAATAAAATCTCAACCAAGAGTAAATCATGCATTCTTCTCACACACATGTCACATTCAAAATATCTTCTCCACAATCAGATATTTTTTTTCAAAGCCATTTGCATGTTGAAGTAATTTCTAATTTCAATTTAGTTCCAAAATACTAATTTAATTTCAACATAAATTTAGTAACTTCTAATCCAGGTTTTAAATTCCAAAATGAATTAATTTCCATTTATTTTAATAATTCCAAATACTAATTTAAAGCCAAATACTAATTTAATTCCATATTGAAATTAATTAATTCTAACTGAAATTTACAATTTACAATTAAATTAATTTCACCTTTTCTTTTAATTTTCTCAACAACATAATTAATTTATTAATTTTAATTATTTAATAAATAAATTCAACCCATAGGATTAAATTTAATTAATTAAATAAATCAAATTTAATTAATCAACTTAAATAAAAACTTCTATCACAATGTATAATTTTATTTCAAATAAATATCAACACTATTTAAAGCAATAACTCTAAGCATTTATTTCCATACTCAAGAGCCCTTCTAAATTAAATAATATTAAAACAAGCACCAAAGACATAACAGACTCAACTGATGACACACTATGGCTAGGGTGTAGAACTGACACAGGTAACCTAGCTACTATCTCCCAATCATCATATCGTTGGGTCGACACGCTCAAACTTGTGAAGCCAGGTGGAGTCGATGTCATGTACCTACAAACCTGTATCCAAGGCATCAATAACACATGCATATAAAATCATCATAAAACACACTATGAAGATGAAATCACAGAATCACAGGGCACTCGCAAGCGAGTGATGCAATCATGTCCCTTTCACCAATACAATATCACCAAACTGACACTTCCTTCATTAATAAATTCATAAGTAATAAACATGTCATAATAAACCAATGTTAATTTAATCAAACCATGTCAAGTATAAAATCAAGATAATTGCATCTCATAACATGCATAGTTCATATTTCTCAATAAGAAACGATCAAATAATAAAGCATCTTAATCTAACATAAGAGCAAACTAGAGGGGTGTTACATGGGGCATCATTTTCTAGTTACTTCCTCTATAGAGTCATCTACATTTTATTTTTTTCAAATCATGGTTATTCTAACGGTACTTCGAAGAGGGGGAAAATGTAGACATCTAAATTTGATCACTTCCATATGATCAAAACCGTCTACACTATCCATCTATTTCATTATTAGTGATTAAATAATTTATTTAATCATTATTTCATTTTTTCCTAAGGTTCCTAAAGTATGTAATTGAATAAATTAAATACTTTACCTTACACCTTTTCTTCTCTAAATTAAATAAATAAGAAAATTTGTTTAATTTAGTCATTTGACCTATTTGGATTAAACCGAATTTTTAATCCCTCTTTTTCTCTCTCCTTGCTACGTTCTCCATAATCCTCTTTTAATCTCAATTAAATTATTTAATCTGTGATTAGGATGTGCACCATTTAATCAAGGTTAGTGTCACATCCTCCATAATCTCCCACTTGCCTCTAATATCTCATTAATTATCATAATCCTATGTTTGCACAATCTTAATCAAGCTCATTAGCCTAATCAATACCTTGGTCAACTCTCCCCATCCCCTAAGGAATTTTTAATTCCTTTTTATTCACCCAAGGCTCTTCTCTTCCCCATGCAAGTTCTAGAAGGCTTGAATTGTCACTTTACATGTGCCAAGGACTAATAGAACCTTGGTTTTTTCACATCATTCACATGTGGCAAATCCCCACCTTTTTGGAAACCCTCTCTTATCCACTAGATTCTTCCAATCATTGTGAATTTTTAATTCACTTTTATTTCTATGAGGAATCTTCTCATCCCCCAAGGTACCTACGAGGTACTTGTCCTCCATCCACCTCATTTCCACATCATCCCACCCCAAGACATCTCACATTCCACATGTCAAGATGTGAGGTCTTGTGAGTCCTCAACTCACCATAGCCCTTCATCTTGATCTTGTTGGATCAATCTCAACCGTTGAACTCTCTAAAGAACAATTTATCCTATAAATACCACCTCATTTATCCCATTTTAAAAGGAGAAATCTTTTGCTATTTAAAACTCTTGCAAAATCACCATTTGAGCTCTCATTCACCATAGCATTTAGCATTTCACCCATCTTGCATGTCACTTTGCACATTCAATTTAGCTTGTCACCCAAAGAGTGCACAAATCTTCAAAGATCAAGGGCCAACCAAGGAAGGAGTGGCAAGAAGTTATAACCAATTTCAATAATTTTTTATTTTGCTTTCATGTTTATCTTTCCTTAGGATAATCATTGAGGTGTCCTCTTTTATGTTATTTCTTTTCATTGCATCATTAGTTGTTTAGCATCCCACATTATCATATTAGGATATTCCCTTGTAGAGAATAAGATCATTGAAAAATTTCTACATATCATTGAACAACTTACCTTCCAACACATTAGCTACAAATGCATTCTTGGCATACTCTAGTATGATTTCATTCTTCCAATCCATGGAGATATGTGAGAGTGAATAGAAAGTTTATATTCTAAAAAATATCATGAGTAAAGCATTCTTCTTCCCTTTAAAAATATTATATATTAGTCATATTTTTAGAGTTCCCTCACACACTTTTGTTGTCACTCATTAAGGTCCTTCTTCATTAAGAAAACCTTAAGGTGTCATGGTTAATTTTAACCAAAAATTAGCCACCCATAAAGTCCTATTTAAATTTGACCAATACATGCATGATGGACAAAACTTCCTTATAATAGATAGATAACTATCTTTCACCTCTATAATTTTTTCTCTTAAAATAAATGAGGTTCTCATTATCCATATAAGCATTATTCTAATTCCTTCTACTAATACATCACATTTTGGTATGAAAGGAATGATGAATTATAAAATTTATAATATAGGACATAAGATAATTAACTCTTTTAGTCTTTCAATTATGCTTTATTCTCCCTCATTTCACACAAAAAATATCATCCTTGTTATTTTAGTTAAGGGTATAGACAACTAAGAGAAACACATAATGAAATCCACATAGTAGCTCAAAATTTTGAGGAATCCTCACATTTATATCAAGGTACTCAAGGAAGGATAGTCTCAAATTTCTTTGATCTTCTACATATTAATCTCCACTCCTCTTGTGTTGATGATGTGACCTATATACAAGACCTCAATCATAGCTAACTCACACTCATATAAATTCTATGTATCCAAAATTTCTAAAACGTCATTAATCTATTATAGATGCTATTCCTCTTAGAAATATTGCCGTTGTCAAAATAATATGGGTGATATAAAAGGATACTAATATCCATTAAGATTGTGGATGAAGGATGTTGAATAAAAGGACAAAGGTAACTAGTTTTTGATTAATGTTAAAGCAAGTTTTGATGGGGCCTCAAAACCTAGTACAGAAAAGTTTTACAAGGACCTAAAACCAAAACAAAGAGAGGGCTACCTAAAAAATAATATGCAGACCATTAGTATCCAAAAAAATAGTAGCCATAAAGAGAAAGAAAAGAAAGAATGAGTTGCATGAAATAACTTTAGAAGGGGCCTTAAACCTTTTTACAAATAGGTTTTGATAGGGGCCTTAAACCCATAGATAAACTTGAGCACTGCTTGAATCGGCTAGGCATCAGCAAACAAACTACTAAGAACACCCATTTTTTATCCTAGAAAACTAGAGAGTACCACCTAAATCAGCCAAGCGTCAAGAAACCAACTACTCAGAATATCCATTTGTAATCCCAAAAAAACAAAGAACAAAATGGTGTAAAACACCAACAAGACCCTATTTCTCAACAAAACCAAAAAAAATCCACACCCCACCTCAATAGGGGCTTTGGGATAGACAAAATAAAATTGCAAGAAATCAGCTTCCCTACAGTATAATCCCACCTAGTGTGAGAAAACCAACTCATTCTCTACCTTTATAGGAGAGAGATCCCCTCTATTGGAGAATATATTATGACTAGCTATTCCATTGTAGGTTGAGATCTCCAACCCCCTCAACCACCACCTCCATAGGAGAAGCATCCACCTCAATAGGATAAAAAATTGAGGAAACCAAAAACCAACACCTCCCATCTCCACCTCAAAAGGAGAGGAAGCCACCTCCATAGGATCTGAGGAGGAAACCAATAGAATGGCCAAACAAGCAACCATAGAATCCTTCTGTAAATGAAGCACTATGAACCTACTATGGACCATCAAAAGAAGATAAAATAATAGCCACAAAGCCACCATAACAACTTTCAATCTTAAACTCATCTGTGTTTTTAATAAAATATTGAAAAATAGCCCAACCAATAGCCAATAAATGACAACAAGAGGAAACAACATTTGGAATCTGGGAAAAATGCTAGAAAAACAATCAACCAAGAGAACACAATCTGGAAAAAACCTAGATAAAGAACCAAACAAGCAACTGCTCATAAGACCCGAGCCCAAAGAGAGTAGAAGCAAACAGAACCCAAGAGAGAAAAGAGGACCCATAAATGAGGGAAATTGAGAGGAGGTCAAACCATAAAACACCCATGCAACCCCAACACCTCGATCAAAGCCAAAGATAGGCCAAAATGCTAGAGAACCAACCAATGGGAAGCACCACCAATCCACAAGAGGGAAACCAACAACAACCATAAAACATCAGGGGCAAGAGCCTCTAAAAAGTGTCACCAAACAAACATTAGAGAGGGCCTAAGGGAAACCAAGAAGAAACCAGAAAGAGAGTAGGCCAACATACAAATCACCCAAGCCATACTATTACACCCAATAGGAACAAAAATAAGCCCATCCTCCAGCCAAACCTCTTCAAAAAACTCAAAGCACACACTCGCCAGTTAAGAGTAAAAAAAAGTGCTCCCCACAAAGGCCACAACCAAAACCCTCAAGAAGAACTACAAAGGGCAGGCCTAAAATTAGGAAGAGAGAATTGAAATAGAAACAACCTTCACCCCAACCTGACAAAGAAGAAAAATTGTCACCTCCCAATTGGATGACAACATTTTGATCTGCACCACCTCCACTTGACTGGAAAACTAAAACAACCAACACAAGTCTGTCATAACCCAACAACACAAAGATGACAACCTATCTAGCCACAAGTTGCCTCCCACTAGTGATCCATCCACATCCTTTGAATCATCTCCTTCTCTGCTTGCATCATCTCCAGAATTCAAAATTCCCCCTCCTCTCCTCTTCTCACTCCTCTCCATTCTTCCTTTCCATATACATTATTACCAAAGGTCAATAGTTGTTCCTAACAAAAAAACAAGAAAATAAAATAAAATCTATATTCATGTTGGTCGACCTTCTCAAGCTTGGTTCCCATTTTGAAATAAATTTAAGAAATTAAAATAAATAAATAAATAAATATATGGGCTAACCCAGTTCTAGTGCCCAAAAAGAAAATAAAAAAAATTGAAACCAATTTATTTTAATATAGGGGTTGACCCCTTATGGAGTGCCCAATTTTGATATTAAAAGGTGTTATGAAAAGGTGTAAAATAATGAAGTGTTGTCTCCCTTTTTAGGCATTGTATCCTTTCAAATGGTCACCTACCTTGGAGAAGATATAAGATATTTTTTTGAAATGTGGAGAAGAGTGTGTGTGGAAGATAAATTGATAAGTCATATATACACCAACAAATTTGTGAGAAGAGAAAATAATTGAAGACCATTCAAAGATAAATTTTTGAAGGAGGATTATCAAGAAGAAAAACAATTTAACTATCAAGAGATTGGTGTCTCATATTGGAGAGGTTGGTGCCTCCTATTAAAAAATATTGGTGTCTCATATTGAGTTGATGATCAAGTCTTGGGGATTGGTGTCTCCAGAAGGTTATGCCTACAAAGTTTGTAAGATATTTTTTATATAAGAAATGGTTTTCCATGGTTTTCTCCCACGTAAATATTTTTTTCCTTTTTTGTTCTTATTTTTTGATGTTCTTGTTAGAATAATAGGAAAACTAAGAGGGGGTGGTGAATTAGTTGTACATTAAAACATCAAAACCTTTATTAACATTCAGATCTTCATTAGCTCTTACACACTTATCCTGTATTAGAAAAATCTAAACATATGAAATAATAATGAAAACACATCAAAACACATAAGAACACCATATTTATGTGGAAAAATAAAGAAGTGAAAAACCAACGTGAGGATTAGCTGACACCATAAATTAATAGAAACACTGAATACCATAGGCTCACTACCAAAGGGCTCACTGCCAAAGGAGTCACTATCCTGAAGAAAGAAGATAGACGAAGGGGTCGCTCACTACCAATTTCAAATACTAACAATGCATCTCTCTTATGTTGAATGTAGAGTTCCACTCAAGCACAAAAAACTCATTCAATAGACTAAAATGTAAACATCTTCTGCTCGTCACATCTGGGAGTCATGGGCATTAAAGCTTGCACTAATATCACCACACTTTACCACTTTCAAATATTTCACATCAAACACCTCTACACAACTCACCTTGCATTTATACCATTTGTGATCTAAAACAATCTCAATTAGATTGATCTTAAGGAAATGTATGCACCTCAACCATGCAACATCAAATAGGTTGACACCAAACACTTCCTTGATAAAAAGAAGTTAAATAAAACAATGCCATAGCTTAAATAGGACATAAATCTACACTAACACACTTCTCAACACTTCCGCAAACAACAATAATCCTCCACAATTATCACTAGCATGTTAGGTCAACCTAAACTGCACTGACACTAACAAGCGATCACACGCACAACTCAAAAAATTGTGAATCATCTCATAGACCACACAACATTCCAAAACATATCAAAATACTCCACATCATGAGAATATTCACCACCACTATTGCAACCACTTGAAACTTAAGAAACCCTTTATTTTGTGTAACAAGACACACTAGCATAAACATCCAACACACCAAATAACCTTTTGGAACACCACAACACTTGAATCTTCAAGTGAAGGTAGATATATAATATATAAGAACATTACTAGATCTTTAAGCCAAGAACCTTTAGTGTGGTGAAATGCATTGCAATCTCATTTCTCCTAGACACCTTGTTTCACCAAATAGACATACTACCAAACACATATTTTACTATAGAACGATCTAGAACCTAAACCTCTAGATATAGAACCTTTAAACACCTCTAATCATCATATCCAAACTATTTAGGAATATATTCAACCATGAAGAAATAAATAGTAGAACACTGAACACCACTCTGTCATACTAAACTCTCTTTTTATTCAAATTTTATCAAAAGAACTTACAAACCGAGTCAACTAACTACATTAAAAACACTACTAACATCTCTAAAATACATCCACAACATCTGCAACATCTCTCATAAACTATAGCACATCCAACTATCTCTCCAAACATAACTTCTTCAACTATACTAAAGTAAGACATTAATGACAACACCAACAACTCCTAGCCTCCAAAAAATTTAATGTTAGGGGTTTATGTCATCAAGACCAAAAACACTCCAAAATTATCTTCATACAAGGGGTTGACATCAATGAAAACACCCAAAAAACTCACAAACAACTCAAGCTTCCAACAATCTTCCCCTTTGTCATTGATGGCAACACCATTTCTAAAAAACCATAATAAAATCACACCAACAACAACCAACAACATTCCCCCTAATTGGGGAACCTCTCACTCTTCATATTCTCATTTTTTCTCCTAGAAGCTCTCTCTATCCCTATGGTATTCATACCATATTCTTCTACACTATGGTTTTTCAAAAAACTTTTCCCCCCTTTGAAATCAATGGAAAAGGGTCATAGACTCAACCAAATCTAATTTTTATATTGAACTCTTTTGATATCCCCCTTTGACAAAATTCAAAGGGAAACACCCATACCTTTCACACATCATCTACATACACCACTTTGACACCACTTATAGCACCAAAAAGAACTTTTAGCACACTTTCCCCCTTAGGGGCATAGGATATGCTCTATCTAACTTCACCAACAAAAAAATCTACTACCTACTCACCTTGAGAGGTAGCCTTCATTAGTTTGGAACAAAAGAATGAATATTAAATTATTCCCCGAGATAGATACACACTCTTACGCATCTAGTTTAAAAGAGGGGAAATAACCCCCAAAATTTTGTTGGAGATACTCAAATGTATCTTTGGGAAGAGCCTTTATGAAAATATCTACAACTAGATCCTTTGTAGGCACATACTCCAACTTCACCTCATTTTTGAAACCTTTTCTCCTATAATGTGATGCCAAATTGAGATATGTTTTTTCCTTGAATGCATCACTGAATTCTTTTATATATTGATAGCATTTTCATTATCACACAAGATAGAAATAGGTTCAGCATATGATATTATAATATCCTTTAAGGTTTTCTCCATCTAAAACACCTATGTGTAGAAAGATGTTGTTGCAATATACTCTACTTCTACAATAGACAAATATACTAAATCCTACTTTTTAGTTAGCCAAGAAAGCAACCTTTTTCCAAGAAAGAAAGAACCTCCACTTGTAGTTCTTCTATCATCCACACAATCTACCAAATTTGCATTATTATAGGCACCTAAAGAGAAATTGGTATACTTTGGATACCATAGAGCATAGTTCAGATTGACCTAAAAATATTAGAATATCCTCTTTATTGCTCCTACATGTGATTCTCTAGGATCTTCTTGAAATCTTTCCAAAAGATAAACTATATGCACATTATTCGGTCTAGTAGTAGTTAGATATAATAGTCCACGAATCATTGATCTATTTTTGCTTTGATTAGTCTTAAGAGATTCATAATTCTTTCTCAATTTGCAACTAGTAACCATATTACATACTAGTTTAAAATTGCAATGTCATAAAATTGCACTCTGTGGTATTTCACATTTGTGAATTTAACCCTTGCATTTATGCCACCTAGTTGCATTTATGATAAGAACCTTATGGGTCAAAATTTCACAATTTTGACTTCATAAGGACCAATAATTAAGCAACAAAAGTCCATCATCTCATTTCTCATGAAATTATGAGTTGGACACCTACTCACCATGCAGATGTCCACATGACATGCCAAAGTTCCTTTACTTTTACAAGCTCAAATGGGAAACCTCAATATCTTTGACCCATGACATGTGTCCCTATGGAATATTTCTGAGAGTAATGTCTCTTCCCAACCATGCGATTGAACAAAAAATTTCTTTTCACTCCCATTTTAATTAATTCTATCACTCTTTCATTTGAACTCATTTCTCTTTCTCTTTTCTTCTTTATCTTGTTTCTACAGTGAAGCTCTGCCAGAATGAATTCTCTCCAATAGACAAAGCTCTCTTACAAGGGCTCAACATTGATTTTATCAAGCCAAGAGGGGACCAGATGTTGTTGGTAACACTCTCTTTATTCTTATCTATTTGCTGTTATGTTATCTAATGTGTCTTTATCTTGTGATATTTTCTCTCCTCCCAAGTAGGGTTTTCTTTTATTACTTTCTATCTTATCTTGCGATATGGGTTCTCCTCCCGAGTAGGGTTTTCTTTTATTACTTTCTATCTTATCTTGCGATATGGGTTCTCCTCCTGAGTAGGGTTTTCTTTAAGCAATTTGTGTCTACTTTAATTTGTTTCTATACTTTGATATATTGATAGCACTTATATTATCACACAAGATATAAATAGGCTCATCATATTATATTATAATATCCTTTAAGGTCTGTTTCATCCACAAAACCTATGTGCAACAAGATGCTACTACAATATACTCTACTTCTTTAGTAGACAAATATACCGAATCTTGTTTTTTTCTTATCATAGAAACCAACCTTCTTCTAATAAAGAAATAACCCCCACTTTTACTTCTTCTATCATCTATACAACCTGCTCAATCTGCATTAGTATAAGCACTTAAAGACAATTTAGTAAACTTTGGATACCATAGACCTAGTCTGGAGTTCCCTATGAATATTTGAATATCCTCTTTACTATTCCCACATGTGATTGTCTAGGATCTTCTTGAAAATTTCCCACAAGATAAACTACATGGATGATCTCTAGTCTAGTAGCTTAGTTAGATATAGCAGTCCACTAGTTATCGATCTATACTTTCTTTGATTAGTCTTAGGAGATTAATCATTCTTGATCAACTTGCAACCAATAACCATAGGAGTACATATCAATTTAGAGCCTTGCATTCCAAAATTATTCCACATTTCCTTGACATATTTTGACTATGAAATTAATACTCATTTTTTTATTTGATTGATTTGTAGCCCAAGGAATAAATTAGTCTCCCCAAACATAGACATATCAAACTATTTATGCATTTCTTCTATAAACCCTTGCACATACCTTAATTTCCTCCATAGATTATGTCATGAACGTATACTACCACAACTAATATGTTTTCTCCTTTGTCTTTGAAATAAACACTATTATCTATAGTACCTTTATTGAATCCATACTACAACAAGTACCTATCCAATCTTGCATACCAAACTCTGGGATCTTTTTTGAGTCCATATATTGCCTTTTTCAAATTGAAAACCATATTATTATCATTTGATAACTAAAATCCTTCTATTTCTTTAATGTATACCTCTTATTTAAACTCACCATTTTACAATGTAGACTTCACATCTATCTAATAAAACTTGAATTCCTTGTGTGTTGAAAAGGCCAAACACATCCTAATTACCTCCATTCTTTCCACCAAAGAAAATTTCTCCTCAAAATATATTCCTTCCACTTGTGAGTATCCCTTACACAAAAGTCTAGCCTTATTTACGAAAAATTCTCCATTCTCATTTAGTTTATTTTATAATACCCATTTAGTCCCTATTATTCTTATTTAGTAGTCTTGGGACTAATTCTTAAGTCTATTTCTTCTCAATCTACATCAATTCTTCTTCCATAGCTTTGGTCCAATTCTCATCCTAGCATGCCTCAATCAATATCTTATTTCCTACTTTGGAAAGTAGACACAAATTTACCTAATATTTTGTCCTAGTAGATTTTCTTCTTGTCAACACACCTCTACTCTTATCACCAATAATATGATCTTTAGAATGATTCTTTTGCACATACTTAGGAGTCTTAGGAATCCTTTTCAGATATTCTTCCTCTTCAACCTACATCTCCTTTTCCTTTTCTTCTTCTTTTCCTTCTTCTCTACAAGAGGACTCGTCATATTCATATCCTTTTATTAGTACCAATATTTTATGTGGGTCTTTGTCTACTTTGACAATTGCACTTTTAACTATTTTCTTTAGCCTCTTGTTGTAGCACTGGTAAGCCTGGCTTCTTATAGAATATCTAAGGAAGATTCCTTCATCTGACCTTGCATCAAACTTCCCAAGTTTTATTCATCTTTCATGATATAAAAATTACTTCCAAACACTCTAAAATATTTAAGAGTAGGAGTTATTCCATACCATAGTTCATAGGGAGTATTTGAACTATTAACTCTTTCTTATACTCCATTGAGTATGTATACAATAGTATGAATAACTTATCTTCAATAGACATCTGCTAGATTTTCTTCCTTCATAATTTTCCTTTCTACTTCCTAAACTATTCTATTATTTCTTTTCAGAACTCCATTCTGTTGAGAAGTCCTACGAGATGACAAATGCCTTTTTATTCCATGATTTAAAAAAAAATGTTAAACTCATTAGAGGTGAACTCCCCACCTCTGTCAAACCTTAAGGACCTGATTTTCATATCAATTTCATTCTCAACCATAGCTTTAAATGTTTTAAATTAATCTAGAGCTTATGATTTTTCTCAAAGAGACCCAAGTTATTCTAGAGTAATCACAAATTAACAACATGAAATACCTATCACCTTGAAAGCTTCATGTTCTTGTAGGTCTACATAGTTTTGTATGCACCAAATACAAATATCCTATGGTAAAATATTATTTGATATTAAGCCTCTTTCTTGTTCTTTTCCCAACCTAACATTCCTTACAAACTACATTGATAGGATTTTCATTCTTGGTGAATCTCTCACAACTTAAGTAGAGATGATCCTCACTAGAATATCAAAATTTATGTGACACATTCTTCTATGTCATATCCAACTTTCATTGATCTAAGTCATGAAGCGATTAACATTAGCACCTTTGAGTTGATAAACATTCCTATTTGTGCTTTTTCCTACAACAACCAAAGTTTCAAATCCTCCTTTTTTGATTTCACAACCACCATCTTGAAATACAACATTATAACCTTTTTTGCACATTTTTCCTACACTCTGAAGATTATGTTGGAGACCCTTAATATAAAGAACATCATCTATATGATGCTTTCCATCAAAAATAATTGAACATTTTCCACATATATTGGTATATGTATCATATCCAAACTTAACAAGACTATCTTCACACTTTTCAAGTTTAAGAAACTTATTCTTATCACCTATCATATATTTGAGCATCTACAATCAATCATCCAATGATTTTTCTCTTCTCTAGCATGAAAATGAGTCACTATAGTACGTTTTATGTTGTGACCTATTTCTAAGATAGTTTCCTTCATACATATTTCAGAGCCAATTGTATTATTTCCAAAATTCAGACCTATGAACAGACATTCATCATTTTCATCATCTGGGTAGTTAGAATCATTAGTAGGTATTCAAGAATCTTCCTTAATGTAATAAATTATCTTGATAGATTTACCTTTGTTATCCTTATATTTTTCATTTGAAACTTTGGGTACACATCTTGAAGCATAATGACCTATCTTTCTATATTTACAACATTTAAAAGGTAACTTACATGTATACTTTCTAGTGCCCTATTTGAATATTCCAAGAAAAAATTCTTCTATCTCATTAAGATCATCTAGATTTTATCCATCATCCTTCTCTATTTTTCTATCCTTAAAAGTAGCCTCTTTTCTTGAATCATTTTGAAAAAATCTCTCAATTCAATAGTAGTTAATGCACCAAATAGTTGATCTCTAGAATAATGATTTAAATCTTGAACTTCCTCAATAGTAGAAACTCTATGACTATAATATTTAGGAAGAATTCTTAATACATTCCTTACCACCTCATCTTCTTATATTTTGCAACCAAGGCCATTGATGGAATTGAAAACATCATCCACTCTATACATTTGGCTCACAATATCTTCATATTTTGGCATCCTTAGGGTTGTAGTGTAGAAAAATGTAGCCCTTTATATTTTCACACTTAATTTGGAATTAATATTAAAATGGACTTAACTGTGCCTTATTTTTGGTGCTGTAAAGTGTACCCCTTTACACTTTCACACTTATTTAGAAATCCTTTAATTAATTAAGATTAATTTTCCTTAACTTTCCCCTTTAATTCAAATCCAAACATATTTATTTGCATTTTCTAAAGAGCAAACCTAACATTCATTAATGACTTAACATAACACTACTCATTGAGAAATGTATGCCCTAGGTAAGTGACCTAGGACCCATTCGCCCATGGGAAAATAGCTCCTCCTTTAGAACTAGGACCTAAATTAAAATTATTTTTGGAAGTATTTTAACATATTCAGATTTCATCTTGTGATATTTGAATTTTGGGAAATTAAGGTTACATATATATAAATATGAGGTTATTTCACTAAGTTTCATCAAATACCTTGAAGTGTTCAATTACAAGAGGTAAAGTGATCATGATAAAATGCATTCAAGAGAAGAATTATTAGAGTTTTATTGCAGCAATCAAGATCCAATTTTCACATCAAAGTCTTTGTACATCAAGCATGATTTTGGAGCTAATATAATGATGTAGGTTTCACGATCCATTCAAGCATTCAATTCACTATTTAAAGTAAAGGTTCAAGAGGAAGATCCACATACATTGAAGACATTTCATGCAAGTTGTAGATTAACATTCCAAGGTTCATTTAAGGGTTTTATTTAGGTGGAAGAAATCTTTGAAGATCTCTTGAAGAGAAAAATTGACAAACTTATCAAAGTTGCAAAAGTTTTCATCTCATGAAAACTCACTTTCAGAAATTATTTCCAGCTTTTAGAACTTGAAACTTGGGAAAATTGAAGGATTCATATTTATGGTAGAGTCTCCAGAAATTTGCAGAAAATCTTAAACAACTAAATTTTGGTGATAGGTACACATATTCTCACCTCTCTTTGATATGTGATCTGATTTTTGGCTCCATCAGTATTGAGATTAATCTATTAGATCCAAGTTGTAGATTGTATTTTGGAGTTAGTTTACTATTTTTAGTATTTTCTCCCCAAAGTGGTATTTGACTAGGACCCTTATCCTTGCAAAAAAGGAAATCTTAAGATTCCTTTATATATTTGACTTTCCTAAGGTTATTTAGTCAATTATTTTTTGGGATCTCATTTCCTAATGAAATAGAGAAGAATAGGTCCTTAAGTGGTTCATACCCCTATTTTCATCCACTTCACCTAATTTTTGTTATTTCATTTTGTTGAACTTGAGTTTGATCATTTATTTTTCTGATTTTGGAGTCCACTTTCACCCTAGATCTAGATATTGCATTCATTTCCATTTAATTGCATTGAATTGAATCTCATTTATAGTTGCTTAACTTGCATTATTTTTAATTTCATTTAGGATTTTATGATTGCATTTTTGCATCTCTTAAAATCTGAAAATAACAAAAAAATCAATCATTTTGAAAATCATATACATAGCATTACATCATAATTCATTTGCATTTCAAAATTGAATCAAAATTGCACATCAAATTAGGTCTCCTAGTTTGTCATTTTCTCATAATATGCATTTGAATTCAACCTTAATTTCACAAAAAATTCAAACTATAACTCACCGTTTTAAATCAGAATTTGGAAACCATTAGAATCCACTTAGAAATCTGCAAGAACTTTTTAAAAACCCTTAAACTAGGAACCATTCTACAAAGGGTGAATGAATCCCTAGTCAGGGTCATTTATTGAATTTTTGGGCATTAAAACATATGCTTTTTTATTTTGTTTTGCTATTTTTTTAGATTTTTGTTTCAGTTTGCAAAAAAATTATTTCTTAAAATTGGTCAAATTAAGCTTCATTTGATAAATTTAGTGCATTGTGTGAATTCAAAATTTCATTTACAAGACATCCTTTTTCAGGTTATTCAATAGAGTAATTAGAACATTATATTATTTTGAATCTGAAAATTACATTTATGTATTTGCATTGCACTTTACATTTTAGGTTATTTCATTGCATTTCGCCTTGTTTCAATTTTGTGTATACATTGAGTTTGTGAAACTTGTATGAGCTTCAAAACTTGGTTTCCTATTAGCAATACTATTATGAGATGTATTTTTAGACTCATGTCATCCCGTGATACACCATTTGTCATGGATATTGGGTTCTCCAACTCTTTCACTCATAGTGTTGATACTAATCAACCCACTATGGATCATAGTCTTCATACCTCATTTCCAATGACTTCCCTACCCACAACTAATGTGAATTATGTTGAAACAATTTTTTCTAATGTCTCGCAAGAGAACATAAGAAGGATAGACGAAATAGAAAAATTTAAAAACTTCGTGATTTTTTTAAACATTGCTAGTAGTGTCATTCTTGCTTTAGTAATACCATAAATGTTGACATAGAGGATGAAAACATGAAATAAATTAAGAACAACCTTATGGATGGTGTGATTACATTTATTGATACTAAACGTTGTCAGGGCCTAACTAAGATGCTACTTGACATTGTTTTTCTTTAAAATTTCATAGTTCAAAGCTACTCTTTCCATTGCCAGTTTTGGTGTGTACATGAGCAATTTTTTTCCTTTGGAGGTAATATTTTAACCCACTTGGCGACTCAAAGTTTCAATCTACTAGTTTCAAGAAGACCAAATTGTTGCTACATCTAATTTTTTGAAAAAAAAAGATGATTTGATTTGTTTAAAATCAATTTCCAAGTTTTCAATTTAACAAGTCATATTTTCATGGAAAGAGGATATTTCCACCTCCATTTCATAAGAAAAAATCTCTTATACCTCCCTATTAGCCTTATCAAACTAAGAATGCTATTGGTTTTAGTCCAAATCCTCTGGATTTCCAAGAAAACTAGCCTGTTCAATATGCTTTCCACCCACCCACTCCTGCTTGATCTTCTTGGAAACCTACATATGCTCAAAATCAAACCCAAGAATCCCATTTTATTTCCAACCAGCATGGGTATCCTCCTAATCTAACTCAAAAAATTGAAAAAATGAGCTTTAGGAATGTAAGGTTGCACTTTGAAAGGAAGTTGAGTGAGGTTGGACGAAATCAAAAGTATGAAGGAGATCAAGAATATAATTTGTAGCAACAAGAGTTGGCTTATCAATCCTATCTTAATGAGTAGGAGTTGGAGGCACAAAGGATAGAGTTTGAAGAAAATATTGAGAGGCAAATGGTTGCAAAAAGGGAGAAAATGAAGCTTTTGTTTGCTTAAACACAAATTCATGAGATCCAAAGAACTCATTTCATTCTAGATCAGCCTGTTCAAGAGGAGGTTCATAAGTATAAATTTCCAAGTTTCAAGCAAAGTGAGCCTCTTAACCCTCCTAAAGTCAAGATTCCAAGTTTTATAGATCCTTTACCATTGCAAGATCCTATGGCACAATATAAATTTTTTATTTCTCAAGATCACCCACTTGAAGAGCCTTTCTTTATTAAAGAAACTCAAGAAACTCTCAAAGTTTCCCTACCATATGAATCTAATTGTCCTTTAACTATTTTCCTTTATAAGGGTGGACCTATTGTCTTTCAATATAACTCACTCACCATAAAGGAATCTAAAAATATAAATTTAGTGCATACAACTATGCAGTAGTATCGATTAGGAAAAGAAAAGACTAAAGAAGAAAAGATCTCTAAAGATGAAGATTTGTATGTTTTAACTAATAAGCTTCCTTATTTTTTCGAAGATGATGAAAATATTACAATACTTATCTTAGAAGATCAACCAAGACAACAACATGAAAAGGTAAACAAGGTTGATCAAGAGGAGTATTCTTTAACTTGGTTTAATAAATTACTTTATTTCAGTGAAAATGATGAACAAAGTGTGATTTTTCTCTCATCAACAACAATTTTAAAGTAGCAAAAAGATGTTAAACAATCTGATGAGTTGTTGATTGAAGCTAATCAATGTGATAATGGTGCCTTGGATCATGAAGAGGGGTATAAAATTGAAAATTTTGTGGATTCTAGAAGGTTTCATGAGAGCTACCATGAGGATGCAAAAATTATAAATATGGTTACAATCACATCAAACACAAATCAGCAGCAAGAAGTTGAAGACTTTGATTTTTTGATCTGTCAAGGGAGTTGTAATGAAGTAAAAATAAGTCCTCTTCCACAAAAAATAAAAGAGGAAGTTGAAGAGGACATGTTTTGGGATGATCTTGAGGTATTTGTGTTGAAATTAGATGATAACCCAACACCATTGGAGGAGAGAAATCATGAGCAGCAAGAGCAACAAGTAGAAGTGACCATGGTTCTAACTGAGTCACTGAAAATATAGCAACCCAATCAGCAAAATGATGAAAAATAAGTGCATAAACAAGAAACCAATAGTGAGAGATCCAAGTCTTATCTTTCGAGAGGATGCCCTATCAGACATCTAGCACATATTGAGTCCAACAAAGCACCAAAGGTCATGCTTGCACTCAAGCATGAAATTTTTGATGAAAAACAACTGATCCAACTTACCTATGTACCTCAAAACAACAATATGTATGGTCTATATGATGAGGTAGGTGGAATTTTTTTTATTCTTCAAGATTTATTGCAGTAGTTGATCAATTTTTTTCCATCTCTTCATGTCTTTGGTTGTTAATAAGCATGTGAAACATTAAAAATTATTAAGAAAGGGAATCTATTTTACAAAACTAGTTAATGGATTCATTTGAACACTACCATTGTTGGTTAGTGTAGGTAAGTGTAGGTTCTTTCAGATTAATAAGTGCTCGTGCACATGTTTCAGTTCATTTTTCCCCCTTTCCCTAAGTGTCAATGCACAAGTTTTGGTTTATTTGGTAGGTGCTTCTTGCTGTTCAATGTTTCTAACAGTTGTCTCAGGGTTTGATTTCAGTTTTTTTAGGCTATTTTGACTCCTATGCCCAATGGATATGCTAGGCTAATGGTCTTTATTGGTTTTAGTAGGAAAACCACCCTTGAGGTTGCCAAGAATAAAATCCATACTTTCATAAGTCTTGGGAATTTTTTTTAAATCAATTTTAGATATTTGATTTAAATATTTATCTTGTCGTAAGGTCTTTTGTTTTAAAAAGGGAAGAGAGTTAATCTTTAATTTAGAAGATCTTGTTAAGAGATTTTTATCAAAAATGAGTGAAGAATAACTCTTTAAGTTGAAATTATTTCCATGCCAAAATGAAGGAGGAAAAATTGCTTTTACATAAAAATAATAAAAGGAAAACTCAAAAGTAAACGCCAAGTTTCAAGAAAAAGAAGAGAATGTAATGTTTAGATGCTTAAGATAAAATGAAAAAGAGAAAATTTTGGAAAAAAATTCACGTTGAAGTGGAGTTAGGGTTTTATTGATGCTGGAACCAAAGACAGTTAGAGCTTGAATGAAGGATATTTTAGTTATCATGCACATCAAGAGGTCAAGCAACAAGGGTTTTTAGCTATTGGATCTCCTTACACAATAGTCATAAGGTTGTTGTGGGATCGAGTAAGAGACAGAGAGACATGCAAATGTGATACCATGAGTTTTATGTCCACAATCTTCAATGTTTTACATGAAAGGAGGTTTGAGTCATAGTTAGGACATGAAAACCAACACTAAGATAAGTTACCAGGTTAGATATATGCAAACTTTTATTTTCATTTTCACTATCTTTTGAAATGTTGGTTACCTATATAAGTAGTTTTTTTAGTTCCTAAAGATAGAAAAAAAGTTATAAAAACCTATGGAGGACCCTAAAACTCAATAATCGTGAGGTTTTTCATTTTTGAGTGATCTTTATTAAATGGAAAAAGATAGCATGAAAATCAATCAAATAACCTAATACATGAGGGTAGTCATTGTCTAGGAAGATTTTAGTTTGAAGCATAGTGGATGTGTAAGGATTTTTAAGTGCTTTAACCAAAGGTAGAATGTTAGGATATTCAATCCAAGGAGAGAAGACACAAATTAATGTTGTTAGAGAACAAACCACAAAGTCTAATAGTGTGAGGGAATTGATGATAGTAAGCATTGGTCGCGGTGATGTAAAAGAGAACAGTGATAATGAAGATTTGTATTATTTTTATTATATGAGATAGTTAAGGGAAAAATGTGAAGAATTCATAATATAACAACCATGTCATTAAAAAAAGAGATATAGGGGGTATACTTCAAAGGTAAAGGAAAGAGCTCAATGAATGTAAAGGAAAAAAATTTCATAGTAATAAATTAAAAGATAGTCATGTCTTTGCAATAGTCATTGAGTTAACAGTGAGTAGAAAAGTAGGACATTGGAATATAATGATTCAAGGAGGGATTAAGATTGTTGACTATAATTTACTAATGTTTTCTTGACCATTAACATGTCACTACCCTTATTATAAATAGAAACTACTATCCTTTGATGATATTCCAAAGATTTTCCTTTATTTTATGCACAATCCACTACATTTTTAGTTCCTTTTAAATTGCTCGTTTGACTATCATACTTTGAGCCTTGATACATCTAATATTTCCATTATCATTTGTTAGACTTTAATCCTCAAATAAGAGCATGTAATGAAGGATGTGTTTTTGATTAATAGGTATAGATAAAATACAAATATTGAAAAGTATAGTTCTAAATGAGTGAAGAATTAAAGGACTGGACTATGATGAAGGCACTCTTTAACCAAGGGCAGTACTATGGTAGTCCATAAAGGGATGAAGGATAGTAGATAGAGGATATTTCAAGAGAAATATGAGGATAAATAATATGTTCTTACTTCTTGGAATTAGTGAACCGTGAAATTGATGCATAAAAGAGAAACAAATTCATAATGAAAATAGAAGAAAAATGATGATAGAAAAGGCAAAAAAAAAAATGCTAAAATGGGGTAGTATATAGTGTCCTATGAGGTGCAGAAATTAAATCAGAACAAGGAAAACTTGAATAGAAAATAAGGGCAGAAAATGGACAGAAAATAATGATAAAAAGGTGCAAAAAAGATGTCTAGATATGTGCAGAAAAATCATTACAAAAAGTGCAGAAATTTTCAAGTTAAAATAAGAGCAGCATTCTTAGGGAAAAGTGCAAAAAATTCATTACTATGTGAGTATAAATTTCTTTAAAGATTACAAAGGGTAGATGTTGCATCATAGTGAAAATGAAAAAATTCAAAGAGGATAGCATATTTGAATAGTTGCGTGCATAAAGAAGGAAGACTTGATAGTTGCAAAGATGTTGTAAGGGAAAGATTTCAAAGTTTTCAAAGGGAAAATTGCATAAAGTTGCATACCCTAGTCTTGTGAACATCAACACTCCAAAGTGGAAGTCCTAGTGATTGTCAAATGTCTTGGGAAGGTGCATAGTGTGTTGGGTTTGTGTAACCAAAGGGCGCAATTTTTGGGTGACAATCATGCACCACCATGAAAAGATGACAATATGACATGGTAGATTTCCTATATGGAAAAAAGAATTCAAATTCATCAAAGCACATTGATGCATGATAGTGAAGGGTCTCTTATAGCCTTGTCATAGTCATATGAATAATGGACCGTGAGTTTCTAGGAGAGGACAATACTTTTTGATAGTCATCATGAGGTCCATGAAGATAGTGCTTGTATGGGGTAGCAAAATTCAAATACAATCCTAAAAGATAGTCCTTTTCATTCAATAATGGAGGACATTGGCAATGTTTTTTGGAACCTTAAGGAAGGGACTTAGGGATGATAAAGTAGGATAGTCATTATGACTATAACAAAGAACAAAGTATGGTTGCAATAAGATCAAATGACAACTATGCTTATACCAAGTTGCAACAAGGGTAGTGTTATTTTTTTTAGGACAAAGATGACATTGGAAAAAATGAGTCAATCATAAAAAGAAGGTAGTCTATAAAACAACCTATAGTTACATGCAAATATAAGGATTTTTTAAGGACTCATATGCCATAGATAAACTAAAAAATTTCATTTGATTCACCATCTAGGGAAAATTCTAGTTTTAAGGAATGCCATTATGAGTTAAAAGGTCAAAAGGGGCAGCCAATGTTCTTCTAATAGTTTATTAAAGGTATCAAAGGTAGAGTTAAAAGGGAGGAAACTATATTTCAACTAAACAATAGTTGAGTTATTAAATTAGGTTACATGTATCATTTAATACACAAAGGTTGAGCTAGAATAATAATGCAAGCACCTTGAAGACCTAATTATTTGAAAGTTAGTAATATGCAAATCATCCTACTATCATACATGAGTTTTCAAAAGTTAAGTGTTCTAAAGTATTCAGTTATCATGCACTAAGAGGCAATTTATGCCTACTTAAGTGGCCCATATGGATAAATTTGGAGTTAAATGAAGTTTGAGCCTAAAAATATGCTCTTTAGTGAAGTTTGAAGCCCTTAAATTATGGCTTGTTCACCTTATATGCCAAATAGTACGAAAAATTCATGAAAAGTATGTTATTATGTAGTTAGAGGCCTAAATAAGGGGAAATTTGGTAGTTCTAGTGGATTTTAGGGCCCCACATGGGTATACAATTAGTCAAGGAAAGTTTTCATTCTATTCGTAGCCAATTTGGATTAGTTTTAAGCCCCTTTTTGTAATATTTTCTCTTGTGCATGAACAAAAGGTGATTCATCATACATAGTGGAGGAGAGTTCAAGGAGGCATCACAATCAGTTCATCTTTAGTCTTCTCTTTTAGCTACAAGCAATCTTCTTTTCTATAAGGCTTCTTCTTTCTTCCTTTCTCAGCTAGTTCTTTCTTTCATCTTTTTCCTTAAGCAAAAAGAGAAGCATTGTAAATTAGTTTTAAGATTAATAGAGAAACTCTTAGTTTATTTTTCAGTATATTTTGAAGATTTGTACAAGCAATCTCCTTTTGTTAATAAGAAAGTATTTTATTTTCCTTCTGAAAATCCTTGTGTTGAGCATATTATGAATGATTTGACCCATTTTTTGTGATTTCAGTATTGAATCCTTAAATTAGGTCTCATTCAAAACCATTTTCATGTAAGAATATGAATAATTTGTGTAGGTCATAGGCTGCATTGTTATATTCAGTGGTTATAGTTGTGAAAACTCTTTAGTTTTCCTTCAAAAAACCTGAAACAAAACCTCCCTTTAAAACACTTTTGTATAGGTTGATCAAAACTAAGTTGTGCATAGAAAGGAGCTAGTTTTGAGTGAGATTATGAGTTAGTGATAGGGAGGTTAGAGGAATCAATCACTGGTTCCTGCTCTAGGTCTTACCTGAAAGACCTCCATGGTGTCTTACTTCACCACCTTAACGTATAGGACCTTCTTCTTGTTTAGGTTCCCCTGGTTCTCCTTTCCAACCCAACTACCATCACAACTCTACCTACCAAGTCAACCTTGGTGCAATGTTTACAACTCTTCCTTAGCCCTTAATCCACCCTAAAGGCTAACATACTCCAAAACTAGAACTTAGCTTTGCAGGGGTGTGGATATGTTTCCAATGAATTCAATCCATCCTACTAGGGTTCTTGAGTGTCCACCTAACTCCATTTACTAGTCGCTTCCACTAAACCCTCATTTAGGTTTTCAAGACTTCTAGCCCTATGAGCCCCAATTTGGCCTCCTTCTCTGAGAAATCAGATTAGTTCTCCAAAGTTTCCTAAAGAACACAAATATTTCCTTGGGGTTCCTGGTCCTTATGCTCACCACTCCAAGGTTTTAGGGGTCTTAACCCTCAATTTGGAAAAATTAGGCTATTTTAAGCCTTTTTCTTGTCCTCCCTGCAACTGTTAGAGGTTCCTCTCACCAGATGGATTGATGAAGCTTCCTCCTCCATTTTATGCCTTGGAAAGGGTCATACCTTCCCTCTCCACACCGTGAATTGACAGGAAATGGACACCCCTACAAATCAAGTGCTCTGCATTTCTTGTCTTTCCTAGTCGGACACTTCCTGGCTCACCTAGGAGAAAACTTCCATGGTGCTTACAAAACTATCAAGATCTCCTAACCCTATAGTATGTGCAAACATGGATTCTAGTCATAATTCCCAAGGGGTTGTACAATATGTACAGTGGGAATGTGATCTAACCCTCCATTTTCTACAAACAACCTGTTAGATCAACAAATGAAAAGAAGCAACTATCTAGAACAGTGCTTGAAACTAAACTAAGAATCTAAATTGCTACCACACAATGCTTAACCAACAAGTATAATACATCCTACACACACTACAGTATCAAGCTCAATCCATTAAAGCTCTACTTTGAGACAAAACCAGAAATTCACACTAAAAACACCATTGTTTCTCTTGAATTCAAAATTCCAAAACAATGCAAAATGCTTCCAACCTTGGTATCATCTCGAAAGCACCCTTAAATAGGGTCTCTAAATCAATTAAGCTTGGTCTTAACTACTCCTTGGCCACTTGTAGCTTTCATTAAGCCTTATTTTCAAAATTTTGAAAAACTAACACCTAAAAAGATCTAAAAAGGTCTTAAGCCTTTCTTGTAGCCCAAACCTCAAACCTATTTAGTGGTCAACATGACCTTTATCAACTCAACACCTGATCACAAATGCCACTAAGGAACAAACATGAAGGAATGTGAATAGGGAGATAAATTGGCCTAGAAAAATTGGCCAGACATGACATTCTAGATAACCTTCCTATGGTGACCTATTGGGTGCTCCTGCACCAGTTAGAGTAGTAGGTACATAGTTTTTTGTTAAATTGGTGCATCACCTCCTAGAGTTAGAAATATTTTCATTTAAGTTCTTATATCCCTTTTCCCAATCAAGTAGTAGTTTTAGGAGGCTTTCAAATGGAACCAACCCATAATATGGAGGTGCATCCTTAACTTAGGAAACCCAAAGGCTTGAGGATGCCCCCATGTTCCACATAATTTCTAAGCTTTAAAGCTTAGAATTCATGGCACAATCCTTTGTGACAACAATTTTCTCACAAGATGGTCCTCTTTACATACCTAGAAGAATCAATGACAAGCCTACTAATGGGATATTAATTGATCTCATCTATGTGGAGAATGTGATCACTAAATAATTTCTATTTGTGCATGAGCTTTATCAAGATACATATGAAAGATTAAAATAATGTATCAAAACGCATAATGGTTTTTCTTTCCCTGCAATTGGATCAATAAATCTCCCTTTAGAGATTGGATAGAAATAAATAAATGTCTCATTCACCATCATCCTATTGTCCAACCAATTTTGTTTCAAGTTATGCTATCCATGGCTTCTCTCTATGAATTACATCCCGTTGGTTGCACATAAATGTTTAAATTTTCCATTTGGAAATGATATGTTTATTGTCCATCATAGTGGCTTTAATCCTATGTCTTTTCATGGGAATTTTTTATCAGATTTATTTTGGCCTGAGCCTATTGAGCCTATTAGACCCCATGAACACTTATTTTTCAAATCCTATGCATAGTTTAAGGAAAAGAGCATAGTAAAGTTATCCCTTAGCAATATTCCTCAACCCATGATTGAGCCTCCTATACTTGATGAGACCATGATTGAATCAAAATCCCTTCCAAGTAACAAAGACCATACTTCGATAGATCTTCCCCCTATTTCATATAAGAGACTGTGGATAATTTAAACAAATCTTGTTGTGCCTCCTAAAGTCCAAAAAGTTTACAAAGCTAAAGAGAAGGTGGTTGAACAACCTCCCATGGTTCATTTTTTTCGTCCCTTAAGGGAAGAAAATGAGCCTATGGTTGAAAAACATGCTCCTACACAATCACAACTTGAAAACCTCATGAAAATAAATTGAAGTGCTAGAGAGTGTAGGCATACACATCATGCTATTTCTTGTTTGTTACAAGAAAAATAAGAAAAGAGAAACATAGAAAATCAAAATCTAAACTTATCTAAAGAAATGCATGATGCCTTTCCACCCTCCCTACAACACAAACAACAATAGAATTCTATGGATACTATCATTAGACCTCGTATTGTGATTAACTTGGATGATGATAATTAAACTGCAGAGATTGATGAACAAGTTCATAATGAGTTGAATTTGTTGTTTTCATCCTCTATGAGCTTAAATGATGATCCTCCTAATCAGAGTGTTGAACTTTTTTCTTGTCCTAGTTTTCCACTTGATGTTGTCCTTTGGCTAGTTATCCACCTTTCGTTTATACTGATCAAGATTGGGATGCGAGTGACTTGATATGGGTTAACTCATATGTGCCTTAATAGTCTTTTGATTTGTTTTCTTTTCATGTTATTTTTGTGATTGCATGTGTGTACTGTGATCACCCATACTATTATATTTGATGTATCTCTCTTCATGTGCATTCCTATATTTGTATCCTCATTATTCTATATGTCGTTAACATGTTTCTTTTCTTTTTTCTTATGTTTTACTTTTGGGGATGATGCAAGGTGTTGAGACATTTAGGTCTCTTCCATGTCAAACCAAAATCATTTCTTTATTTTCACTCTCTATGTGTTATTCCTCTAGTTCTATGAGTATTTTCAGAATGATGACGTTTTTGAGCTCTGTAACAACATTGTAGCAAAGATATACTAACCCTTAATTTGTGGATCCCTTATGTGTTTTGGGATTTCATTTTGGTGGAAAACCCTCCCTCTCTCTTTTTCATGATGTATATTTATTTGTGTAGTGGCAAAAAGTGTGGTTCATGAAATTTTCACATTTGTTTTAGACCTCCTTATGAAATTGAGCTTAACGATGCTTGACTTAGTGTTTAACACATTCACATTAGGTCTTGGGCCCTTGTTAACTAAATAAACCAAGTTGTAACTTATTTAAGGTGTTGTAAAGTGTTGTTCCACACTTTCAAACTTATCTAGGTTGTTTCTCATTAATTGGGCTTCTTTATGCCTTATTTGGCCTTATTTTGCATCCACAAGCCTTAATTAATGCATCTTTCCAAAGATAATTCTGACATAAACCAACATCCAATCATAATTTATGTATTTTTAGGTTGTGTGGACAAGATTTAGTTATTTTGAACTCATATGCCACCTTGGGCATATGGGTCCTACCTAAGTTTCAAGGTCTTGATCCTAATTTCACATGAATCTAAGTATTTTTGAAAAATGTGTTCCATAGTTAGGCCTAATGGGACTCATACACAACTTCTAGCGAATGAGTCTTGTGTAACCTAAAATTAAATCAATTCAAATTCTTGGTGGGATTTTATCCTCTTGGATCTGATGTCAGCTTGTAGTGTTGTAATTTCAAGAAATTTGGCATAAACAAGTATAAATACAAGGTTATTTCACTCATTTTCACCTAGCAAGTTTACAAGTGATCCAATACTTTCATGAGAGAATTCCTTATGGTGAATTTGAGTTTATAAGAGAATTCATGTGTTTACAAGAGCATTAAAGAGAATTCAATGAGTGATTATCAAGTGATTTGAAGCATTATTCAAGTATCAAGCATCATGTCAAATTCATCATGCATCATGCTTTTTTTTGAGCTAACATTTGTGATGTAGGGTTTCATGATTCACGCTAGCATTAAATTCAAGATCTACATCCATTGGATCCATTTCATACATGTTTACAACCTTTTAATGTTAGGATTTGTTGAGTTGCAACGTTGCATTTTGTTCATTAATCATTCCTTTATCTAATTTGATTTCATTATAAGGTTTGATTACCAAAATGGGGTTTGACCAAGGAAAACCCCTTTCCACTAAGAAAAAAACATTTTTCCCTCTCTTCAATGTGTGATTTGTAGATCTAGGTTGACAAAATTCTAAGGAGTAAGGTTGGAAAAAAGTTGGAGTTCAATAGTCATTCAAGTTGCCACCTTAATTACAAGATCATTGGAGAACACCTACAAAATAGAAATTTCACATTTAGATCTAGAAAATAGGTCAAGAAGGCAGAATAGGGATTGAAGAGCAGATTTAGGTCCCATTTTTTTGGAAAATCCAAACTAGACTAATACGCCACTTCTATCATATGAGTCCTAGTCCAATGAATTTTATAGTTTTTTAGGAGTTCCAAATCCTTGCTAGATTTTTGTTCCTTCCCCAAAACCCTAATATGGGATTAAATCTCCTAGATTGGCATATGAGTCTCAAAAGGAATTAATTTTGGTTTTTTTAGCATCTCAAGTCTTCATCCATGCCTCTATAGATTTCTAGGTGAACACCTTTGGTCTCCCAACTTTATTTTCTAATTTACATACATTTTTAGGATATTTAGTGAAACTTTGCATTGCACTAGGTTTAAACATTAGGTAATACAATTCATTAGTATTTCCAAGCCCTATATTGGTAGTGAACCCCTCTTTAGTTTCTAATCAAAACCTAGGACACCTTATTGCAAGATCTCTTTCCCCTTTCTACATTGGATTGAGATCTCTAAGGCATCCTTGAATGAGAGTATAGAAGATTGTTGTTCTATGTCCTAAACCATAAGCAATGACAAGTTTCCACCTTTCACTTTGGTGAACCTACATTTAGAACATTTTAAGTTTGATTTAGAGTGCATCATTATCCTAGATCTATTTTACACTAACATTGCATTAGGATTTGCATTAGTTAATTGGCATTCTAGGGTTTGTAAATCTTACATTAGTGAAAGTGCATATAGGTTGCATTTTTGCATCTCTCTATATTGAATATCATCTGAAATTTTCATTTGCACTTAGCTTAGACATCATCCAAAATAGAAAACATAAAATTTAGACAAAATTTTCTGAAAATAGTGCAAAAATCCTAAACTGGGATTGATACGCCCCTTTAGGTGATTTAATCCTAGTACAAGAGATTTTCCCTGATTTATGGGTATTTTGTGTTGATTTCTTTTCACTATTCAGACCCTTAAAAAAACCTAAACTGGAACTCATATGCCCCTTTAGGCGATTTAGTCCCATTACATATTTTATATTGTATTTTCCATCATTCAAAACTCTATTTTTGTGCTTCTATTTGTTGTTAGTTTTTTGTTTCAGTTTCTAGAGTTGTTGTTTTCTTCATTTCATTGCATTCAACTTCATTTCATACATTGAATAATTTCAGATTTGCATCCTATTTTCTTGTATTGCATCATCAATATGTTCTTTAGTAAGCTTTTGATGTCCTTGAAGTCCCTAGTGGATGTGTCATGTTGTGCTTTTAGAAATGACCCTAATGAAATTAAACTTACTCATGCTCACTCAACTCCTAATGCATGTCCTTATGATGTTTACATAATTGGAGAAGATGATGATAGCACGAGTAAATTCTTAAACAATTTTCTTAATAACCTTGAGACCAATGCATCATTTTATCCATCCATGAAACAACTAACACCCCCTATAATACCACCACTTGAGATGTTTGGTTACCTAAATCCTGAAATTGAAGTGAAAACTAAACCTAAGTTCCCTACAATAGGTGAACCTAGTTCCTTTAAGCAAGTAAATATTCAACTATTCTATGTTAACAAAGCTATCAACACTCCCATCAATCTAGAAGATACATATGGAATAAGATTCACGATCTTAATAAAAAAGGATGTGACACAACAAGAAAATATGAAATCCATCAAATCCTAGAGAAAATTCCAATTGAAGATACTAAAGGCTTAGGATATCAAGATCCTCCTCCTAATATGAGTTTCCTTCTTCGTAAAGAATAACCAATGCCTCCTAATGATGATGGATGATATAATCATCTTTGGTTCCCCTCCTCAACATTCAACTAAAGAAATTGGTGAATCTAGCAAGCACAAAAGAACTTACAAACTAAAGAAACTACAATTCCCTTACCCATCAACTGATATTGAAAGGAATTTGCAGATACTTCTACATCGAGGACTTATTACATTACCACCCATAAGACAAGATCGATCTCCAAATCCTAAGAATACAGGAACATCACATTGTCGATATCATAGAGGTCCTATACATAGTATTGATGAGTGTCATTCTTTACAAGAAATATTTAAAGAGTTGGATGTCATAGAAATAGTTGCTTAAAGCAGAACCCTTTTGCTTCTTGCCATGAATGGTTGTAGAATTATCATATTCTCACTATTACATGTGTTAAATTAATTTTAATTTATTTTGAAATGCAAGGATGTTTTTTCCATCACCTACCTTGACTCATTCTTGTCCTACACTCAATGGGGACAAGAATTGGATAGCCTTGTCCTAGTAGTGCATTTTTTGCTGTCCCTTTGGCTAGTTGTCTGACTTCTATATATAAAGAACATGATTAGGATGAAAACGACTTGTTAATAGGATGAATTGTATGTGCCTAACTAGTCTTTTGCATTGTTCCTTTTTCTTTTGTGTAATTGCATGTGTAGGATGTGATCCCCCATGACATTTTGTTGGATGTATCTCTCTCTCTTTGTGACATTCCTCTATTTGTATGTACATTCTTCTCTATGTCATAAATCACTTTTCCTTTTGTATTGTGTTTCCTTTTGGGGATGATGCAAGACATCAAGACATTCATGTCTCTTCCATTTTGACCCACAACCTTTACCTTTATTTATTTTTTTAATTTTTCTTGTGTTTTACTTTTGGGGATGACACAAGGTGTCAAGACATTCATGTCTCTTTCATGTTGAACTGAAAGGATTTGTTTTTTTTTTTATCTCTTCATGTCATTCTTCCAGTTCTATGAGTATTTGGGGAATGATGATAGATTTGAGTTCTCTTAAAAATATTGTAGTAAGAACATACTGACCCCAAATCCATGGATCCCCCATGTGTTTGGACTTATTTTTGCGGGAAAACCCTTCCTTTTCATGATGTAGCTTTATTTGGAAACATATGACCTGGCATAGGGCTTTCCAAGTTAGCTCTAATGTCTTATTTATTATCAGTATTTATCATTTTCTACTTTAAAGTAATTGACCATATCATGGTGTTTAGCAATTTATTTAAAGTGGGGGAATACATTGGAATTATTCTTTTTCATTTCATGTTTCATTATGTAGTCTTATTACTTTATGCAATATGTATTTCACTTTGCGGTGACATTGGGTGTGGTGTCCTTCAAAAGCATGATCTCTCTTAGCATATTATATTCCTCTTAGTTTCTTGAGAAACACACTGCATCCCCTAGACTGACAATCTTATATTCTTCGATTGGTCATCTCTTAGAGACATTAGGAATTAATTTCCCTAAGCTAAATACCTTACATGGATTAAGAAATACTCCTTTGAACATTACCTATGTTGCATTTACATTTTCTACTATATGGCCACCTTGAATAACACACTTTGCATGCCTGTGGAGCCATCTTGTTTATTCTTGAGTATCAAGCATACAAATATTTTCTTTCCTCATGAAGCTCAAAGTTAATTTTTGTGTGGAATATTATCAAAGTAATTAGGAGGTATAGCTTTGGTCTGGTTGGATGGGAAGCCAAACTTAGGCATGAATTTATCATAGCCACTTTCTTGTGTGTGTGAGTGCATACTAGTTGTGTTTGTATGTATCTCACCTATTTGGATACTCACCCAATGGTGTGCATTTTTGGATAAACAACTTAGATCTGATCCACCTCGCGATGGACAAACAAGAGAAGCTTGATCTACCCCTTTTTGTATTTTTTTTTTTCCTTATGTATTTGGCAATACATGCTTGTGTCTTTTTATTTCTCATATCATTGTTCATGTGTTTTCTTTTGTGCCTATGATAGTTTTCTCTAGGACCTCAATCCTGGGGGCTTGTGTAGCTCTCTTGATCAATGTTGTCCTATCCCACTAGCATCAATATGATTAGATCACTCTTGACATGATCTTTTCTACTTTACTATAAATTTTAAACAAGTTCATCCTATCACTAAATTAGGGGCTAAATGTAGAATCGAAAAATGTCATTCATGAAATTTTCACACTTGTTTGGGCCCTCCTTATGAAATTGAGCTTAACGATGCATTGAATTTGTGTTTAACACATTCACATTAGGTCTTGGGCCCTTGTCAACTAAATGAACCTACTTGTAACTTATTTAAGGTGTTGTAAAGTTTTTTTCCATACTTTCACACTTATCTTGGGTTTTCATCATTAATTTGTCTTCTTTATTCCATATTTGGCCTTATTAGACATCCACATGCCTTAATTAATGTATCTTTCCAAATATAATCCCAACATAAACCAATATAAAATCATAATTCATGTATTTTTAGGTTTTGTGGCTCAGATTTAGTGATCTAGAAATCATACACCACCTTGGGCATATGGGTTCCACTTAAGTTTTGGGATCTTGATCCTAATTTCACATGAATCTAAGTATTTTTGAAAAATGTGTCCCATAGTTAGGCCTAATTTGACTCATACAACAATTTTGTTGTATGAGTCTTCTGAAGCCCAAAATTAGATTTAATTCAAATCCTTGGTGGGATTTTATCCTCCTAGATTTGATGTCGGCTTGTAGTGTTGTAATTTCAAGAAATTTTGAATAAACAAGTATAAATAAAAGGAATTTCACTCATTTTCACCTAGCAAGTTTACAAGTGATCTAAGAATTTTATGAGAGAATTCCTTATGGTGAATTTGAGTTCATGAGAGAATTAGAGTTTTTACAAGAGCATTCAAGGATTGATTATCAAGTTTTTTAAAGAACTATTCAAGTATCAAGCATCATGTTTTTTTTTGAGCTAACATTTGTGATGTAGGGTTTCATGATTCAAGATAGTATTCAATTAAAGATCTATCATATTCAAGCACGAGTCAAGATCTAAATCCATTGGATCCATTTCATACATGTTTGCAACCTTTTATTTTTAGGATTTGGTGAGTTGAAACACTGCATTTTGTTCATTCATCCTTCATTTATCTTATTTGATTTCATTACAAGGTTTGATTACCAAAACAAGTTTTGACCAAGGAAAACCCCTTTCTACTAACAAATCAATATTTTCCCCTCTCTTTAGTGTGTGATTTTCATATCTAAGTGGAATACCTTCTAAGGAATAAGGTTGGAAAGAATTTGTTGAAGTTACAAAGACATTCAAGTTACCACCTAGTTACAAGATCATTGGAGAACACCTAGAGAGAAAAAAATTTCACATTTAGATCTAGAAACCAAGTCAAGAAGGCAGAGTAGGGATTGAAGAGTAGATTAAGGTCCTAATTTTCTAGAAAAGATAAACTAGAGTGATATGCCACTTCTGATGTATGAGTCACTGAACAGTGTGTTGTTACTCAAATATGCAATCCACTTGAATCCTAAAGGGGTTCCAAGCCTAATGATCAGATTAAAGGAGATGTTTAGAAAATAAATGGGAGATTGAATTAAAACCCTTTTTCCCCTACACTTTGGGATTTGTGAAATCCAAGAGGGTGATCCCAATAATGTGCTTATAGATACTTGTGTTCCAATGTATCAAATACAATGTAAATAGATAATTATCCTTTAAATGTTTAATTGACATAATACCCTAAAGATTTGGCTGACCTTAATGACAATATTCAAATTAAAAATGAGATATATAATTCATTAAACTCCACACATAATCAAAACAAGATGGAAAAGTAAAGTTGATATTAAGTTGTAGTTGTCACGAAAGATATTAGCAAACTGTAACATTAAAAGACTAGTTCCATATTCTAGGGTGGATTCACCTAAACCATGTAATTTAAAATTCAACACAACATTTATTCTATCATAACCCTACCTACTATATGATGCCTTACATAATTGGTACCAGAAAATCAACTAGTCATACTTATTAATCCAAGCACACATTTGCATAACCTCTATCTATGTTAATATGATTTAATTCATTCTTTGAATGAAAGTCATAACACTAAATAAACATTCAAGGAAAAAAAACAAGACAAATACCAAGAATCTTTTATTTCTCATATTCATAATCATTGCAATATACAATATGGAGACAACTAGTTTAGAATAATTTTTCATTTACAAACCAATATGATAATGCCATAATTAAATTCCCAATTGCATGCCTTATTTTTTTAGAAAACTAAGACCAACACTATTCATTTGAGATGTTGATACAAAATGTATTTTCCCCATGAAACCACATAGTGAACAAACCCCTTTCAATTGAACTAGGTAAATACATTTAAGGAAAATTGAAAACCCTAAATAGAGATCCTCAATAGACATCTGGCATCACTCAGCTCTGTTGATCAATAACTTTCTGCAACACTCGAAGAAAAACCCATTTTCCCTTTGTTTTCCTATTCCTTCCATTTTCTTGCCCATATATAACATAAAAAGGTTTTACCTTGTGAAAATCCACTCCTTTTTTTTCTTTCCCTCATAGATGAAAATTGGTCTTTTACCACAACTGGGAAGTTTTTTATCATGAAAACCCTTCATTCTTCACCCTCCATTTTACCCTACAACTAAAAATTAGTTTTAACCTGAAGGCCTTTACTCTTCATTTATGGGATGTGAAAACCCTTTTACCTATTTCTCTTTTTACTTCCCAACAACACAAATCTTTTAATTTTTAATTGTGAAAGTTTCAATTCTTTTATTGAGCTATAAAAATCCTTTACCTTAGCACTTTTCATTTTAATTTATCTCCCCACTATTAAAATTCCATTAAATAATAATATTTGTCATTTACCATGGGTCCCACTATTACTTCAATATTTCCTTCTAATTATCATCATGTATCGCTGAAAAAGTGAGATAGGGAAGACAATTTATCGTGATGCATGATAGAGAGAGTGAAGCATTGCACATCGCCAAAATGATGTGGAGAAGGAGGAAGATTACAACGATGGGTGATATAGAATATGTGATATCGTGCATCATTTGAATGATGTGGAGAAGGATTTCCTTTATTATGATGGGTGATAAAAGAACTTTGACAGCTCTTTGTTGCACTTTTTATTTTGTTACTTCTCGGTGAACCATGGCAATATAAAGCAAATGTTTATAGTAGTCAATGAGAAAACTACCTTATTCTCATCCAAGTAATGGTTATGCAAGATTTCCACAAAAAATACTTTGATGAACACATAGAGTGCATTCATTAATTAGACACTACTTTGGTAAACCCCATCTATAGTACATTTTTTGCCTCTAAAGCATTAAAATTGAAAAAAACTTCATTGCACCACAAAATCAAAGCGTGACATGTAATTGGAAGATGTGGAATGTATTGCTTTTAATGATGTTCTTTTACTTTTTTTTTGACATTGTATACTATCAAATGGAGAGATCCACAATAATCTGTGGAAACCAACCTCTCCTTTTGCATATTCAAATGCAAAATCTCCATCCAATCTCATTGCTACTTGCTTTATCCCTACTTCTCTAGGAACCTCATCATCTATTGTGACTATAAAATCATATCGTTGAGCCCACATTTTGTACATATGCATGACCATAGTTACCCAATCCATTCTCTCTATTCCACTAGCTCCAGGTTGAACCTCTATATAACATGAACATGAATTGTGATCTCCAAAAATAAAAGCATCAATCTCCTTTTCCTTTGCAATATTGTGCATGTTTAGTAGAGATTTTTACTTTTTGCTTATATTTCTAAGTCATTTTCCTCATGTACAAGTTCCAATAGGTCAATATGGTCAATGAGTTCTACTTCCATATCCTGGATGACTTTCACTTTTAAGCTAAAAATCCATGCTCACGACTAAGTCGACAAGATTTAATTGGGTCATCCCATAAATTTGGTCGACTAAGTTTAATGTTTAACCAATCCAACTTGAGTAGAACCTTCTTCCATTGTATAATAATTTCACTTCGAGTATCAAATTGACCCCTTTAAACAAGTAGAGTGATTGCTCCATTTGTATCAATTTTTTTTTTGATGTTTGTGCCAACACTTTACAATACAATTCTTGAGCCTTCTCAAGATGTGTTGCCATGTTCTTTGGATATATCCTCTCAATTAAAGCTACAGAACAATTCCAATTCCAAAGTGAAATGTCAACATACGAATTATTCGTATCTAATTAACTTTGTGCAACTTGAATTGTTTCTACTTCTTTAAACTAGTCCTTTGTTTTCAATTCCTTGTTGTCAAGCATAGATACACTATTATCTCTTATTATTTGATTTTCCTTTGTTTGACTATAGATTGTCATTGGTTTTAGCTCCTAAATTTTTTTATGTATCAATCTCCCTACCCTATATTTTTGTAGGTTACTATCACATTATTTCACCACTATTGACTTTTTTTGTTCACCTTCATGTGCTTGTCATTTAATAGCATAATCTTCATAATTCTCTTTGCAAGATTTAGGCATGGACATTTAAGTTTCATGGGCTTCTAACTCAATCAATACTGATAATTATCATCATTCCCTTCCATTAACAATCCATGTATTAAAGGCTCATATTCAACCACATTATTAGTACATTAGAATTTTTAGTATATGAGCAAAAAAATACCTCTTACCTTTAGGATTAATCAATTCGAACGCTACTCCAACACCTTGCTTAGATTTGGATCCATTGAATCTTAACGTCCAACAGCCATCAGTCCCTGATTTCTTTGAATTGTCTTTCATTTTACAGTAAATAGGAGGCTTCTGAGGAAGCATTGGGCATTTATCCTTGTCATCATGTGGTCCTCCCTATATATTCAGTCTAACACTAGGGATTGGGTTAATACATTTTTGTACCTGCTCCACAATATTCTAACATATATGATATTCCAACTTAGAGTGGGGGGCATCATGAACTAGGCACCAATTAGGAAGCAAAAATTATTCAAAATTCATACTTCTACCCAGCTGGATCTGATTCTCCATACACCTCTTGATGAACTCCTAGAAATTATCCAACAAACTGAGTTGCCTATCTTCTTGTTCATTAGTTTCATCTGTTTTCTCACTTAGTGTTTCAGAATCACTGATGAACTTATCTTCAATCATAAAAATTTCCTCAGACCCACCAGATTCTAATGTAGATTCATAACAAGGGTCCTCCAACATAAAGACCTCATTATTTGAGATTGATGTAGCCAATACATAGTTCCCCATGTTGACCTCTAATATTAATATCTCATTTGAAGTATTCTGGTACTCATTGATTACATAATTCATTTTGGGACTCCTTTCCATGGTAGCCACATGTGAGAATGGTCTATATATGTATACCCATTTAGTACCTTAGTGAAATCCCGACCCAAAATCAAACCATAGGTGTCAAAAATATCAGATGTTGATCACCTATTGCGCCCTCGGATCTTATGCAACTTGTGTTGGGATCATGTTCAATTCTCCTACTACACTCACCTTTGTCTTGTCTAATTGAGTAACCTTATTTTGAGAAGCGATAGGGGTAATACCTTAACCTTTACAGATAGAAAAAGTCATAAAATTTGTAGATGCTCCTGAATCCAATAGACAATTATGCAAATTCTTCCCAAAGATACGAACATAAATCAGAAAGGGAGGGGTTTCCATCTTGCATTGGAATAGGATCAACTGAGTGTCATCTTGTGAAACCTAACTCTTATCTTTATATTTCCATTTTTTTGCATGTGGGACTTGGCCCTAACGTTTAGGTGTCTATGAATTAAAGGATCTGACAAATGCCTCACTGGCAATTACCTCTTGTGGTGTTGTGTTTGAATTGAAAGACCCCAAGAAAGCATTTCTAATATCAGGGACTCTTAATAACTTAAAAGCAGAAAGAATTACATTTACTTTTCTGAATTATTGAATCACATATTCACCCAATTGCTCCATGTTCATATCAGCATGATCTTCCTTGCAGCCACTATTCTATTTGTCCTTTGATACTTCAGCATTGTTTCCCTTTGACAAGTACTATACTGGCACATGGGGGTAAGATGGATTAATATTAGCCTACGGATCTAGTGGAGTAGTGAAATTATTTGGAGGAATAGAAGTAGTGAAAGGACCTCCAGATTGTGGACTCTTGTTAGGCCTGTTCCTCAAATTATATTTCCTTTTGGGCTGTTGAAACATCTGGACTTATTCAACACCAACTTCCTCTTCATCCAAAGGGCCACTATCATTCTCATTCTCTTCATTAAACAATTGAGAGATTTCATTCTCATTCAACACCTATTTTGTCTCATTATCCTGGTCATTGGATTCCTTTTCTAGTTTATTCTCCTCACCTTTTGTGAATGGAGTATGGCTAGGCACCATTACTTGGGAATCATAAGGATTTGAGGGCACCTCTTGACTATTGGAATTGTTCTCAACTTCATACTGAAAGATGGAAGCAACAACCTAAAACTCAGGGCAATCTAACTCATAATGTTGGCTTGTCTTATGGAGCTTGCACCATCCAAATAAAGTTTTTTCTGCCAAATACACACCACTTGGAGCCTTCTCCTGGGTAGGAGGTTGATCTAATGGAGTAGGAATTCCTCAATTATTAGGTCCAGTATTCCAATGTCTACTATGTCTAGGTGGTTTCCTTCTATCGAACCCTTTTCCACCTTGTTGCCCCCTGTCATAATTCTAGCTAGAACCTTGTCCTCTTTCAAAATTTAAATTTTTGTCAAAATACTGCCCTCTATCAAAGTTTTGTCCCTTAGCAACATCTTTTTTCTCTCTATTGTAGTTCGATTGCATGTTCTTCTGTGCAGCCTGAAGTTGGTTGTGCTTATTTCTTAAATAGGTTACCTCCATATTGAGTTTCTTCACCTATTCAGATAACTCATCCAGTCGCTCCTTATCTAGACCATTGTGTGGTGTTGAATTCACATTACCGGATGAGTATCCAGATACTCCTCCAAAACCAAAAACCTAATTCAAGACTTCTAAATTTTGCAAATATGTAGGGAAACCAGCCTATTGTTGTGGATGAAGGGGTTGATTGGCACTTTGCTGAGGATAAGAGGTCACTGGTTGAGCTTCATTTATTGAAGGTACTAGATGTGGGCCTAAAGGCAATGAGGGTATTGGATTCATAATGGGAGCATGATAAGTCAAAGCCTAGTTTAGAGCTTGGACTTGTTGAGGGTGAGAAATAGGTCCTAAGGATGCAAAGGTCCTGACAAATGTTTCCTCAAATCTGTGTTGAACTTAACAACCTCTATATATGCAATGAGAAAAGTAGTTGGGTGATTAGTCCTCCATTTAAGGAAGGTGGATGTAAGCCTATCAAGGGCTTCGAACTACACCACTAGGGCAACGACCTCATTTCCATCATAAGGTGCTTGAAGTCTAGTGTATGCTCAGTGAAACTTATTGTTGAATGATCCTATGGGCTCATTAACTTCTCTCTTGAATCCAATAAACTATAGATAAAGCTCATTAGCACTAATGGGAAGCTTGAATTTCTATAGAAATGCAGCCTCAAGCTCACTCAGTTATAGATGGATGCGGCAGACAAATGGTTATACTAGTAGAATGCCTCCTCTCCTAGAGAATAAGGGAAAATTCTACATGCAACATCCTCATGGTTAATCCCTCTATCCCTTGGACAAGTCTAGAAAATCCTGATATGATCTTTTGTCTTCCTATTGGGATCATTGCTATGCAAATTTCAGCAAAAGTGCTTAGATTTCTTGGGCATGGCATTGTAATTATTGAAGATCAAAGGAGATGGGTTATTGGACAAAAAAGCTATTGGTGGATGTGGAGGTGGTAATGGCTGATTTATGGCTGGTTGGGGTAGCGGAATGGGAACACCTTCAAAATTGGATGAAGATGAGGATGATGAGGATGACGATAATGGGAGTGGCTGGGTGAATGATGATTCTTGCCTTGTTCTGGCCCTTCTTGACCTAGTAGGCACTTGTAGCTCTTGAAATTCTTCCTCTCTTGGAGTAGATCTAGTTCTTCTTCTGAACCTCTCATGAGAAATGGCATTGAGAAATTGTTCCAGCTTGCTTACTCAGGCCCTCCTTCTAGCACCATTCTATTGATGGTGTTTTATGTATGGAAAAAAATCAGACATAATAAAAGTTGTCCTATCTCTCTTGAAAGGTTGGTCTTGATGGGAAAAGAGATAACCCCTAGGTCTCCAATGTCAAGTCTTGACAATGCAAATAAAACAACCTAGATATAATGTGAAAATGTTGGTAATCACAAAGGGACCTTACTACAAGCAAATAATGAACTCAAATTTATCAGATCTAACATGATGTTGATACTTCAAAGCCTAAAACTAACCTAGATAATAAAATATATAACAAAAGATAAAGGTTTTAGAGATAATTCTAAGAATAATTCTAACCCTAAAATTGACAATGCAGATGATAAAATGCTCAAAATGGACCAATCCCCCAGAAACTAATTCCTATTTAACCTAGACAAATCTTCAAACTTATAGAAATAGTGCAATCTTCTAAGGTGTTAAATATTTTCAGATCATGCATATTCATTCAAGACAACCCTATTGTATTAAAAATGAACAAACATTCATAATTGAACTAAGCATAGTTTTAAGTCCATGCTAACTTTGGAAAGAAGCTAACAATCAGCTAACTGCAAAAAGTATGGACTAGATATTGCTACAAACACTTCGAGCATAAAATCCTAAACACCATCAAATCATCTAACATCAAATAAAATTAAGAAATTTTAAAGATATAACATCAAGAACCATGCCAGATAAACTTAACATGAGAAAGGCAACAAATCATAATGTATTTTCTTGTATTAAATCATCGAAAGTGGCAACAATTCCAGTCTTCTGTTACAACACTTGCTTGAAAAGATAAGTAAACTCTAACTCTAATTCTTCCTCTTACAATTCACTCTATTGTAAAATTCATCTAACTTTCTCTAACCCCTTACAAATGAGGCATAATGCCAAACTTATAGGGAACCCCCCAAGTTATGTTGGTCCAATTAGGGTTTACAATAATAAACGGCCACACAACAAGTTGGCCAGCAGCAATTCAAAAAATATGAAATGTGCAATATGCACCAATTTCAACCAAGTCGGCATGTGGTCTCCAACAAAACTTGGTCCAATGCATGCAAAGGAAGAGGATAAAATAATGTGGAAGAAAAAATTCTGATGTAGCATTAAATTAGCTACTTCCCCCTTTGTCTTTAGCACACTCCACCCTATCCTGTACCAACAATAACACCTTGTCCAAGTCAGAAATAGGTGGCATAGACAAAACCCTAACTCTCCTCTCAAGGCACTTGATATCATCTCTTGAATGCCTCACTATATTATCCCAATCTACCTTATATGTTTAATACCTATTAATAACTGCAGTGTAAGTCACTGCATCATCAAATTGATATTCAGTGATAGGGCCTTCATTCACTGGAGAATATACATCTCACCACCATTTTCTCAACTGCTCCAAGTTAAGATGCTTGGCCGGAAATTTATTTCTCCCTATCATCACTTCAAAAAAGGAAATACACTTATTGTAGATCTGAGACAACATATCCTCAATCTTCCTTCCTTGTTTATATATCTTTTTCAAGGCCTTCTGCCTCATCTGCAAAATTTCAAACCATTCCCAGGGCTCTGCAATTCTTGAGGAAGGAAGAATTCCCTTGCTTATCAACTTTTCTTGAATGTACTCCATGATAGTCCTTGTCTTTTGTAGCAAGAGATCCACATCTTCCTTAACCTGAGCCAACACACCTTTCAGCCAATCTAATGACCTAATTGCATCTCCTCCAGTCAAAAGGATGTATTTTATAGCATTATCTCCCTTGGTTGGCACCCCCTATAACCAACCAGATGTAGCATGTGTGGTGCTCTTCATTCTTTCCAACTTTGATATTGTGTCATGATGTAGGAAGTCTGGAGAAGATGAGGAAGAACTGATGGATTACAAGGTTTCATTAGCTCCTGCAAATATCCCTTAAGTTTCTCATTTCCTTTCTCCAATTCTTATTTAGTATGTACCTCATTCCTCAACCTGCCAAGGCTCACATCACTGGAGCCTTCATATTCCTAAATGTCTTGCTCCATGGAAGCATGCCCTCGATTGATAGTCTACACACTATAATCCTTTCCAGTCACATCAACTCTATCCTTGTCAAGAGCAGGAGTAGCAATTTGAACTACCCTGTTATTCTTATCATCCCTCTCAATATTGGAAATGACTTTGGCTTTCTTTTTTGTCTTTCCCTTTCCAATATTTTCCAGTACGTCATCCCAATTGGGAGTAGTGTCATCCACTACAATCTATTTTCTCTTTAATTCCTTATCCAACCAACCCAGAACAGTGGATTTTGATAGTACTTTGTCTTGTCCATCATCTTCTTGTTGAACATTAGGCATACTCTCCTCCATACTGTGCTTCTCAAGAGCCTTCTCAGTTGTATCCTCTTTCCCTTCATGCTCCTCCCCTTTTCCTTGTACTAGTGAAGGAATCTTGGTTGGTATCTCCTCCTTTTGAGGAGATTGATCATCATAATCCCGTGTAGGTGAGTCCTCATAAGCCACCAAAGGAGACTTCATGACCCTCTCTATCTCAGCCTTGGCATTGTAGACATCACCTTCTTGTAATTCTTCTTCCTCCTCGAGACATGTTTCCTTTTCTTGGCTATTGGATTTCTCTGCATCTCCTACCTCCTTTGCATGAACATTCCCAATCTTAATTTTGAAAGGAGATCCCACCCTAGTTTTTCCTTTAAGATCCTATTCATGTGAGTCCTCAAATATAGAGCGAGACTCCAAATCTCCCATGAGATCATAGGTACATTTCACACCCTCACTTTCCAATTCCAACATCTTATTCTTGAGCCAAAGCTTGGTATACTTGACTACTAGAGTCATGACCTATTCTAGGTCTATCTTATCTTCCTCCAGCTAATCAACCTCTTTAATCAACATATCCTTCACAGCCTCAAAGTTATGGCCTTGGATTAAATTTCCATCCTCCTCAATTTGATTAGGAACAACCCTTATGTTGTATAACTATACCAAGATGACTAGTAACCTAGATAAATTATTCTTTCTAACCTCAAATTCATCAGCAACGTTGGCCTAGTAGTCCTCTAAGTCATCCTTGTGACTGTATTCCCTACTAGCCTTCCTTTGTGCTTCATTAGTTATGTCAAATCTAGATCTCTTGGAATGGAAGGAGGGACCAAGAGTACTCATTTATTCTTCAGAAAAATGGTATGAGTTGATAGAAGGGCATACTTCACTAGTGCCTATCCTCAAAGGGAAGTCATTACCAAATCCAGTCTTGTGCTTTTCCCCCTTCACAATTATATCAAAGTCACATATCTATCTTGTGACCTCCAGGAGTATAATATGATCTGTAGGGTACCTTGGGAGTCTATATGGATCCCTCTAACAACCATAAATTCTTATGTATGAAAAGGTAGGGAACTAGATAAACCAAGCTCCAAACCTTTTGATCAATTCCTCAACTTTATCTAAAATCTAGACATGCTCTACACCTTGGAGCAGCCTAGTGATGTACATGGTGAATGCATCATTTACCCTTCTATAGCTCGAGTTACCCATGTGTAGCTATTGGTAAAACTCATAAATGACATCCTATGTAAACACACCCCTTGTTCTCAATCCCTTGTATGGGTGGAACCTAGCTAGAGCATAGAATAGGTAAGAGGTCATTGTGAAACTATTAGTCTGCAAGACATTACACATTTGTTCATGAATCATGGAACTTATAATGCCTGCCTAGTGATAGTCTATACCTTGTTTCATCCTAGCAATAACCTGGAGCATCCAATTCTCAAACATTCTAGCACTCTTCAATCCTACCACCCTACTCAGAAGGGTGATAACATCATAATACTCCTTAAATTTGAGTCTGACCAATTGCTTGGGCAACTTGGAGAAGTGGGACTTAGGGTTTTCAAAACTAGGAATTAATGACTTGTTGGGATTTGATGGTATCCTCCTTATAGAACTTCCTTGCCACATCCATGTCAAAAACCACCACATGAGACCTGTCAAGCATATCAAAGGTTTGGGATATAGACATAGGATTTAAATTTACCACTATCCTCGCTTAGGGACCCACTATCCTTTGTGTAGCTCTGTCAAGTGTCGTGCACATTCTAGCACCAGTTCATAACACTACACTATAGGAGGAAATCCAGCTACATGTGCCAATCCTGATTCCAATGTTCTCTGGCCAGTAGAGAGGGATTCTATGTTGCCATTCTGGTCTTGAACTCTTCATACTCCCACAATCTAACATTTGTATTAGTTACCACTGACCAAACAGAAGCAAGCTTGCTCTTTGAAATTCTACTCTTGATATCCATCTTTATCCTTTCTGCCTTAGAAATGGAAGACCCCTCTGCACCTGGATCCTTACCCTTGGTTCCACTTGTCATTACCTTACCTAATTCAGCCTGCATTTGACTAAAAACCATAGTGAAGATCACATAGAACACAAATTAATCAACAAAAAGACAAGTCCACCTTGAATACAAGTCCCATGATAAGAAAAATGCTCAAAACCCTCATAAAAAATAATCATTCCTATGTTTGGGTTTTCAGCTCTTCCACAGAATCCAGGCCAAAGAGGAATTTTGAGAAATTCCCAGCCAGGCAGATTCCAACAAAACAAGCACATAAGTATCTAACAATCATTAATCAACTGATAATCACTAAGAAATAGCATGAAACATCTCCAAATAATTCAAATTCGATCATCAAATGCATAATGATTAAGAAAACTTCATGCAATTCCAAAGATCTCCACTTTCCAACAAAATCTCAAGAAAAGCCATTAGGGATGGAATTCCGTGAGAATAGAAATAATTCACAAACTCCAGGAAAATGAAGGGACCAAGAAATTTCAGGAAAATTTTGAAGGCACATATTTTAGCGAAGCTAACATAATTTTTACAATTCAAGCCTAGTTTCAGGAAAATGACAAGGCGACAGACAAACTGGGGAAATTCGGAGGTAGCGGAAATCCATGAGGTAGGAAAAAATCAAGATCATGGCACATCTCAAGAAGGCAGAAAGAAAATAGAAAGTCGGAGAATTCTGATAGATAAGGAATTCTGTGAAGAATCTGAAAACCTGAATACTTATGTTTTCTCTTGACCTCACTCAAATTGATTGAACAATCACAAAATTTGAGGAACTAAAACCTAGAACCAGATCAATTTGAACTTCCTACAAAACATCCCTAAACTTGAAATTCACTGTAAGGTAAATCAAAAAGGACTGGTGATGTCCTAGGCACAAAACCTAAAATTCCACCATGAATGCATAGGAAAAGCTCAGACTCAACTCATTTGCTTGAAAAGGTTTTTCAAAAGCTCATCCTGACACACACAAGCAATCCATCTCAGGCTGAAATCAAAAGGCAAGCTCCAAGACTCACTTGGGATCAGCATTCGAACAAAAAAAGAAAACCCTAGCCTCGAAATACAATGCCAAAATAGGTAGGAACTCAAACCCCAGACATACCCAAAACACTAAAGAAGCATGCACATTCAATCAAGAAAAAACAAGGTAATGAGAACAATGCGAAAGGCCACCAAATGAAAACCAAAAACCCCAACATCAAATGCAAAACTCGACTTGATGGACAATATGACTCACAACATATATGCACAAAGCATGAAGTGATTCATTTCAATAATCAAAAGAGTGAAACCACCATGTACATACCACGAGGGCATGAGAAATAGATGCAACAGAATATGGAAAGAAACCTTAAGGTGTGAGATGAATGTAAATGGTTTCCAAAAAATATCCAACTACAAAAATCAACCACAATTCCAATCACACAATCCAAAAATAGTACTCAGGATCAAGCACTCTATATCAAAAGGAAGCAAATGATAAAACCTTAATGACACAAAACTCCCAAAATTCGATTTCATACCCACCAAAGAAATTGCACAATTAATGCAATCAAGACAGGTCAAACCAAAATCCAGGAATTGGACATGGTGACGTACATTCAGAGAAATATGGCCCTAATGGAATTCTGCAAAGGACCAGAATCTTTGGAATTTCAATGAAAAGCAGTTGTCACCGGGTTTCGAAAGGAAAGCGGGAAATTTCACCAAGAGTGGATTTTCCCAAGAACAGTAAAAACCCGGAATGAGTCCAAAACTTAAGGTTTTTAGTATATATCAGATATGGACTATTCTAGTAGGCAAGATAAACACCAAACCACATTCTAAAGCAAGAAAAACCTCAAAATACAAAGGACCCAAAAAAACCAAGAGTGAAAACAAAAAGAGAGAAAAAGAGGGTCCCTACTTTCAGTGGGGCATGTGTGCAAAAAGTGCACAACAAATGGTGACTCTGTTGGGGAAATGCTCCAAAGAATTTCAAGAACAAATTGGAATCAAGAACCCAAAATTGTTGGTTTTAGTCCTTACATTAGGACACCTATGAACAAAGTTTCAGAGATCACAAGCAAGAAGACCTTTTCCTATACCAGGGTCCAAGTGTGTGTATTTGCATTCATTTCCCACTCCTTAGATGCAATGGGAACCAAAGAAAGTCTGACCAGGCTACATAAAAGTTTTAACTTCAAAAGAAACTTGGATAGGGCCTCGCTAGTAGTCAGACATCCATAGCCCCGACGAGGTTATCATTGTGACCCTCCCAAGCATAGCTCTACTTCCAGCCAGGCATCTATAGCCCCGGTAGAGATACTTGGATACCCCTGATAAGGTGAAGATTCATTTTGATTTTAAATACTCTCTTTTCTTTCCTTCTTCTTTTAAAAATTTTCAATCCTTCCTTTAACCTCATAAGTAATGAAACTCACACTCAGGGATGAGGAACACAATGGCACTGAAGCAAAATATATTTTTTTTCACCAGGCCAAATTACCTAGGAACCGTATGCAATTCTAGAATATTTAAATTTAATGTGAAAATCTGAGACCCAAATATATTCCAATTTTCATCCAAAACAAGTGAATCTAATTCCAAGTGCAAGGGACATTTAGATAAAGGAATTCCACCACTTGACTCTAAAAAACTAACTAGAGTTTGTAAAATAAATTTCTAGAACAACCCCAGCTGAGTAGCCCATTACACAGATGCAATAGCCCCAAGAAAGTCAGAAACCAAAAGAAAAAATCAAAACAAAAAGAAAAACCAACCAAAGCAAACCTATGCTAACCAAGAAAAAGCAAAACAAAGGAAAGAAACCTACAATAACCAAAGAAAAACAAAAGACAAGCAAGGAAAAGTAGAAATAAAACCTACTCTAATTATGTACAAGGAAGAGCTACAAAACAACTCAAGATTGGAAGTAATGCTTCAGATACTGCCCATTGCCAGGTAGTGGGATATCCTCACTAGTGAGGGTTTTCAAGTGAAAAGAATTATCTCCTAGAATTTTTGATATCTGGTAAGGGCCAAGCCAAATTTTTTAAAATTTACAATGCTCTCCCTTATGGTCATGGGCTTTATCCCAATAGAGAGATTCTAAAGGATTTTACCTTAGCTCTCCTATCAAACCATCTTTTAACTATGCCCTAATCTTTGGAAATTTTTTCTAGGGCCTCATCTCTCTTTTCTTCAAGGTATAACAACTCAGCCAGACAGGCTTCACGATTATTTTCCTTGTTATAATATTCATTAATGAACTGCAAGGTAGGGATCTTCAACTAGATGGGGAATACAAGTTCCAAACCATACACTAGGTGATAAGGAGAGGTTCCTCTGGATGCCTTCTGTCTAGTACGATCTTCCCAGAGAGAAAATCTAAGCTAGGTGTGCCAATCTTTAGGATTCTTCTCTAGTAACTTATAGATGACTGTCAAACGATTCTTATTGGATGACTTAGCTAGACCATTACCTTGAGGGTAGTAATTGGATGCAAATTTAATAATGATTCCATGATCAAAATCCCAATTAGAAAGTTTCAGTGATGCAAATGTAGGACCATTATCACAAACCAAAGACAATGGACAACCAAAATGATTAATAATACCCGACTCAAGGAAATTTATTACCACATCAAAAGTAAATTGCTTACATGCAAGAGCCTCAGTCCATCTAGTAAAATAATCAATTATGGTTAGAATATATTGGTGGTCTGCAAAAGAAGGTGGGTTAATTGGACCTATAAAGTCCATTACCCACTATGCAAATGGTTTCACCTCTATGACCGGCTGAAGTGGAAGGGCTGCATGCTTTTCCTTACTTTCTACCATTTAACATACATGAAAATTCCTCACATGGTTGTGTGCATCCTTAAATAGGGTAGGCGAATAATAACCTACCCTCATGATTTAATTAGTAGTAGATGATGCAGAACCATGGCCTGTGCCATATATTTCATGGAATTCAATCATCACTCTGGTAGATTCTTCCTTCCCCAGACCTCATAAATACATGCCCTCATGATTTTCCTTATACAGGGCACCCCCTTTCATCATAAAACTACCACTCTTTAGGTGTAAGGCCTGCCTTTGAACTATATTAAAGTGATCAGGACACCGTTGGTTTAATAAATAATAAATGATTTCATCATACCAGTCACCTGGAGATACCTCTTGGGGATGGTAATGCTAAGCTATGAGATCAGGACCTATCTTAGCCATTGTCTTCGTCAGTCCTTGCCCTCTCACCAGCTTCATGGGTTGAATCTCAATATCATATTCCTACAACATAGTTACCCATTTAAGTCTTTGTTCATCTAGCTCATTCTCCATTAGCAACAACTTTACTGTAGGATCAGACACTATGGAAAAAAATTTATTCCTTAGAATATAGTGTGAACTTTTTTACTACTCTAACCAAAGCATAAGCCTAATTTTCTACATTGTGATATCTCAACTCTGCATCTTTCAAAGGGGTACTCATGAAGGCTATAGGATGTTCATCACCTTGATCAAACTTTTGAGTTAACATTCGATCACAAGAGTGATCAAAAGCAAATGAATATATGTAAAAAGGTTTAGCGTAATCTAGACTCACCAACACTGGAGCCTCAATAATAGCTTTCTTATTTCTATAAAAGGCTCCTTGGCTTCTGCACTCCATTCAACTTTGGCCTCTTATTTCAACATAGCATTCAAGGGCTTTACTATCTCTACAAATCCAGTAATGAACTTTCTAACGAAATTGATCTTCCCAAAGAATGACTTCATTTCCTTTTTGGTTGCAAGAGGCTGAATCTTCAAGATAGCCTCTATTCGTTCAAGATCAATGGTGATACCCTGCTCTGAAATAATATGTCCTAGCAGTTTCCCCTCTATAACACAAAAAATGCACTTCTTTGGGTTAAGAGAGATGCCTAACTCTCTGCATGTTTGGAATACTTTGCATAAATCTGCTATATGATTGTTAGGCTTATTGGTGAATACTATCAAATCATCCATATAAATTATGATGCACTTACCAATTATGTCCTTAAAATCAATATCCATAGCCCTCTGGAATTTACCTCTAGCATTAATCAACCCAAAGGGAATTCTTCTGTAAGAAAAAGTTCCCCATTTCATAGTGAAGGCAGTTTTATCGCTGTCCTCATATTGTACCATGACTTGGTTGTATCCAAAATACTCATCTAGAAAAGACATCATCTAGGATCCATTAACAATATGAAGTACCTCATCTAGTGAAAGAACTAGATAGTTATCCTTTTCTAATGCTTTATTAAGATTCCTAAAGTCCACACACACTCTAATTTCTCCATTTTTTTTCCTTACAGAAACCAGATTTGCAACCTAGGTTGAATGCCTCACTGGAAACATAATCTGTGTTGAAAGTAGCTTTTGCACTTCTTTCTAAATGATGGGTTCCAAAAGAGAATTAATTGGTTTCTATCTTTGTCTGAATGGTTTGACGTTTGACTATAAGGGAATGGTGTGTGTAATGATTGAAGTATCGTATGTTTTCAAATCTTCATAACTCCAAGCTATCACATCTCGATATGTATGTATAACATCAATAATCCCTCTCCCTCCTTTGGAGTATATGTTTACCAATAAAAATATTCTTTACATCATTATGTGTTCCCATGTTGTATGTTTCACATTGACTACTGAGAGATTCCCTTTTGACTTCTTGTTCTTGATCTTTTATCTTATCTAAATCAAAAATTCATTCTAATTACACCATACCCCTTGGGATAGTGTTGGTATTCAGGTTGATGACTCCTCCCAAGTCCATTTTTGCCTCTTGGGGTTCCATCTCATCAATTACTTGAGAAGAAAATACATCACAACTTGTAATGAAATCCAGAATATGCTTATAATCTTCAAATACCTAGAAATTGGTAACGTTGTCAGGTTTTGAAGGTATTGGAGTGAGTTCCATAGTAAACTTCTTCAATCTTGAAAGTTGCAAGGGTTGCAATGTACTAGCTCCTTGTGCTAGAGAATCTTCAAATTGGTTCTTACTTCAAGGAATCAACTAGATGTTGGATTAATCAAATCATTCAATAAGATCCCACACTCTATGTCTATAATTAGTCATCCTCCTGTCATGGCATGAATAATTTTTTCTCACCTACCTAACTACCAACCTAGAATCCTCAAAAACTTGTAATATCTTAACTCTCTACCTTGATGCCATTAACAACCCATGGATTAAAGCCTCATATTTGACCACATTATTAGTACATTGGAATTGTAGTCTATGAACAACAAAATAGCTCTTACCTTTACGATTGATCAATTCAAACCCTACTCCAACACCTTGCTTAGATTTCAATCCATTGAATCTTAATGTCCAATAGCCATCAGTCCCTGATTGCTTCAAATCATCTTTCATTTTACTGTAAATTGGAGGCTTCTCAGGAATCATTGGGATTTTACCCTTGTCATTATGTGGTCCTCCCTGTCAGTCTGACACTGGGGATTGGGTTAATTATTTTTTGTACCTTCTCCACAATAGTCTGACATATATGAAATTCCAACTCAGAGTGGGGGGCATCATGGACTCGACACCAATTAGGGAGAAAAAATTCTTCAAAATTCATACTTCTACCCAGCTGTATTTGATTGTCCATACACCTCTGGATCAGCTCCTTGAATTTATCCAGCAAACTAATCTTCCTATCTTCTTGGTCATTAGTTTTATCTATTTTCTCACTCAGTGTTTCAGAATCACTGATGGACTTATCTTGCATCATAAAAATTTCCTCAAACCCACCAGATTCTGATGTAGATTCATAACAAGGGCCCTACAGCATAAATAGCCCCTCATTATCTAAGACTGATGTAGACAACACATAGTTCCCCATGTTGACCTCTAATGTCATTATCTCAGTTGAATTATTCTGGTACTCAATGATTACATACTTCATTCTAGGATCTCTTTCAATCCTAATATGATTTGGGACTCCTTTCTATGGTACACCCATGTGAGAATGGTCTGTAGATGTATACCAATTTAGTGCCTTAGTGAAATCCTAACCCAAAATCAAACCATAGGTGTCAGGAATATCAACAACTTGAATGTTGGTCACCTGTTGCACCCTCGGATCTGATGCAACTTGCATTGGGATCATGTTCAGTTCTCCTACTACACTCACTTTTGTCTTGTCTAATTGAGTAACCTTATTTTGAGAAACGATAGGGGTAATACCTAAAACTTTATAGACAACAAAAGGAATAACATTTGTATGTGCTCCTGAATCCAACAAATAATTATGCAAATTCTTCCCAGAGATATGAACAAAAATCACAAAGGGAGGGATTTTAGTCTTGCCTTGGAATAGGCTCAACTGAGTGTTAGCTTGTGCAACCTAACTCTTATCTTTATCTTTCCCTTTCTCTGAAGGTGGGACCTGGCCCTGACCTTTAGGTGCCTATGCATTAAAGGATCTAACAACTTCCTCACTGTCAGTTACCCCTTGTGGTGTTGTGTTTTAATTGAAATACCCCAAGAAATCATTTCTAATAGCAGGGACTCTTAATAACTCAAAAGCAGAAAGAATTGCATTTACTTTTCTAAATTATTTAGTCACATATTCGCCGAATTGCTCCATGTTCATATCAGCATGAGATTCCTTTCAACCACTAGTATGTTTGTCCTTTGATACTTCAACATTGTTTCCCTTTGACAAGTATTGTATTGGCACATGGGGGTAAGATGGATTATTATTATAATGTGTATGGATCTAGTGGAGTAGTGAAATTATTTCTTTATGGGTTGTTGAAACATCTGGAATCATTCAACACCAACTTCCTTTTCATCCAAAGGGACATTATCGTTCTCATTCTCTTCATTAAACAATTGAGAGATTTCATCCTCATTCAGCACCTGCTCTGTCTCATCATCCTGGTCACTGGATTCCTCTTTTGGCTCATTATCCTCACCTTTTGGGAATGGAGCATGGTTAAGCACCATTACTAGTGAATCATAAGGATTTGAGGGAACAATATCCTGACTATTAGAATTTTTCTCAACTTCATACTGAAAGATGGAAGCAGTAGTTTGAAACTTAGGACAATCTAACTGAGAATGTTGGCTTGTCTTATGAAGCCTGCATCATCCAGACAAAGTTGCTTCTTCTAGATACACACCACTTAGAGGCTTCTCCTGGGTAGGACGTTGATCCAATGGAGTAGGAATTCCTCCATTATTATGTCTAGTATTCCAAGGTCTATTATGTCTAGGTGGTTGCCTTTTGTCGAACCCTTTTCCACCTTGTTTCCCCCTGTCATAATTCTAGCTAAAACCTTGTCCTCTTTCAAAATTTTGATTTCTATCAAAATACTGCCCTCTATCAAAGTTATGCCCCTTGGCGACATCTATGTTCTCTTTTTTGTAGCTCAATTGCATGTTTTTCTATGCAACCTAAAATTGGTTGTTTTGATTTCCTAAATAGGTTACCTCTATATTTAGTTTCTTCACCTATTCAGATAACTCATCCAGTCACTCCTTATCTAGACCATTGTGTGGTGTTGAATTCACATCACCAAGCGGGTATCTAGATGCTCCTCTAGAACCAATAACCTAATTCAAGATTTCTGAATTCTACAAATATGTAGGGAAACCAGCCTACTATTGTGGATGAAGGGGTTGATTGGCCCTTTGTTGAGGATAAGAGGTCATTAGCTGAGCTTGATTTATTGGAGGACCTAGATGTGGGACCAAAGGAAATGAGGGTACTAGATTTATAATGGGAGCATGATTAGTCAAAGCCTGGTTAAGAGCTTGGACTTATCCAGGGTGAGTAAAGGTCCTGAAAAATGTTGCCTCAGATCTGTGTTGAGCTTAATAGCCTCTATATATGTAGTGAGAAAAGTAGTTGGGGGATTAGTCCTCCATTAAAGAAAGGTGGATGTAAGGCTATCAAGTGCTTCCAAGTAGACCTCTATGGTAGCAGCCTCATTTCTAGCATAAGGTGCTTGAATTATAGTGAATGCTTAGTGGAACCTATTGTTGAATGATCCTATAGGCTCATTAACTTCTCTCTTGACTCCAGTAAACTACAGATAAAGCTCATTAGCACTAATGGGAATCTTGAATTTCTATAGAAATGGAGCCTAAAGCTCAGCCCATTTAGAGATGGATGTGGCAGGAAAATGGTTATACCAGTAAAGGGCCTCCTCTCTTAGATAATAAGGGAAAATTCTACATGCAACATCCTCATGGTTAATCCCTCTATCCCTCAAACAAGTCTGGAAAATACTAATATGCTCTTCTTCCATCCTATTGGGATCATTGGTATGGAAATTTCAATAAAATTGCTTAGGGTTCTTGGGCATGACATTGTAGTTATTGAAGATCAAAGGAGATGGGTTATTGGCCAAAAAAGCCATTGGTGGAGGTGGAGGTGGTAATGGCTGATTTATGGCTGGTTGGGGTAGTAGAATAGGAACACCTTCAGAATTGGATGAAGATGAGGATGATCAGGATGAGGATGATGGGGATGATGGGAGTGTTTGGGTGAATGATGATTCTCCCCTTGTTCTGGCCCTTCTTGACCTAGTAGGGTCTTACAACTCTTGAAATTATTCATCTCCTTGAGTAGATATGGTTCTTCTTCTAAACCTCTAAGGAGAAATGGCATTGAGAAATTTATCCAGCTTTCCTACTCTAGCCTTCCTTCTAGTGCCAATCTTTTGATGGTGTTTTATGCATGACAACAACTTAGACATAATTAAAGTTATTCTATCTCTCTTTAATTTTGATCTCTATGGGAAAAGAGATAACCCCAAGGTCTCTAATGTTAGGTCTTGACAACGCAAATAAAAAAACTTACAGATAATGTGAAAATTTTGATAATCACAAAGGGACCTTACTACAAGAAAATATTGAACTCAAATTTATCAAATCGAACAATATGTTCATACTTCAAAGCCTAAAACTAACCTAGATAATAAAATAAATAACAAAAGATAAAGGTTTCAGAGATAATTCTAACACTAATTCTAACCCTAAGATTGACAATGTAGATGATAAAATGCTCGAAATGGACCAATCCCTGAGAAACTAATTCCTGTTTAACTCAGATAAATCTGCAATCTTACAGAAATAGTGCAATCTTCTAAGGTGTTAAATATTTTCAGATCATGCATATTCATTCAAGACAACTCTATTGCATTTGAAATGAACATTCATAATTGAACTAAGCACAGTTTTAAGTCCAGGCTAACTTTCCAAAGCATCTAACAATCAACTAACTACAAAAATTATGGACTAGAGATTGTTGCAAACACTTCAAGCATAAAAACCTAAACACCATCAAATTATCTAACATCAAATAAACTTAAGAAATTTTAAAAATAGAACATCAAGAACCATGCCAGATAAACTTAACACGAGAAAGGAACCAGATCACAATGTCTTTTCTTGTATTCAATCATCCAAAGTGGCAACAATTCTAGTCTTTTGTTACAACACTTGCTTGAAAAGATAAACTAAACTCTAACTCTAATTATTTCTCTTACAATTCACTCTAATGTAAAATTCATGTAAATTTTTCTAACCCCTTACAAATGAAGCATAATGCCAAACTTATAGAGAACCCCCCAAGCTATGTTGGCCCAATTAGGTTTTACAATAATAAACGGCCACACAACAAGTCAATCAAGGAAAGTTTGAAAAATATGAAATGTTCAATATGCACCAATTTCATCCAAGTCAGCTTGGGGTCTCCAACAAAACTTAGTCCAATTCATGCAAAGGAAGAGGAGAAAGTAATGGGGAAGCACAAATTTTGATGTAGCATTGCATTAACTACTTCCTCCTTTATCTTTAGCATGCTCCACCTTATCCTACACCAATAATAACACCCTGTCCAAGTTGGAAATAAGTGGCATAGGCAAAACCCTAACTCTCCTCTCAACGAACTTGATATCATCTCTTGACTACCTTACTATAATATCCCAATCTACCTTATTTTTTGATACCTATTAATAACTACGATGTAAGTCACTGCATCATCCAACTGATGTTCAATGATAGGGCCCTCATTGGCTAGAGAATATACATCTCACCACCATTTTTTCAACTACTCTAGCTTAAGATGCTTGGGCACAAATTTCGTTCTCCCTATCATCACTTCAAAAAAGGAAATACACTTATTGTAGATCTGAGTCAATGTATCCTCAATTTTCCTTCCTTGTTTATATATATTTTTCAAGTCCTTCTACCTCATTTGCAGATTTTCAAACCATTCCCAAGGCTCTGCAATTCTTGAGGAAGGAAGAATTCCATCACTTATCAAATTTTCTTCAGTGTACTCTATGACAGTCCTTGTCTTTTGTAGCAGGAGATCCACATCTTCCTTATCCTGAGCCAACACACCTTTCAGCCAATCTAATAATCTCATTGCATCTCCTCCAATCGAAAGGATTTCTTTGATAGAATTATCTCCCTTGGTTTGCACCCCCTACAACCAACTAACTGTAGCATGTGTTGTTCTCTTCATTCTTTCCAACTTTGATATTTTTTCTTGAGGTAGGAAGCCAACAACAGAAGAGGAAGAACTTATGGATTACAAGGGTTTCATCAACTCCTACAAATATTTATTAAGTTTCTCATTTCATTTCTCCAATTCTGATTTAGTATGTACCTCTTTCCTCAACCTGCCAAGGATCACAACACTAGAGCCTTCATATTCCTCAATTTCTTGCTCCATGGAAGCATGTCATAGATTGATAGTCTACACACTATAATCCTTTCCAGTCACATCATCTCTATCCTTTTCAGGAGAAGGAGTAGCAATGTGAACTACCCTATTATTCGCATCATCCCTCTCAATCTTGGAAATGACTCTGGCTTTCTTCTTTGTCTTTCCCTTTCCAATATTTTCCAGTAGGTCATCCCAATTGGGAGGATTGTTGTCCAATACAATCTATTTTCTATTTAATTCCTTATCCAATAAGCCTAGAATAGTGGATTATGATTGTAATTTGTCCTGTCGATCATCTTCCTATTGAACATTGGGCATATTCTCCTCCATATCCTGCTTCTCAGGATCCTTCTCAACCATATCCTCTTTCCCTTTATGCTCCTCCCCTTTGTCTTGTACTAGTGAGGGAATCTTGGATGTTATCTAGTCCTTCTTAGGAGATTTATCATCATGAAACCCTCTAGGTGAGTCCTCATAAGCTACCAAAGGAGACTGCATGACCCTCTCTATCTCAGCCTCGACATTGTAGAGATCACTTCTTGGAATTCGTCTTCCTCCTTGAGACATGTTTCCTTTTCTTGGCTATTGGCTTTCTATATTTTCTTCCTCTCCTACCTCCTCTGCATGAACATCCTTAATCTTAATTTTGAAAGGAGAGCACACCTTGGTTTTTCCTTTAGGATCTTATTTAGGTGACTCCTTAGATGCAGAGTGATACTCAAAATCTCCCATGAGATTATAGATGCATTGCACACCCTCACTTTCCAATTCCAACATCTTATGCTTGAGCCAGAGCTTGGTATACTTGATAACTAGAGTCATGACCTATTCTAGCTTTGTCTTCTCTTCCTCTAGCCAATTAACCTCTTTAATTGGCTTATCCTTCACAGCCTAATATTTATGGCCTTGGAGTAAATTTCCATCATCCTCAATCTGATCAAGAACAACCCTTATGTTGTATAATTGTACCAATATGACTAGTAACCTGGAGAACTTCTTCTTTCTGACCTCAAATTCATCAGCAATGTTGGCCCAATAGTCCTCTAAGTCATCCTTGTGACTGTATTCCCTACTAGCCTTCTACTGTGCTTCACTAGTTATGTCAAATCTAGAACTCTTGGAATGAAAGGAGAGACCAAGAGTGCTCATTTATTCTTCGGAAGCATGGGCTGAGTTGATAGAAGGGCATACTTCACTAGTGCCTATCCTCAAAGGGAATTCATTACCAAATTTGGTCTTGTGCTTTTCCCCCTTCACAATTATATCAAAGTCACATATCTCTCTTGTGACCTCTAGGAGTACAATATGATCTGTAGGGTACCTTGGGAGTCTATATGGATCCCTCTAACAACCATAAATTATTATGTATGAAAAGGTAGGGAATTGGATAAACCAAGCTCCAAACCTTTTGATCAATTCCTTGGCTTTATTTGAAATTTGGACATGCTCTACACCTTGGAGTAACCTAGTGATGTACATGGTGAATGCATCATTCACCCTTTTGTAGCTTGAGTTACCTAGGTGTAGTTGTCGGTAAACCTCATAAATTACATCCTATGTAAACACACCCCTTGTGCTCAATCCCTTGTATGGGTGGAACCTATCTAGAGCATAGAACAAGTAAGAGGTCATTATGAAACTCTTAGTCTGCAGTACATTACACATTTGTTCATGAATCATGGCACTTATAATGCCTGCCGAGTGGTAGTATATACCCTATTCCATCCTAGAAATAACATGGAGCATCCAATTCTCAAACATTCCAACACTCTTCAATCCTACCACCCTACTGAGAAGGGTGATAACATCATAATACTCCTTAAATTTGAGTCTGACCAACAACTTGGAAAACTTGGAGAAGTGGGACTTAGGTTTTTCTAGCCAAGAATTAATGACCTATTGGGATTTGATGTTATGCTCCTCATAGAACTTCCTTTCCAAAACTATGTCAAAAGACACCACATGAGACCTGTCAGGCATATCAAAGGTCTGGGCTATAGACATAGAATTCAAATTTTCCACTATACTCCCTTGGGGACCCACTATCCTTTGTGTACCTCTGTCATAGTGTCATACACATTCCAGGACTAGTTCATAACATTTCATTATAGGAGGAAATTCAGCTACATGTGCCAATACTGATTCCAATGTTCTCTTGGCTAGCAGAGAGGGATTCTGTGCTGCTATTCTGGTCTTGAACTCTTCATACTCCCACAATCCAAAATTTGTATTAGTTACCCCTGACTAGATGGAAGTAAGCTTGCTCTCTGAAATTCTACTCTTGATATCCATCTTGATCCTTTCTGCCTCAGAGATAGAAGACCCCTCTGCATCTGGATCCTTACCTTTGGTTCCACTTGTCATTGCCTTACCTGATTTAGCCTACATTCAACATGAAACCATAGGTAAGATCACATGGAACACAAATTAGTCAGCCATTAAGACAAGTTCACCTTGAATACAAGTCCCATGATAAGCATAATTCTCAAAACCCTCATAAAAAATAATCATTCCTAAGTTCGGGTTTTCAGCCCTTTCACAAAATCCAAGCTAGAGAGGATTTTTGAGAAATTCCTAGCCAAGCGGATTCCAGCGAAACAAGCAAACAAGCATCCAAAAATAATTAATCAACTGATAATCACTAAGAAATAGCATGGAAAATCTCCAAATAATCTAAATTCGATCATCGAATGCATAATCATTAAGAAAACTTCATGCAATTCCTAAGATCTCCACTTTCCAACAAAATCTGAAGAAAATCTGCCAGGGATAGAAATCCACGAGAATACCAATAATTCAAAAAATTTGGGAAAATGAAGGAACCAAGAACTTTTGGGAAAATTATGAAGGCACGGAGTTTAGCAAAGCTAACACAATTTTTACAATTTAAGCCCAGTTTCGAGAAAATTACAAGGCAATGAAGAAACTGGGGAAATCCGGAGGTAGTGAATATCCGCAAGGTAGGCAAAAATATGGATCATGGCACATCTTGGGAATGCAGAAATAAAATGGAAAGTTAGGGAATTCCGGTAGACAAGGAATTCCATGAAGACTCTGAAAACCTGAATACCTATTTTTTCTCTCGACCTCACTCAAATTGATCGAACGATCACAAATTTGAGGAACTAAAACTTGGAACTAGCTCAATTTGAACCTCCTACAAAACATCCCTAAACTTGAAACTCACCCTAAGGTAAATTAAGAAGGACCAGTAATGTCCTAGGCATGAAACCCTAAATTTTTCCATGAACGCAAAAGACAAGCTTAGACTAAACTCATTTTCTTGCAAAGGTTTACAGAAATCTCATCTCGACCCACACAAGCAAGCCATCTCAGGATGAAATCAAAAGGCAAGCTCATAGACTCACTTGGGATCGACATTTGAACATAACAGGAAAACCCTAGCCTCAAAATACAATTCCAAAATAGGAAAAAAATCAAACCCCAAGCATACGCAAAATTCCAAATAAGCATGCTCATTCAATCAAGCAAAAACAAGGTAGTACGAATAGCGTGGAAGGGCACCAAATGAAAAAGAGAAACCCTAGCATCAAATGCAAAACTCAACTAGATGGAAATTTTGACTCACATCATATACACACAAAGCATGAAGTGATTCATTTCAATCATCAAAAGAGAGAAAGCACCATGTACATACCATGAGGGCAGGATAAAATGATGGAAGAAAATCTCTAAAGAAACCTTAAGGCGCAAGCTGAATGTAAATGGTTTCTAGATAAAATCCAACTGCAACAATTGACCACAATTCCAATCGCATAATCAACCAACAGTACTTGGGATCAAGCACCCCAGATCAAAAGGAAGCAAATGATAAAACCTTAATGACACAAAACTCCCAAAAGTCGACTTAATACCCACCATAGAAATTACAGAATTAATGCTGTCAAGAGAGGTCAAACCAAAATTTAGGAATTCGACATGGTGATGGACATTCAGAGAAATCCAGCCTCGATGGAATTCAATAAAGGACGAGAATCTTCAGATTTTCAATGAAAAGCAGTTGTCACCGGGTTTCGAAAGGAAACTGGGAAATTGTGCAGGAGTGGATTTTCCCGAGAACAGTAAAAAACCCGAAATGAGTGTAAAACTTAAGGTTTTCAATATGTATCAAAAATGGACTATTCCAGTAGGAAAGATAAACATCAAAGCACATTCCCAAGCAATCAAAACCTCATAATCAAAAGGGCCAAAAAAAACCAAGAGTGAAAGAAAAAAGAGAGAAAAAAAGGGTCTCTATTTTTAGTGGGGCATGTGCGCAAAAAGTGCACAACAAGTTCCCCTCCTCAACATTCAACTCAAGAAATTGGTGAATCTAGCAAGCACAAAAGAACTTACAAACTAAAGAAACTACAATTGCCTTACCCGCCAACTAATATTAAAAGGAATTTGCAGATACTTCTACACCAAGGACTTATTACATTACCACCCATAAGACAAGATCGATCTCCAAATCCTAAGAATACAACAACATCGCATTGTCGATATCATAGAGTTCCTGGAAATAGTATTGATGAGTTTTGTTCTTTACAAGAAATATTTAAAAAGTTGGATGTCATATAAATAGTCATTTAAAGAAGAACCCTTTCGCTTCTCTCCATGAATGGCTGTAGAATCATCATTTTCTCACTATTAAATGTGTTAAATTAATTTCATTTTTTTTCTAATGCAAGGATGCTTTTTCCATCACCTACCTCGACTCATTGTTTTCTTACACTTAGTGGGGACAAGAATTAGATAGCCTTGTCCTAGTAGAGAATTTTTTGTTGTCCCTTTAGCTAGTTATCTGACTTCTAGATATAAAGAACATGATTGGGATGCAAACAACTTGTTAATAGGATGACTTGCATGTGCCTAACTAGTCTTTTGCATTGTTCCTTTCTCTTTTGTGTAATTGCACGTGCATGATGTGACCCCCCATGACGTTTTGTTTGATGTATCTCTCTCTCTTTGTGACATTCCTCTATTTGTACGTACATTCTTCCCTATGTTGTAAATCACTTTTCCTTTTGTATTGTGTTTCCTTTTGGGGATGATGCAAGACATCAAGACATTCATCTCTCTTCCATTTGACCCAAAAGCTTTACCTTTATTTACTTTTCTCATTTGTCTTGTGTTTTCGTTTTGGGGATGACACAAGGTGTCAAGACATTCATGTCTCTTTCATGTTGAACTGAAAGGATTTTCTTTGTTTTTGATCTCTTTGTGTCATTCTTCCAGTTCTATGAGTATTTGGGGAATGATAATAGTTTTGAGTTCTCTTAAAAACATTGTAGTAAGAACATATTGACCCCAAATCCATGGATCCCTCATGTTTTTGGACTTATTTTTGGGGGAAACCCCTTCCTTTTCATGATGTAGCTTTATTTGGAAACATATGACTTGGCATAGGGCTTTCCAAGTTATCTCTCATGTCTTATTTATTATCAGTATTTATCATTTTCTACTTTAAAGTAATTGATCACAACATGGTGTTTATCAATTTATTTAAAGTGGGGGAATACATTGGAATTATTCTTTTGCATTGAATGTTTCATTGTGTAGTCTTCTTACTTTATGCAATGTGTCTTTTACTTTGCAGTGACATTGGGTGTGCTATCCTTCAAGAGCTTGATCTATCTTAGCATATTATATTCCTCTTAGTGACTTGAGCAACACACTGCATTCCCTAAGTTGAGAATCTTCTATTCTTCTATTTGTCATCTCTTAGAGACATTAGGCATAATTTTCCCTAATTTAAATACCTTACATGGATTAAGCAATAGTACTTTGAACATTGCCTATGTTGCATTTACATTTTCTATTATATGGCCACCTTGAATAACACAATTTGCATGCATGTGGAGCCATCTTGTTTATTCTTGAGTATCAAGCATAGAAATATTTTATTTCCTCATGAAGCTCAAAGTTAATTTTTGTGTATAGCTTTGGTCTAGTTGGATGGGAAGCTGAACTTAGGCATGAATTTCTCATAGCCACTTGCTTGTGTGTGTAAGTGTATACTGGTTGTGTGTGTATGTATCTCACCTATTTGGATACTCACTCAGTGGATAGTTTGAAGTTTTGTTGCCTTAGAGTGAGTGTGCATTTTTGGATAAACAACCTAGATCTGATCCACATCGCGATGGACAAACAAGCAAAGCTTGATCTACCCCTTTTTTTTTCCTTATGTCTTTGGCAATACATGTTTGTGTCTTGTTATTGCTCATATCATTTTTCATGTGTTTTATTTTGTGCCTATGATAGTTTTCTATAGGACCTCGATCCTAGGGGCTTATCCAACCCTCTTGATCAATGTTGTCCTATACCACTAGCATTGATATGATTAGATCACTCTTGATGTTATATTTTCTACTTTACTATGAGTTAGAAGCAAGTTCATCCTATCATTAAAGTGGGGGCTAAATGTAGAATCAAAAAATGACATTCGTGACATTTTCACACTTGTTTGGGCCCTCCTTATGAAATTGAGTTTAATGAAGCCTTGAATTAGTGTTTAATACATTCACATTAGGTCTTGGGCCCTTTTGAACTAAATGAACCTACTTGTAACTTATTTAAGGTGTTGTAAAGTGTTGTTCCATACTTTCAAACTTATCTATGGTTTTCATCATTAATTGGTCTTCTTTATTCTTTATTCAACCTTATTTTACATCCAAAAGCCTTAATTAATGTATATTTCCAAAGATAATCCAAACATAAACCAATATAAAATCATAATTCATGTCATTTTAGGTTGTGTGGCCTATACTTAGTGATCTAGGACTCATACACCACCTTGGGCATATTGGTCCCACTTAAGTTTTGGGATCTTGATCCCGATTTCACATGAATCTAAGTATTTTTGAAAAATGTGTCCCACAGTTAGGCCTAATGGGAATCATACAACACTTTTGTTGTATGAGTCTTGTGTAGCCCAAAATTAAATTTAATTCAAATTCTTGGTGGAATTTTATCCTCCTAGATCTGATGTCGGTTTGTAGTGTTGTAATTTCAAGAAATTTTACTTTAAAAAGTATAAATAAAAGGAATTTCACTCATTTTCACCTAGCAAGTTTACAAGTGATCCAAGACTTTTATGAGAGCATTCCTTATGGTGAATTTGATTTCATGAGAGCATTTGAGTGTTTACAAGAGCATTCAAGGACTGATTATCAAGTGTTTTAAAGAATTATTCAAGAAGCAAGCATCATGTTTTTTATTGAGATAAAATTTGTGATGTAGGGTTTCATGATTCAAGATACCATTCAATTTAAGATCTTTCATATTCAAGCAAGAGTCAAGATCTACATCCATTTTAGCCATTTCATACATGTTTGCAGCCTTTTATTGTTAGAATTTGGTGAGTTGCAACATTTCATTTTGTTCATTCATCCTTCCTTTATCGTATTTGATTTCATTACAATGTTTGATTACCAAAACAAGTTTTGATCAAGGAAAACCCCTTTATACTAACACGACAACATTTTCCCCTCTCTTTAGTGTGTGATTTTCAGATCTAGGTGGAATACATTCTAAGGAATAAGGTTGGAAAGAATTTGTTGAGGCTGCAAAGTCATTCAAGCTTCCACCTAGTTACAAGATCATTGGAGAACACCTACAGAGAAAAAATTTCACATTCATATCTAGAAACCAAGTCAAGAAGGTAGAGTAGGGATTGAAGAGTAGATTAAGGTCCTAATTTTATAGAAAATATAAACTAGACTGATATGCCACTTCTGATGTATGAGTCACTGAATAGTGTGTTGGTACTCAAATATGCAATCCACTTGAATCCTCAAGGGTTTCTAGGTCTCATGATCAGATTCAAGGAGATGTTTAGAAAATGAATGGGAGATTGAATTAAAACCCTTTTGCCCCTACACTTTGGGATCTATGAAACCTAGGAGGGTGATCCCAACAATGTGCTTATAGAAACTCATGTTCCAATGTATCAAATACAATGTAAATACATAATTATCCTTTAACTATTTAATTGATATAATACCCTAAAGATTTGGCTGACCTTCATGGAAATATTCAAATGAAAAATGATAGATTTAATTCATTAAAATCCACACATAATCAAAACAAGATAGAAAAGTAAATTTGATATTAAGTTGTAGTTGTCACAAAAGATATTAGCAGACTACAACATTAAAATACTAGCTCCATATTCTAGGGTGGAGTCACCTAAACCATTTAATTTAAAATTCAACACAACATTTATTCTATCATAACCCTGCCTACTAGATGATGCCTTGCAACATTGGTACCAAACAACGAACTAGTCATACTTATTAATCATAGCACACATTTGCATAACCTCTATCTATGTTAATACAATTTAATTCATTCTTTGAATGAAAGTAATAACACTAAATAAACATTCAAGGAAAAACAAGAAGACAAATACTAGGAATCTTTGATTTCTCATATTCATAATCATTGAAATATACACTATGGAGACAACTAGTTTAGAATAACTTTTCATTTACAAACCAATATGATAATTCCATAATTAAATTCCCAATTGCATGCCTCAGAATGTTTTAGAAAACTAAGACCAATAGTATTCATTTGAGACCTTGTTACAAAATGTATTTTCCCCATGAAACCACATAGTGAACAAACCCATTTCAATTGAACTAGGAGAATATATTTAAGGAAAAGTGAAAACCCTAAATAGAGATCCTCAATAGACATCTAGCATCTCTTAGCTTTTTTGATCAATAAATTCCTCCAACACTCAAAGAAAAACCCATTTTCCCTTTGTTTTCTTGCTCTTTGCATTTTCTTGCCCATACTCTATAATAGAAAAAAGTTTTACCTCATGAAAATCCACTCCTTATTTTTCTTTCCCTCATAGATGAAAATTATTCTTTTACCATAGTTGAGAAGTTGTTTATCGTGAAAACCCTTCATTCTTCACGCCCCATTTTACCCTGTAGCTGAAAATTAGTTTTAACCTGAAGTCCTTTATTCTTCATTTATGGGATGTGAAAACCCTTTTACCTATTTCTCTTTTTACTTCCCAACAACACAAATCTTTTAATTTTTAATTGTGAAAGTTTCAATTCTTTTATCGAGCTATGAAAATCCTTTACGTTAGCACTTTTCATTTTAATTTATCTCCCCACTATTAAAATTCCATTAAATAATAATATTTATCATTTACCATGGGTCCCACTATTACTTCAACATTTCCTTCTAATTATCATCACATGTTGCTGAAAAAGTGATATAGGAAGGACAATTTATCGTGATGCATGATAGAGAGAGTGAAGCATTGCACATCACCGAAGTGATGTGGAGAAGGAGGAAGATTACAATGATGGGTGATATGGAATCGGTGATATTGTGCTTCATTGAAATGATGTGGAGAAGGATTTCCTTTATTATTATGGGAGATAAAGGAACTTTGACAACTCTTAGTTGCACTTTTCATTTTGTTACTTCTTGGTAAACCATGGTAGTATCAAGCAAATGTTTATAGTAGTCAATGAGAAAACTCCATTAGTCTCATCAAATTCATGGTTATGCAAGATTGCCACAAAAATTCCTTGGATGAACACATAGATTACATTCATTATTCAGACACAACTTTGGTGAACGCCATCTCTAGTACATTTTTTGCCTCTAAAGAATTAAAATTGAAAACTTTTGCATTGCACCAAAAAATCAAAGCGTGAAATGTACTGATCTTAATGATGTTCTTTTACAATTTTGTTTCCATTATGTACTATCAAATGGAGAGGTCCACACTGATTTGTGGACACCAACCTCTGCCTTTGCATATTAAAATGCAAAATCTCCATCCAATCTCATTGTTACTTTTTTGATCCCTACTACTTCTCTAGGCACCTCCTCAACTACTATGACTCTAAAATCATGTCTTTTAGCCCACATTTTGTACATATGCATGACCATAGCCACCCAATCCATTATCTCTATTCCAATAGCTCCAAGTTGAACCTTTATATAACATGAACATGAATCGTGATCTCCAAAAAGAAAAGCATAAATCTCCTTTTCATTTACAATATTGTGTATGTTTAGTAGAGATATGTAGTTTTTGCTTATAGTTCTAAGTCATTTTCCTCAAGTGCAAGCTCCAATAGATCAATATGGTCAATGAGTTCTACTTCCATATCCTGGATGACTTTCACTTTTAAGCTAAAAATCCATGCTCATGACTAAGTCGACAAGATTTAATTGGGTCATCCCATAAATTTGGTTGATTAAGTTTAATGTTTAACAACTCCAACCCATGTAGAACCTTCTTCCACTGTATAATAATTTCACTTTTAGTATCAAATTGACTCCTTTAAATAGGTAGAGTGGTTGATCCATTTGTAGCAAAAACATTTCTAATGTTTGTGCCAACACTTTACAATACAATTCATGAGCCTTCTCAAGATGTGTTGCCACGTTCTTTGGATATATACTCTCAATTAAAGCTGAAAAAAAATTCCAATTCCAAAGTGAAATGTCAATATAATAGTTCTTCATATCTAATTCACTTTGTGCAACTTGAATTGTTTCTACTGCTTTAAACAAGTCCTTTGTTTTCAATTCCTTTTTGTCAAGCATATATACACTATTATCTCTTATTATTTGATTTTCCTTTGTTTTACTATAGATTGTCATTGGTTTTGGCTCTTGAAGATTGTTATGTATCAGCCTCCCTACCCTATATTTTTGTAGGCTACTGTCACATTATTTCACCACTATTGACTTTTTTTGTTCACCTTCACGTGCTTGTCATTTAATAGCATAATATTCATAATTATCTCTGCAAGATTTAGGAATGCACATTTAAGTTTCATGGGATTATAACTCAATAAATACTGACAATTATCATCATTCCCTTCCATTAATTTTATCTTTCATAATTTTCATGTACTTTATGCATGATTTTTTACTTTAACTTAATGTATTTGCATGCATTGTGGAGAAACCCTTTTATGTCTTGGCATAATAATCATCGCCCTTTACTTTGAAAATTCCACCATATGTGCTTTGTGCTCATGTATAATCATTGCATCTTATAGAATCACATTCCTTAAAAAAATCACTACTTTCCTAAGCTAAATAGTGCATTCTTCTATATTGATAAAGGTAGGCTTCTCTTGACTGGTGTATCTCAAATCCTAGTTAGATTTTGAGATAACCCGATTCAGAGGTAATCTAGATTTGTTTGAATATGTCATGAAACTTTTTTGGAAGAGGTCTTCAAGACATTAAAAATGAAAGTAACAATGAGTGCATAGATACTGTATCCATAGTTTAAGTCACAAATACTGCCTTTCAATAATTTTGAATGGTTGTCTTGATATTCCTTTTGACCATTGCTAGACAATAATGATTTTGGATTGTAGGAACTGAGATCATCACCCCTTGGCTTCAAACTCTGACTTGTCACTATGATTTTTTCTTTATGAGGTCTTCACAGTATATGTATATGAACCTTTTTTTCTTAAAATGGAAATTTTCATTTCATATTCACATAAGAAGTGTAGCTCCCACTTATTATTTATTTCCCATGAAGGTTTGTAACCTTGAAAAATCCTTTGATGACCATATAATTTTATTCTTGTTTGATAATATGATTCATTAACATTCTCAAAAACTTATTAACATTGTCCATCAGGCCTTGGTATTGTTCTTTCAATCCCCTTATGAAGTCGTTGAACACCAGACTAATCTGAGTCCGTCTATCAAATCTCCCTCTCCAATTTTGGGAGGAATCATGTTATGAAGCTATTGGAAACACCATTGGATGCTTCTAAATGCTATAATTTGAGACTAGGGAGCTTGGGCATACTATAGTGGCTCAGTTGTTAGTGGATTTGGACATCTCCAAACCTCTTCATGGTGATGCAGTCTTACTGGTGGAGGACATACCTTGGAAACAACTCTTGGACTATGAGGGTCTCCCCTTTTGGTGTAGGAGATGCTTCTCAGTGGGTCACTTGGCCTCTTCTTTCCCTCATGCCCATTGCAAGGGTGTTGCGACTTGGTGGAAGGATTCTCTCTCAGACCATCTCTTGGTGGGTTCTCCTCCTTTGAGAGTTTCTTCTACAAAGGTTGACCCTATTGTGTCTTCTCAAGATATTATCTCTGCTCCTCTTCTAGTGGTCCCTTCTGTGGAGCCGTTGTTGGTTTCTGCTGATGTTGTCTCTACTGGTGTCTCTATGCCCTTAGAACCTTTTTTTGTCAATGTTTTGTTAGAACCTACCCATCCTTTGTTATTCAACTCTGTTGGACCTTTGTAACCTCTTGTCTCTACTGCTCCACTGCTAGCTCCCTCGTTATGTGGTGGGTCCTCTCCCGAGGTGGCTTTTATGGATTTTCTCCCCTCACCTCACTCGTTAGTTATCAATTCCAATCCTTCCTCATCAGTTGTGCTATGAAATAATAATGGTCTCCCCAAATTTTTCTGCCTCTCCAAGGCCTCAAGTTTGGAAATTCAGTTTAGACCCCTTTGTTTCGAAGGTTGTCTATTTTTTTTTTTTCTATAGTTGTTTTTGCTTTTTCTTCTAGTTCAAGTTTTGTTTGAACTATGCTTTCCTTTGTCTCTTTGGGATTTTTGTGTGAAGGGTACATCACCTTGTAAATTTTTCTTATTTTATCAAAAATAACTTCTTAACATTGTCCCATGCATGTTAACAACATCATCATACAAAAACTATTTTTGGGTCCCTAGTAGAATTATCTACCTTAGTCGGGACTTTCATCATTTTTTTCATCATGAACTTGTTTTGGAACTACTCCTTTTGTACTCTTTCTCTTTGGTGAATGTATTTTGGTTCATTACGAATGAATTTGAATCTTCTATGGTAATATTGTTGCCCATGAATTAACATTTAATCGAATTGACTGCCCTCACAAGCTTGTTGCCCCAATGAAGATGAAATTCATCTTCATGGAAACTATTAGGACTATCCTAGCTTCATAAGTATTGTTCATGGTTTCATTTTGTAAAAATTACTATCCATTGGCATTTGCTTCTTGCTAATAAGGGTCTTTATTGACTTATTTTAATGTAAGTTTCAACAACCAACATTTGCAATTTTGAGAGCTCATCAATGGCTCTTTCTTGGGGAATTTGTTCCTTAGTGAATAGAGAAAGATCTCAGAATCTTCTAGAAGAGAAAAATGTGTGCTAGATCCATTGGGTAACCCATAGTGTCTTCAATTTTTTTTATTAAGCCACCAAATGAAAAAGGAGAACCAATATTTTCCTTTGTTAAACAATAGTTTGTTAAAATAATTGATCTCCTTCAATCCATACTTGCCTCGATCATACCACAACAACATGAGAAACTTTATTCCTTAAAAAACAAGTGTCAGGCTACCTTTGAACAAGTAAGAACTTTCTCCATGTTTAGTTTTACTGTCACATGGCAACCAAATCACATAGGCCACATCACTACCACTCGTTTCATTTTCTAATTTTATGGCAAGTGACTAAATATGAGGATAATGATCAAGACTATATGAGGAAACAACCTTATCACATTTACTAACTCCCTCATAATTATCAAGCTCAAAAAATATATCATGCCTCAAAAATAGTGCCCAATACTCCTGTGTATTGAGTAAATATTGCTCACATATTTTTAATTCCTTCAACTAAGTTGCATCAAAGAAGATTTTATCATCATCCTAACAACACAACCCTATCACATTATCATACATCTCAAACTTCTAAGAACATGACTTATCAACTTCCACGAGTCCATTGTCCACATTCAAATCATACCATTCAAAAAATACATCAACATCCTGAATAATATCTCCCACTTTAGGTTTATCAACAATATCAACATTCATCATGTTATCACAGAAAAAGGCTTCAAGTACATGTTTTTGAAAAATTAAGCAGCATTTTCAAGGTGTTGTACCCTTCACAAGGGGCCCAAGGGCCAAAAGAGAATAAACATAGTTCAAAACAAACTTTGAACTATAGAACAACCAGAAATAGCTGACAGACAGCTGTAGAAACCAAAGAAATTAAGCAACACCAAACACAGAGGGGTCTAGGCTAGCTCCACGAGATCAAGTTTGAGGAGCTGACATAGATTTCTTCTTCCAGAGAATGACCAACCAAGGAGGCTTGAAAGTAGGAAGTGAAGAGAAAGGAGAGAGGAGCGACTCCGCCACAACCACCACAGGCCCACCAAATAGCGAGGGAGTCAACAATGAGACAGTTGAGGTGGAAACAACCAATGGGACATAAGTAACAGGGGATGCTGGCACAACAGTGTCAGCAAAACTAACCAAAGGAGGATCCACAACAGAGATGTTCAAGAGAGGAGCAGCAACCAGATGGACGACCTCCACAGGAGAACCCCCCGTAGAAGGCTGCAAAGAAAGGTCCTGGACAGGAACAACAAATAGAGGAACCTCCTCAAGATCCAAAGAAGAACCAACAGTGAGATGATCTAGGAGGGCATCCTTCCACCAAATCACAGTGCCCTTGCGGCGAGCATGAGGACAGGAAGAGGCCAAATGACCCACCGAAAAGCACCTTCAGGTACATGTTCATATGACTTGGAATTTTTGTTTGCAATAAAACCCTCATAGTTAGTATTCAAAACAAATTCATTGTTTCTTGGAGTATCATACTCAACATTACCTCCTATTGCATCAACATGATTATATGAGGTATAATTCTCTTGAGGAAGCCTATGAGATGCAGATCCAAAAAAAATGTCCTCATATGCATCCATATGATTGACACAATCACATTCTTCAAGTGAGAACTCATCACAATAAATTTCATTAGTAGTACTAATATTTATCTTTACATTTTCACTTTCATGTAGAACTTCATCTATGTGCAAACATTTAGTGATAACTTCAAAGCTAGCAAAAGGGGTAGAATAAGGTAAAGAATAAGAAAAAGAGGAATTCCTTGTTCATAACTTACATTACCAACATATTCATGCTCCTCATAATCAACCACCTAAACCAATTCATCCAATGAATCTCTTGCATACATATATCCTTCTTTGTTCATATTTTTGCAACAATTAGCAAGGTCACATTCCTCATTATCAAATTGAAAATCATCATTTGTTTCTTCATTGTAGGTGCTTGTGGATGATCTTTCCAATTGATATTCATTGCACACTTTGTCATTTGCATATGATACACCACCACTTTCAAGAGTATTCCCTTAATCAAAAAACTCCATTGTCTCATCATCATGAAATTTTGTATCAAAGCTGCACTCAACACTTGTAGAAGAGGTAGGACCAAGTGTACCATAGCATTGTTGATCACACATTTCCTCTTCAAATTTTTTATTTAATTAATATCCATTATATTGTTCTTATGAGCTTTTAAAAGTATTTCCTTATGAGAGGAATCACATTCATCAGGACTATAAATAGACTCAGAATCATCTTGATCACCTAGATAAGAATACTCCTTAGTTGATTGCATACTCACATCTATAATAGTACTTTTACTATCATGAAGATATGAAAATTTAGAATCAACATCACTGTAGACTTCATCCTATATAGAAAACTATCTCTCTATTTATGTACTCTCAAAGAAAATATGAGAAACCTCACACATTTCATTCATTTCACCATGATTGTTACAACTACAATCTTCATCTGGATAGATTTTCTTAGTAATTTGTTTAAAAACAATATGCCCATCACTACAAGATGCATTATCATTGTCTTATGCTATACCATCTAGATCTATTTGATTAAGTCTAGAAAAAGTACCATCACATAGGCTAGTTAGGAGATGAATTCCTTATTTCTTGATCATTTATTCAATCAATAAAAGCCATTAATATAAAAACTTAAGGTTGGGGGGCTTCCAATCAGCTGGCATGGTACTCAGACCTGACTCAAGTCCATAAAAAATATCAATACATACTGATTTATTAGGTCTATTTAATACTGGTATAGAAAACAAAATTTTCATGAATCTATTACGAAAATCATAGAATTATTCACCTTCAAATATTGTTATACCATACAATCCATCAACATATGATATAGATTCAACCTTATTTTCAGATTTTTCTTCATATTTTTCTTGAGTATGTAGATTTCTACTTTCAAACAAGCACGTATTATCATTTGGTATTCCATCAAATTGATCAATAAAAAGTTTTCGAAGATCTTTCCATGAATGTATGGAATGCATTGGAAAACTAGAAAACCAATATTAGTAGTACCTTCTAAAGTTCTTACAAAAAAAATTGTAATAGTATCCTCTTCTTCAATTTAATAATCTTCCATTAAATCAACAAAACCATGCACATGTTGTGATGCTAACACTTCAAAATCTCTTCTAAACTTGGGAAAATATTCATTAATTCTTCTTGGGATAGAATGTGGATAACCTTGGATCTTACTAAAATACAAAGGGTTGTATATTTCACTAGTGAACACCTTTATTTGAGGACATGACTATGTTTTAGGCATGCCATAATATCTTGTAGAGGGAGAACTAGGACATCCACACATTTTTACAATTAAGAATTTATTCCATCTACAATTAGTTTCTTCTCAATATCCTTTTTACAAAATCCTACTTTATCATTTACCTTTCTACTAGTACCTCATAGTAGTGGATAAGGGACACCATTTACTAGAAATTTTGTTGAAAACCTTCACACAAAAATATTGCAATAGAAAAATACTTGAGAACTAATGCAACCAACTCTTCTTATGATGTATAATGCTATGTAGACTCGCCACCTCTTTGAAAGAGGAAAAGTTCTTCAAGCAACAAAAATATTCTTACTAGATATAAGTGTTTATGATTTCCCTCCACTAGCAGAGTACCAAACTTCAAGAATACACTACAAACATTACAACAATCTCCATCAAGTATGAAGGTCAATGGTGTTGGGTCTCAAAAATGTAGGTTTTAACCATGAGAGGTTTCCAAGCTCTCACAATGCTATTGACCAACTAACAAGGCCAACCAACATAGTTGAACCTTCTACTCTTAAGGCTATGCTAAACCTAGGTGGGTGTACCTATATGAGTATTGCAGATTTTGAACTATGCTTCCTACTTGACTAAACTATCCGCAATGGCAATTTGATAGTGGAAAGACTTGGTCTAAATTTGGTATAAATAGTGTAAGAAAATAAGGGGAGACTAGTGCCTTCTTGGGTAAAACAGAGTCAAATGAAGGTCCCAAATGAGTGGTTTCTATCTAGCAAAATATATAATTGTTTGGCATACAAATATGAGTTTATAACTGGTATAAACATGCAAGAATATGATTGATAGACCCTACTCGAGAAAAAATATCAATCCTAACTAGTTGATTCTTCTTAATAATCCAAATAACATTCCCAGATTACTGGAATTGACTCAAAGGAATTTAATTCTTCTTTAAAGAAACCAATTAATCAAATCACACTGATACAACAAATGTGCACTAATAAATTGAACATATACTTGATATTTTAACTTAAATAATCGAGAAACATCAAATTGGAGATAATCAAATAATTGCAAAAATTCAACAAACAACTAATACCAGAATGAAGCCATCAAATCAATAGTCTTTCATTATCTTCCTCAAAATTTATACATGCAACATAGTCTTCTTGAATGCTAACATTCTGAAAATATTATGCTTGTCGCAATCTATCCTATTCTAAAATCTTCTAATCCTCTCTTTACTGCAACTAATTTTTCAAATACTTCTACAATGCACCTCAAGAGTCACGACTCTTCAATTTATTGTTACAACCGTTTGCCTTTTGTTGAAAAAAATTAAAACATTTAATTATATTTACTTATCGGAAAATCAAATGTTTTATTACATAGTTATGCATTTAATTTTGTTTTAATACGTTCTCGCTTGTAATATTTCACTTTATATAGTCACATATTTATTTTTCTTTCCTCGCAACTTTTACTATTTCTACCACTCTACTGCGGTCAATCATTTGACCGGCCGTGATATGGCAGTTTTAACCATGGCAGTCCCTTCTCCTCCTACCTCCCTACCGTGGCTTCATCTCTTCTTGTCTACAGTATCGCGGTGTAGCTACTAGCCATCTTCTCTCCATTCACTACTCAACTGTGGTCTACATGCTTACCGCGTGCGGTACCACGGTGCCTTGCCAACAGTTATCCTTGCCATCAATTTCCCCTATACCCCACTACCGTGGTATCTGTCTTCATAGCCAACAGTTCCATGATAAACATTTATTGTTAGCCCTAGTTGTCTACCGCATCACCGTGGTTCCTTCTTTGGCTGATCACAGTGCATCAGTAACTGTCACTGCCACTCGCTAATAGTTTACTGTTGTCACCAAGGTCTACATGCTAACTGTTGGCGGTTCTGTGGTAACTGTTATCCTCGTCAGTTGCTAACCACCACCTCAGTATCATGGTCAATGTTTTGAACATGCGCAGTATGGCAGTGACTATTCTCTGATCGCCACCCTTCGCTGTCACCGCTTGCCCCTTAACCGCCACCCACTGTCTACTTCATGATCATTGTCTGCCTTCGCTGACGGTTACCACACCACTGTAGTTACTCTGATGACTGTCTGTGGTGTAGTGGTGGTTGCTTAATGACTGCCAAGCCTACCCTTTACCACCCAACTGCGAGCTAGTTGATGACTATCCGCGATAAAGCGGTATCAAGAAAAAGGATAGGAATTTCAAAAATATTTAGGCAGTAGTATAACACATAAGTCAATTTTTGATTTTTTTGGATGGCGGTAAAGTTAATTTTTTCATGAGAAGGTAGTGAAATATATGGAAATTAAATGGGGGGTAAAGTATAGAAGGCAGTGAATGACCCTTGTGAGGATGATAGTGAAAGTATGAGGTTCAAAAATGGAAAAATCATTTAGATTTTAATGGAATTTTTGGGTTCTAACAGTGGCTCCTATTGGGGATGAGTGATTTTGCAAATTACTGCAAGAATCCAAAATACTTATGGGAGAGCAGACTGGGAATGATATGAAAAATGAAAGCAATGGCAGATGAAAGGAATGAAAGAGTGACGAAAATGGAAAGTGGAGCATGGAGAATGGAAGGTGAAAATGACTCTGATCTATTGTACATGGAAAGAAAGCGATGCTTTCAAAAAGGGAATTCCTAAGAAATTCCATGTACTGGCAAACCCAAAACCTCCAATTTTTTTGAAACTACTATGCATGGAAAAGAATATTAAAAGGATTTTAAATAAGAATTTTCCATGCACTAGAAATTCTTAACCCTCTGCAACTCCCCAAGAGAAAAAATGCTTCAGGAACTGCCCATGTACAGGCAACTCCTGCTCCTCTCCAGACATGTTGTGCAAGTAGTATGAATCCTCTCCTCTTTTACCAACAACAAAGGGTCCCAACCACAATGCTTCAAATTTCCCATGTCTTCCTTTCTCTTGGCATCTTGCATTCCACATTAGTACCAAATCATTTTCTTCAAGTTTTCTATTTTTTGCTTTTTTATCAAATAAATACTTCATCTGTGACTGTAACTTTACATTCTGGTTTTGAGCTATTCTTCTTATTTCATCAAGTTTTTCCAATTGCTCCATTCTTTCCTTCATTGGTTCTGGAACATCTATATCTTCTTGAAGGATAAATTTGTAAATTAGCAACAAATTTTATAAAGGAATTATAGCTTGTGTTCCATACACTAATTCATATGGTTATTTTCCAATTTCCTTTTACACAGTAATCCTATCTGCCCATACAACCAATCTCAACTTTGAATCCCAATACTTTTTATTTTTACTGAGCATTCTCCTTATGATTTTGAAAAGACTCTTGTTGCTACATTTTGCTTGAAAATTAGCTTGTGGGTGATCCGGGGAAAAATAAGAAATACTAATACCATTTGTATTACAAAAATTTCTAAACTCATCAGATTTGAAACACATCCCACTGTCTATAATTAATCTTAATTGTGTATCCAACCTGGTAATAATGTTATCTATCAAAAAATTGATCACAACTTTACTTGTTGCTTGCTTCGTTGGGATTGCTTCTACCCATTTAGTGAAGTAATCAGTGGCTACCAGTATCTATTTATTTCCTCCACTTGATTTCTCTTGTATCTCCCCAATAAAATAAACCCCCCATTGATGAAAAGGGGCTTCAACCTGCATAGGTCTAACTGGTAAAGCTCCCTGATATTTCATTTTGCCTAAAAACATTTGACATGCTTCACACTTTCCTACACATGAAAAGGAATCATTAAAATTTTCTGGCCAATAGTAACCTACCCTGAGAATTTTATGTGCAGTTGTCTTTGTAGAATAATGGCCTCCACAGACCCCTTCATCCATTTCTTTTAATACATGTTTATCTTGTGACTCATCTAGACATAACAACAACATTTCATCCCTGTTTTTCCAAAACAAATATCCTTCGATGAATACATATTTAGATGCTTTTAGCTTCATATTTCTTCTCTATTTATCATTAAATCCTTTAGGGCACCTCATGTTTCTGAGGTAATACATGATATTTGTATACCAAGGTGTATGCTCAATACTTGCAATCGCATTTCCTTCATCTTCTATATTGAAATTTTGATTTGCTTCAATGTTTGCTTCTACCATCAACTTGGCCAAACCCTGGCCTCTCACCAATTTGGTGATATGTATTTCCATATCAAATTGCTAGATTTTATTAATCCATCTGCATCTCTTCCCTATTACTTCTAACTGTGTTAAAATGTCTTTAACAACTGTCTGAGGAATATAAGCAATAAGGTCTAAAAGCTTTTGTGGCTTTTACTAATGCAAAGGCTTGTTTTTCCATTATATCATATTTCAATTCTGACCCTTGCAATGATTTACTAAAGAACGACATAGGTTGTTCATGACCATCCTCATTCTTTTGTAACATAACAACAACTATAGTGTGTAAGGAAGCAAATGAAAATATTTTAAAAGGTTTTGAAAAATCAAGAGATTTGAGGATAGGGGCTTCTTTGATGGTATTTTTAATGGATACAAAATCTTCTAATTCTTTTGGAATCCATTCTATTTTTTGTCCCTTCCTTAGCATTTTTGATATGGGTTTAACAATTTCAGCAAAGTTAGACACAAATATCCTAACAAAGTTAATCTACCCAAAAAATGATTGGATGGCTTTGATGGTTTTAGGGATAGGGACCTTATCTATAGCCTCAACCCTCTCAGGATCTATTCTAACTCCTCCTTTTGACACAATATGCCCTAATATTTTTCCCTCTATGACGAAAAATGACACTTTTTAGGTTTCAAACTAATGCAATACTCTAGAGATTTAATGAATATTTTTTCTAGATGTTCTACATGATCTTTAGCCCTTTTTGAGTAAGCAATAAGGTCATCTTGATACACCACCATTATAGCATTAATCAAGTCTACAAATTCTAATTCCATAGCTCTGTGGAAGGTTGCTCTTGCATTTGTGAGACCAAAGGGCATTCTCACATAGACATATGTTCCCCATGGAGTTGTAAAAGTTGTCTTGTACTACTCAGATTCCCTAACTTTAACCTAGTTATAACCAGAGAAACCATCCATCATAGATAACAACTCACACCCTGTTACTTTATGTAGTATAGCATCCATATTAGGTAGAGGGTAGTTATCTTTGACAGATGCCACATTTGAATTTTTGAAGTCCACATACAGTCTAATATCTCCGTTCTTTTTTCTTACAGGAACTAGGTTCGATACCCATGTTGAATGCTTGACCAGTTTAATTATACCTCCATCTCTAAGCTTCAACAACTCCTCCTGCATTTTTGGTTCTAATGTATTGTTAATGGGTCTCTATTTTTTCCTAAATGGCTTTGCATCTGATTTCAATGGAATTTCATGTTGAAATAAGTCCTCCCTATATGCCTTGAGGTCCTCATAAGACCATGCAAACACATGTTTATATTTTCTCAGTAATGAAATTAGCATTCTCTGAATGGTCGGGCTTATTTTCTTCCCAATATATACTTTTCTTGGTGCCAGTTCAGTCCCTAAATTTATCTCTTCAATATCTTATTTTTTGACTAGTGTCTGCTTCATGAGGGACTGATCATTTCCATCATATACTCTTTCCAATGCTACTAGTCCATGGGGAAGTTTAATAATCTTAAGTTGTAAGACCTTTTATCTGAATACTGTTTGATCTCCATCTATTTCTTCTACAAAGGCATTGAAATAATTTTCCTGAGCCTCATATTGATCTATACAATGAAGGAAATTGAAAAGGTCAGTGTCATCATTAAAAACCTACCAATTTTATATATTATCATGCACATCGGGTCTTGTTTTGAACTCAATTTTGGATATTCCTACTAGTGTGATGTCATATTTTCTTAATGCCACATTGGCTAGGAAATCTTCCATTATTTTTTTGATCTATCCACCCAGTCAATGGAGAAAGAGTCAAATAGCTCGACTGTATCCCATATTGCATTCCTGTATTGCTTCAGCCTTTTATTTTTTGCTAGATATTTTGATCTGATTTGTGACACCACCAGCTCCAAGTCTCCAAAAACAATTAGCAGTTTAATCTTGTGTTTAACAACTATGTTCAAACTAGTCAACAAGGCTTCATACTCCACCACATTGTTTGTACATTCAAATGCTAACAAAAATAAATATTTAAAAGTTGAACCATTAGGCGATATGAAAACTATTCCAACTCCACTACCTTCTTGGTTGCATGCCCCATCAAAGTACATTTTTCATACCCCTTGTTGATATTCAAAAATATTTTTATTAATTGGATCTTTGTTTACCAACTCAAGTTGAGATAATTCTACTCTAAAACTCCCCAAATCTACATCACAGAAGAAATTAAGTTGCTCTTCAGGAGCATTTTCAACAATTTGATTCATTCTGGGCTCCCTATACAACTTGACCTTTTCTCCATTCACTAGTATAGTGGCATATGATAAATCAAACTACACATTGCCCCCTATTGTTGCAGTCCATTTTCTTGATAGGAGCATTCCAAACTAGGGAGGTGTGTCAATTACAGTTATATCAATATTGTAGGCAACTTATTGGTAGGTTGCTAATCTTACTTCCACATTCTTCATTATTCCCACAACCGAAACAGGCCTGCTATCCATGGAATAGCATTTACCGCCTTCCACATCTATCCACATACCAAGCTATTTCATTGCCCCTACTGGAAAAATATTCATGGAAGTACCTTAATCTATCATGTAATTTCTCACTAATTTTCCACTACTGAGTAAAGTGGTGAAGAATGGGTTCACCTATGGTGTGTTCATTAAGCAGGCCTCTGGAATTTTTGCCTCCTTCCTTTTATTAGTGACTTCAAGGTCCTCTTGATTTTCAAGGTTTGTATTTTGATTCCCATTAGACATCAATTGAATGGAACCCTCCCTATACTCCTTAATTTTCATCATTTCAAGTAATGGGAAGGATATTTTTAATTGAGATAAATTTTGCATGAAATCAAAAGATATACCTTTAGCTTTGATCACCTTCTTTGGTTTTGTTAATTCTCATTTGTTTTCCTCCTTTTCCCCTTTGCATGTTTGACTTGGATTTTGTTTATCCATGGTGACTTCCTTACCTTCCTCTTTAGGAGTACACTTTTTTTCTCTTTTATCAAATTGTTTATCACTTGCCTTCTTTGATATCTCATTTGATACCCTTTTATATTTTATAAACACTCCTCTAGGAACACCTTCATCTTCATCCATTATTTTGTTCCTCAACCGATATTTACTTCTAGCTTCCTCCATTGTTGCAATAGTTAATATTTTGATCTCTTCCTCAATTGGTCTCCTTATACTACATCTATTAGTCTGAAGTGATGTAGTAGGGGAATATTGTTCATTTTCACTTTCTTCATAGTCAAAAAAGACTTGTTGTTATGCCATATGAATATTATACTTCTGATGATTAACATCATACTCATATCCTCCTTCCTCTGAAGATGAATACTCATGGTCCAAATAATTTTAAGATTGTGGGAAGTTAAATAGATATTATGGTCCTCACCACCATCATTTTCTACTGTCTTATTCTGGTACTGACTGAGCTGTAACATAATGCTTCGGGGAGTGTGATGAGTAACAAACTGAGCACCAGGGACTCTTATCCACCATATATGCTCCTTTCCTTTTTAATGGATCTGGTGTTTCTTTATTTATTGGTCTATCACTTACAGGCTTCCCATCCTTTTAGTTTGTATTATAAGGCATGTCATGCAACCTTGGTCTTTCATTATTATATGTATTTTCTTGTCTATTTGGGGGAGCATATGCGGGAGCCCTAGGATTTTCCCTTTTATAAATCATCTCTGTAGCCTTCCTATTATTCTCAATTGTGAGTTATTTTTTGGGCTTCAGCCAAATTCCTAGGATCTTTGTTCCTAATATCATATCCTATCTTGGGATAAAAAGCCTTCAGGTAGATGCTCAATGCAGCAGGATCAATCAACTTGGATTCATGAGGTATCTTATTATGTAGTTTGGAAAACCTCTGATTAAAATCATAAGCTAACTCATTTTGATGCTTCTGGATAGTTACCAACTCATGCAAAGCAAACTCTGATGCACATTGATTCCCATATTGCTGGAGAAACTGCTCATAAAATATATGAATGGAATTAATGAATGTTGTCGGTAAATTGTTAAACCAGTTCCTGGCATCTTCAATCAGTGACATCATAAATAATCTCATGTATACATCCTCATACTACATATCCAAGTATTGAATAACTTCTTTAAAGTTTCTTAGATGTTCCTCGGTTGTGACTGCACTACTTCCTGTGAATTTTGGGACTAGGTTTTGTTGATGGTTTTTTTATTTACTTCTCAACACAGGTAATGCACAAGTGCATTGCCTCTCTTGAAAGACAATATTCAACAATCAAATTGCATAACACTATCCCAAGGTCTCTCAAATGTCAGGTCTTGACAGTGCTTGGAATATCTCAGTTGATTTATGTGATTTGTTGTAATCACAAGGTGGACTTATGGATGAGTTACAAAGTGGGGAAGTTGGATCTGCAAATGGAGTTCTTAAGATGGAAAAGTTGTTGAGTGTTTGCGATAGGTTCAAACAATAGTATGAAACTCCATTTCAACATCAGATCTAGCTTTAAAATGTGTAATGAACCTTGCCTAAGGTTACTTATTAAAAAAAAGAAAAAAGGGCAGGGAAGAGAAAAGGTTCCTGGATCTAAAACTACGAATGAACAGTGATCATGGAGGCTGTTACAGTAGACAAACTCCCTAAACTGGGTTTTTCTTGGCCAAGAGGATCCTATAGTTACACAAAACCAGTGCAATCTTCTAAGGACTGCAGATTTTCAGTTTGCATACACACATCATGAACATGCAAATGAATTAAGTTACAAGAATCAAATAAAGAAGCTCGGGCTAACTTTGCACAGCAACTTGCCATCAACAAATGCCAAAAGTATGGGCTGAAAATTCATCAAATACTGTAACAACAATCACCACTACCACTTTCATTCAAGAAACTACAACTCAAAATAACTTGGAAGGTAGAACCATGCAAACATAATGAGAAAACTCAAAAGTAACATCCATAGATCATGCAATGTTACTTTCTATTGCTGCAGGATGTTTTTACAACAACTCTCCAACCCCTTACAAATGAGGGGAGACCCCTATTTATAGTTTTCCAAAGCCCAAATGAATGGATATGATTGAGTTACATTGTGTGGCTCAAATTCAATTACATTAGGGATTCACCTACCCCACAATATTCAGCAATTTAAAATACATTTGTTGTCTTTTTCCTATTTTGTCTTGTAGTGGTCAATCACTGTAGCAGTTTTGTCTTCTAGCTAATTTCCCTTTTACTATAGCTAAAATTGCCTGAAATCTGCTTTCTTCCCGATGGAATTTAAGCATTCCCCATTGGATCAAATGGTTTTGTTGATGGACCCATGGTAGGCTTCTTGAAACAGGAAATGAGAGGCCGAAATGTTGTTTTAGGAATGCAGTTTTGAAAATGGCGAACAGGGCATGGTGACTTGGATGGTACCACCAGCTGCAAATTTGGAATTTGAAAGGTCCATGAAGGATAAGATCCAATTTTACCATCTAGGTCGAAGTCCACTTTCAAATTGGAGGTGCGCTTGGATGTTCCATAGATGTGAGTCGAGAATGCCGCTATAGGAATGTTGTTTTGAAAACGGCTGGAAAAGCATGGAACTTCGGATAGTATCCCTTAGCTGAAAATTTTAAATTTGAAAGGTCAAGGGAGGATAAGATCCAATATTACCATCTAGTTCGAAGTCCGTTTTCAAATTAGAGGAGCACTTGGATGTTCCAGAGATGTGAGGCCGGAATGCCACTGCATGAATGTTGTTTTGAAAATGGCTGACAGAGCATGGAACTCCAGATGGTATCTCCCGGCTGCAAATTTTGAAATTTGAAAGGTCAAGGGAGGATAAGATCCAATTTTACCATCTGGGTCGAAGTCCATTTTCAAATCGGAGGTGCGCTTGGATGTTCTAAAGACGTGAGCCTAGAATGCCGCCGCAGGAATGTTGTTTTGAAAACGACTGATAGAGAATGGAACTCTGGATGGTATCTCCCATCTACAAATTTAAAATTTGAAAGTTCAAGGGAGGATAAGATCCAATTTTACCATTTAGTTCAAAGTCCATTTTCAAATCGAAGGTGCGCTTAGACATTCCAGAGATGTGAGGCTAGAATGTCGGTACAGGAATGTCGTTTTGAAAATGGCTAATAGAGTATGGAACTCCGGATGGTATCTCCCATCTACAAATTTTGAAATTTGAAAGGTCGAGGGAGGATAAGATCCAATTTTACCATCTGGGTCGAAATCCTTTTTCAAATTAAAGGAGCGCTTGGACATTTCGGAGATGTGAGGTCGGAATGCCACTGCAGGAATGTTGTTTTGAAAACGACTGACAAAGCATGGAACTCCGGATGGTATCTCCTGGCTACAAATTTTAAATTTGAAAGGTTAGTGGAGAATAAGATCCAATTTTACCATCTAGTTTGAAGTCCGTTTTCAAATCAGAGGAGTGCTTGGACAATCTGAAGATGCGAGGCTAGAATGCCACTGCAGGAATGTTGTTTTGAAAACGGCTGACAGAGCATGGAACTCTGGATGGTATCTCCCTGCTGAAAATTTGAAATTTGAAAGGTCAAGAGAGGATAAGATCCAATTCTACCATCTAGGTTGAAGTCCATTTTCAAATCGGATGTGCACTTGGATGTTTCGGAGACGTGAGCCCAGAATGCCGCTGTAGGAATGTTGTTTTGAAAACAGCTAATAGAGCATGGAACTCTGGATGGTATCTCCCAGTTGCAAATTTGAAATTTGAAAGCTCAAGGGAGGATAAGATCCAATTTTACCATTTGGGTCAAAGTCCATTTTCAAATCAGAGGAGCGCTTGGACATTCTAGAGATGTGAAGCTGGAATGCCGCTGCGGGAATGTTGTTTTGAAAATGGTTGACAAAGCATGGAACTCTGGATGGTATCTCCCGGCTGCAAATTTTAAATTTGAAAGGTCAGGGGAGGAGAAGATCCAATTTTACCATCTGGGTCGAAGTCCATTTTCAAATTGGAGGAGTTCTTGGACGTTCCGAAGATGTGAGGCCGGAATGCCACTATAGGAATGTTATTTTGAAAACGGTTGATAGAGCATCAAACTCTGGATGGTATCCTTTGGCTGAAAATTTGAAATTTGAAAGGTTAGGGCTGGATAAGATCCAATTTTACCATCTGGGTCGAAGTCCATTTTCAAATCAGAGGTGCGCTTGGATGTCCCAGAGATGTGAGCCCAAAATGTCTATTTGGAAATGCTGTTGCAGGAATGCTACTATAGGAATACTATTTGGAATATTTTGCAACTTCCTGAAACTTAATGAAACCTTGTTAGTTCACTTAGGCACCATAAAAACATCCAAAATCCATAGGAAACCTATCCCCAAAGACAAAAATGAAGGAAAAAGCGAATTGAGCGAGTGGGGAGGCGAAGCCCGAAAAACCCAAGACTTAGCCATTTTTATTTTAGGGGAAAAATATGGTTAGCCAAAAAAGAGACTTTGATAGGCACATTGACCAACTAGGACAACAAAAGAAGGGGCATGCAAAATGAGATGGGAGCAAAGAAGCCCGCCCGGAGCGAAAAAAAGAGGGTCCCTGCCTATGGCGGGCCATGTGTGCAAAATATGCACAACAGGTTTCTCTAATTGTTGTCCATAGGATAAGGGTATATCTGAAATCCGACAAAATAAAACTTCATGATCATGGTTGTATATTGTGGAGGAGGATTTTGGTAATGTTGATTTTGGTACACTAGATTACTATTTCCCACATATTGTTGACCTTGTGGGGGTACGTGTTGTTCATAAGGAGGTGGTTGAATACCCTTATGTTGTGGTGGAGCATTTTGATGTCCACATTGGTTCTTTGGCTGATTTCGATGGGCCTGTGGGGAATTTGATGGTCTCATGTTGTTATTTTTATAAGGGGGCATATATTTCGGTGAGTCAGCCATTGGCGTTTTAACCTGAGCCTTTTGCAATTTCAATTCCTCAAGCTTTCTCATTACCTGAAGATCTCGCTCATATTCTTTTCTTGAACTTTTTCTTTTTTTCCTCGTGCGTTCCCACTGTGCATCTGCCTCATTTTGAGTCATAAGTTCATGATTTTCTTCATATGCTTCTTCATAATCACGTCCCTCCTCAAAATGTGTTGTTCTCTACTCATATTCAAACTCTCTCATTTTTTTATCCTCAAAATTAGCCATGAACTCATCATCCTTCTCATGGTCTAATTGCCATAGGGAGTTTCTCTTCTCCTTTGGAGTGTGAAGTCCTTTAGATGGGTTCTTTTCATTTGTTAATGCATGATATGAGTTATGCATTTCCACCGATGTTTTTTTGTTTTTAGTTGTTGGGCCATGGTCATCAAACACTTTCTTTCCCTAATCATTTTTAGAATTCCACTTACTTTTATCATTAGGACCATGACTATCTATGTATAAAGATCTTCTTCCATGCATGTTGTGAGTAATCATGATAGTCTGAACTCTAGGATGATTTCTTTCTGATCTATATTTTATTTTATTAGTCTCAATGCTTTTGTTCATTCAGAGTCACCACCCACTTTTTCTAAAAATGAGAAAAAATGCTACTATTTCACCCAGCGGAGTCAATTTTCAAATTTCTTCATGGAAAATCTCTCTTCAATGACTCTATATGGAAAGGCTGCCTGCCACTAGACTTTTCTCAAGTTATTCCCCAACAAAGTCACCAATTTATTAGGTCTCAAATATGCAGGTTTGAACCATGAGAGGTTTCCAAGCTCTCACAACACTATTGGGCAACTAACAAGGCCAACCAACACAGGTGAACCTTCTACTCTTAAGGCTCTACTAAACATAGGTGGTTGTACCTATATGAATATTGTAGATTTTGAACTATGCTTCTTGCTTGACTAAACTATCCACAATGGCAATTTGATAGTGGAAAGACTTGGTCTAAATTTGGTATAAATTGTATATGCAATATGAAAGTGAAGTTTGATATATTCAGTTAACAAATGTCAAATGAAAAAAATAAAACTAAGTAATGAAAATAAGGGAGACTAGTGCCTTGTTGGGTAAAATGGAGTCAAATGAAAGTCTTAGATGAGTGGTTTCTATCTAGCAAAATCTCTAATTTTTTGGCATACAAATATGAGTTTATAAGTGGTATAAAGATGCAATAATGTGATTGGCAGACCCTACTTGAGGTAGAATATCAATCCTAACTAGTTGATTCTTCTTAATAATCTAAATAACATTCCCAGATTACTATAATTTACTAAAATTAATTTAATTCTTCTTTAAAGAAACCAATTAATCAAATCACATAGATACAATAAATGTGCACTGATAAATTGAACATATACTTGATATTTCAACTTAAATAATAGAGAAACATCAGATTGGAGACAATCAAATAATTGCAGAAATCCAACAAACAACTGATACCAGAATGAAGCCACCAAATCAATAGTCTTTGATTATCTTCCTCAAAAATTATACATGCAACATAGTCTTCTTGAATGCTAACATTCTAAAAAATATTATGCTTGCCACAATCTATCAGATTCTAGAATCTTCTAATCCTCTCTTTACTGCAACTGATTTTTCAAATACATATACACTGCACCTCAAGAGTCATGGCTCTTCACTTTACTGTTACAACTGTTTACCATCTGTTGACAGAAATTAAAACATTTAATTATATTGCCTTATCAGAAAATCAAATGTTTTATTACATCGTTATGTGTTTGATTTTGTTTTAATATGTTCCCACTTGTAATATTTCACTTTATATATTCACATCTTTATTTTTCTTCCCCTTGCTGTTTCTACCGCTCTACCGCGGTCAACCATTTGACCGGTTGTGGTATGGTGGTTTTAACCATTACAGTCCCTTCTCCTCCTACCGCCCTACCGTGGCTTCATCTCTACTTGTCTGCGGTATCATGGTGTAATTTCTAGTCATCTTCTCTCCATTCACCGCTTAACCACGATTTGCATGCTAATCGTGTGTGGTACCGTTGTGCCTTGTCAACCATTATCCTTATTAGAAATTTTCCCTTTACCGCGCTACCGCAGTCTTTGTCTTCACTACCGACGGTTCCATGGTAAAAATTTATTATTACCCTTGGCTATCTACTGCATCACCATGGTTCCTTCTTTGGGCCTTCACGGTAAGGCCGTAATCGTCACTGTCACCCACTAACAGTTTATTGTTGTCACCATAGTCTACATGCTAACTGTTGGCAATTCTGTGGTAACTATTATCCTCATCAGTTGCTAGCTGCCACTGCGATACCATGGTTAATGTTTTGACCACGTGTAGTATGGTGGTGACTATTCTCTAACCCCTGCCCTTCGTTGTTGCCACTTGCCCCTTAACCGTCACCCACTGCCCACTTCATGACCATTATCTACCTTCGCTGATGGTTACAACACCACCGTGGTTAGTCTGATGACTATCTACAGTGTAGCAGTGGTTGCTTAATGACCACCAAGCCTACCCTTTACCACCCAACCAAGATTTAGTTGATGACTGCCCACGGTATGAAGAAATAGGATAGGAATTTCAAAAAATATTCAGGCAGCAGTATAACACATAAGTCAATTTTTGATTTTTTTGGATGGTGGTAAAGTTAATTTTTTCATGAGAAGGTAGTGAAATATATAGAAATTAAATGGGGGTAAAGTATAGAAGGTAGTGAATGACCCTTGTGAGGAAGATAGTGAAAATATGAGGTTCAAAAATAGAAAAATCATTTAGATTTTAATGGAAATTTTGGGTTCTAACAAATGGATCATTTGACCCAAAACTACAGATCAACAAACTGATTGACTCTTTTCCAAATGAAAAATTTTGGAGCTCCCTATTTGAGTTGCCAATTTGTTGGTACTTAAATCTACAATCCACTTGAATCCTAAAGGGATACCAGGCCTAATGGTTAGATTCAAGGAGATATGTATCCAATGAACAAGAGATTGAATTAAAATTCTTTCTCCCCTACACTTCAGGCTCTGTGAAACTCGGGAGGGTGATCTCGATAGTGTGCTTATAGATACTTGCTTGCCAAAGTATCATATACACTATAAATAAATAGTTCTCCTTTAACTCTGTAATGGGCATAATACCCTAAAGATTTGGCTAACCTTCATGGAAAAAATCATTAAACTCCACACACAATTAAAACAAGATAGAAAAGTAAAGTTGATAGTAAGTTGTAGTTGTCACAAAAGATCTCAGGAGACTGCAACATTAAAAGACCAGTGTCATATTCTAGGGTGGAGTTACCTAAACCATGTAATTTAAAATTTAACACAAAATTTATTCTATCATAACCCTCCTTACCAAATGATGCCTTACACCATTGATACCAGGAACTCAACTAGTCATACTAATTAATCCTAGCACACAGTTGCATAAGCCTCTATTTGTGTTAATACAATATAATTCATTCTTTGAATGAAAGTAATAACACTAAACAAAAATTCAAGGAAAAACAAGAAGACAAATTCTAGGAATCTTTGATTTCTCATATTCATAATTCATGCAATATACACTATGGAGACAACTAGTTAATAATAATTTATCATTTACAAACCAATATGACAATTCTATGATTAAATTCCTAATTGCATGCCTCAGACAAATCCAAAAAACTAAAACCAACACTATTCATTTGAGACCCTGTTACAAAATGTATTTTCCTCGTGAAACCACATACTGAACAACCCCCTTTCAACTGAATCAAGAAAATACATTTAAGGAAAAGTGAAAACCCTAAATGGAGATCCTCAATAGGCATCTAGCATCAGTCAGCTCTATTGATCAATAATTTCCTCCAACACTCAAAGAAAAACCCATTTTCCCTTTGTTTTCCCACTCCTTGCATTTTCTTTCCCATACTCTACAAAAAAAAAAATGTTTTACCTCGTAAAACTCCACTCATTTTGTTTTTCCCTAAAGATGAAAATTAGTCTTTTACCACAGCTAAGAAGTTGTTTATCATGAAAATAATTCAATCTTCACCCTCCCTTTTACCCTATAGCTGAAGATTATTTTTAACTTGAAGGCCTTTACTCATCATTTATCGGTTGTGAAAACCCTTTTACTTGTTTCTCTTTTTACTGCCCAACAACACAAAGCTTTTATTTTTTAATTATGAAATTTTCAATTCTTTTATTGGGCTATGAAAAACCTTTACCTAAGCACTTAAAATTTTAATTTATCTCCCCACCATTAAAATTCCATCAAATAATAATAGTTTTCATTTACCATGGGTCCCACTATTACTTCATTTCCTGGAAATTATCATCATGTACCATTGAAAAAGTGATATAGGGAAGATAATTTACCGCGATGTGTGATAGAGAGAGTGAAGCATCAAAGATTGCCAAAGTGATGTGGAGAAGGAGGAAGATTACAATGATGGGTGATATGGAATAGGTGACATCACACATCACTGAAATGATGTGGAGAAGGAATTCCTCTACTGCATTGGGTTATAAAGGCACTTTCATAGATCTTTGTTACACTTTTCATTTTGCTGCTTCTTGGCGAACCATGGCTATATCAAGCAAATTTTTTCAATAGTCAACAAGGAAACGTACCTTCTTCTCATCAAAGTCATGTTTATGCGGGCTTGCCACAAATAATCCTTGGCTGAACACATGGAGTGTATTCATTAATCAGACACTACTCTGGTGAGCCCCATCTGCAATACGCTTATTGCTCTGAAGCATGGAAATTGAAAACTTCTCCATTGCACCCACAAAAGAAGTGTCACATGTAATTGGAGGGCACAAAATGTACATCTCTTAATGATGTTGTTTTATAATTTTTCAACCATTTTTCACTATCAAATGGAGAGATCCATACTAATCTATTGACACCAACATTTTCCTTTTCGTATCCAAATACAAAATCTCCATCCAATCTCATTATTGCTCGCTTGATCCCTACTACTTCTCTAAGCACCTCCTCAACTATTGTGACTCTAAAATCATGTCATTGATCCCACATTTTCTACATACGCAAGACCATAGCTGCCCAATCCATGCTCTTTATTCCACCAGGTCTAGGTTGAACCTCTATATAACAAGAACATGAATCGTGCTCTCTAGAAATCAAAACAACAATCTCCTTTTCCTTTGCAATATTATGCATGTTTAGCAAAGATTTTCAAGTTTGTGCTTGCAGTTCTAAGTCATTTTCCTCATGTGCAAGCTCCAACAGATCAATACGATCAATGAGTTTTGCTTCCATCTCCTGGACAACTTTCACTTTTCAGCTAAAACTCAATGCTCATGACTAAGTCGACAAGCTTTCAATGGGTCATCCAATAAATTTGACCGATTAAGTTCAATGCTTAACTGCTCCAGCTTGAGCAGAACCTTCTTCCCCTATATAATAATTTCCCTTGCAATATCAAATTGAGCCCTTTCAACAAGCAAACTGGCTGCTCCATTTGCAGGAAAAACATTTCCTGATGTTTATTCCAACACTTTACAATACAGTTCTCGATCCTTCTCAAGATGTTTTTCCACGTTCTTTGGATCTCTCCTCTCAATTAAAGCTGCAAAATAATTCCAATTCCTAAGTTAAATGTTAACTTTAGAATTTTTCGTATCTAATTCACTTTGTGCAACTTTAATTTTTTCTACTACTTTAAACTAGTCCTCTATTTTCAATTCCATTTTGCCAAGCATAAATACACTGTTGTCTCTTAGTATTTGATTTTCCTCTATTTAACTATAGTCTGTCATTGGTTTTGACTCTTGACCATTATTATGTATCAATCTCCTTACCCTAGCTTGTTATACGCTACTATCACATTATTTCACCTCTTTTGACTTTTGTTTTTCACCTTCATGTGGTTGTCATTTAATAAAATAATCTTCATAATTCTCTCTACAATATTTAGGCATGGTTGTTAAAGTTTCATGGGATTGAAACTCAATCAATACTATCAATTATCAACATTCCCTTCCATCTAATTTTGTCTTTCATAATTTTCATGTACTTTATGCATGGGTTTTTACTTTAACTCAATGGATTTGCATGTACTGTGGACAAAACCTTCTATATCTTGGCATAATAACCATTGTCATAGTAATCACTATCCTTTACTTTCAAATTTCCATCATATGTACTTTGTCCTCATGTATAATCATAGCATTTTATAGGATCACATTCCTTAACAAAATCACTACTTTCTTGAGCTAAATAGTGCATTCTTCTATATTAATAAAGGTAGGCTTCTCTTGACTGGTGTATCTCAAATCCTAGTCAAATTTTGAGATAACCCAATTTAGAGGAAATCAAGATTCGTTTCACTATGCCATGTAAATTATTTGCAAGAGGTCTTCAAGACATTAAAATTTAAAGTAACAATGAGTGTGTAGGCAGTGTATCCATAGTTTAGATCACAAATACCACCTTTCCATCATTTGGAATGACTGTCTTGATATTCCTTTTGACCATAGTTGGAATATCATGCTTTGGGATTGTAGCAATTGAGATCATCACCCCTTGGCTTTAGACTCTGGCTTGTCACTATGATTTGTTCTTTATGAGGTCTGCACATTATATGTATGACCTTTTGTTCTTAAAATATAAATTTTCATTTTATCTTCACATAAGAAGCATAGCTCCCACTTATTATTTCTTTTTCATGAAGGTTTGTAACCTTGAAATCTCCTTTGATGACCATATAATTTTATTCTTGTTTGAGACTATGATTCATTAACAACCTCAAAAAATTCTTAACATTGTCCCATGCATGCTAATAGAATCATCATACAAACACTATTTTGGGGTCCTTCGTAGAATTATCTACCTCATTTGTGAGTGTCATCTTTTTGTTCATCAGGAACTTATTTTAGACCTGCTCCTTTTATCCTCTTACTCTTTGGTGAATGTCATTTGAATCATTACTAATGAATTGCTATCTTCTATGGTAACATTTATACCCATGAGTTAACATTTAATATAATTGACTGCCCTCACAAGCTTGCTGCCCCAATGAAGATGAAATTCATCCGCATGGAAATTATTAGGACCGTCCCCACTTCATAAGTGTTGTTCATGGTTTCATTTTGTAAAAATGACTATCCATTGGTATTTTCTATTTTCCAATAAGGGTCTTTATTGATTGATTTTAATGTAAGTTGTAGAAAACAACATTTGGAATTTTGAGAGCTCCATCATAGTGAATTTTATAGTTTTTAGAAGTTTAAGACATATCTCTGCCAGATTTTAGTTCCTACCCAAAAACCCTAATCTGGTACTAAATCGCCCAGACAAGCATATGAGTCCCAACAAGAATTAATTTCAATGTTTTCAGCATCTCAAGTCTTCATCCAAGCCTCTATGGATTTCTAGGTGCACTCCTTTGATCTCTCAACTTTTTGTTCTGATTTACATGCATTTTTAGGTCATTTAGGGAAACTTTGCATTGCACTAGGCTTAAAAATTAGGTATTACATTTCATTAGTTTTTCCAAACCATAGCTTGGTGGTGAACACTTATTTAGTTTCTAATGCAGGAGCATCCAGTGGTGTAAGGGCGATCCTACATCACCCAAATATATTTACATTCATTTAGCTTTTTGTAGATGTTGCATTTCTGGATACCCTTTTCGTCAAAGAAGAGTTTCCAACTTTCAGAACTATTTTTCTGCTTTTTTTGCTCAACTGTTATTTTTAGCAGTTATGAATTTGAAGGTGTGAGAGGACAAAAATTTAAGGGAAGCTTTAGGACAGAAAGATAAGCACTTTGGTGAAAGAATCAGATCAAGATCATTCCCGGTTCAAAAGTTATTCAAGCTTCAATTTCTACTTTTTGCCTTATAAAATTTTCGGAGCTAATTTTAAGGTACTTAGAGGCTCGGGATGGGCCCGAAAATTGGCGGAAAATGAAAGTAGTTGGCCTTTAGGCCCCACTTTCTGGCACTTCATTTTCGCAAGAGCTTTCTGAAAAGGTATTATGATTGAAAATCCGACGGTTAGATATTAAGTTAGGGCTTCCGGAAGTTAGGTCATAATTTGAATGTCGTTTTTGGCTCCAAACGGTGAAATGGGCTATTTAGAGGCTAGTTTCTATTTCTTTTGGGCGGTTTTTGGGGAAAGAAGATCGCATACTGCGAAAAGGGGAATTTCTATAGTTTCTTTCTGTAATCTGCATGTAATACAAAATGTGGGGATTTGAGATCCTTTGCATGTAAGAAGTTCATCATTTTGAATATAATAAGATTCTTTGATTTGTGTGTGTATTTTTTGTGTCTCGGGTTGGCGCTCTCATCAATTTCTAATCATACCCTAGGACACCCTATTGCAATATCTCTTAACCCTTTCTACATTGGATTGAGATGTCTAGGGAATCCTTGAATGAGAGTGTAGAAGATTGTTGTTCTATGTCCTAAACCATAGGCAATGACAATTTTCAACCTTTCAATTTCAAAACATATGACTTGGCATGGAGATTTTAGAATAAGCTCTCATGTATTATGTATTAATTAGCTTAATTATTGGCTACTTTAAGGAAAATTTCTCACAACAATGGTGTTATAAATTTATTTAAAGTGGGCGCATACATTGGCATTATTTTTGAAATTTTGAAATTCCTCATCTTTCGTTGTGTGATTTTCTTTCTTGTGATGCATCCTTTTCTTGGTGGTTTCATTGGGTTTGATGTCCTCCAAGAGCATGATATTTAGTTTATCCTAGACTTGTTCTCTCTTGGAGACATTAGGCATGATGTTCCCTAAGAAGAGACCTTACATGAATTAAGCAAGATCCCTTTGAACAAACCATTATTTTAATTTTTTGTGGTGCCCTATTGAAGTTATCAGAGGGATAGCTTTGGTATTATTAGTATAGTGAGAGCCTATAGACCTAGCATGAATTTCTCACTAAGCCACTTTTATAGGGGCTCACCTAGTGGAAATCCTGAGGTTCCATTAGCTCCAAGTGAGAGTGCATTATTTTCTTTGCTTGTGAACATTTTGGAAAAACAATTGAGATGTGTTCCACATCACGTTGGATAGTTAAGGCTTGATCTACCCTTTTCTTTTGGACAAACAAATAAGGCATATTTCTTATTGCATTGGACAGTTGACACTTGATCCACCCTTTTTGTTTTCCTTTTCCTTTTATTCTTTCATTTTGTATGATTGAGTATCTTGTTGTTGCTTCATACATATGTTTTGAATGTCTACTTTAGTGTGAGTTTTCACTTGTGCTCACCCTCTCAATAAAGTGGGGAATAAATGTAGTGTAGAAAAATGTACCCCTTTACATTTTCACACTTAATTTGGAATTAATATTAAAATGGACTTAATTGTGCCTTATTTTTGGTGTTGTAAAGTGTAACCCTTCACACTTTCACACTTATTCAGGGCTCCTTTAATTAATCGAGCTTAATTTTTCTTAATTGGAGCCTTTAATTAAAATCCAAGCCTATTTAATTCCATTTTTTGAAGAGGAAATCTGAAATTCATTAATTCCTTAACACAAAACTTCTCATTGAGCAATGTGTGTCATAGGACCCATTCACGCATGGGAAAATGGGTCCCCCTTTAGACCTAGGTTCTAAATTCAAATTATATTTTTGGAGGTATTTTAATATATTCAAATATATATTCAAATGTCAACTTGAGATATTTGAATTTTAAGAAATTAAGTTCACATATCTATAAATATGAGGTCATTTCACTAAGTTTCATAAAATATTTTCAAGTGTTCAATTACAAGAGCTAAAGTTGTGATCAAAGGTATTCAAGAAAATAATTATTAGATTTTTATCATAGCAATCAAGATCCAATTGTCACATCAAAGTCATCTCACATCATGCATGTTTTTGGAGCTAATATGATGATGTAGGTTTCCTGACCCATTAAGGAATTCAAAGCATTATTTCAAGTCAAGATTCAAGATGAAGATCCACATCCATTGAAGACATTTCATGCAAGTTGTAGATTTTTATTCCAAGGTTAATTGAAGGGTTTGATTTAGGTGGAAGAAATCTTGAAGATCTCTTGAAGAGAAAAATCAAAGAACTTGTCAAAGTTATAAAATTTGTCAAAAATGTTGTCATCTCATGGAAACTCACTTGCAGAAATTATTTATGACTTTCTGAACCTGAAACCTTAGCAAATTAAAGGATTGAGATATGTATCAGAGGCTCTCAAAATTTTCAAACATACCCAAACTCAAGACCCATTTTCCCTTGGGTGAATGAGTCTCAGATTAACTTCAATAACTAAATTTTGGTGATAGGTACACACCATATTACCTCTCTTTGGTATGTGATCTGATTTCTAGCTCCATCAATAATTAGATTAATATATTAGATCCAAGTTGTAGATTTCATTTTGGAGTTAGTTTACTATTTTCAGTTTTTCTCCCCAAAGTGTTGTCTGACTAGGACTATCATCTTCACATAAAAGGAAATATGAAGATTCCTCCATAGATTTGACTCTCCTAAGGGTAGTTAGTCAATTATTTGTTAGGATCTCATTTCCTAATGAACTAAAGAAGAATAGTTTTTGTTAGCAAGATAAATTGCAACTGTCATCTGGTGTTGTCATTGATGGCAACCCTATGCGTTGATATGGTATGCACATCCTTATTCAAGCCTACCGGCAGTCATATTGAAATCAGACAAGGTAGAATAGGGTATCTGCTAACCCAAAATTCATCGATCTGTGCATACATTTTAAATTACCATTCTATGTTGCACATCTCAGGCAATGATTATTGAGGTATTATCTATCTTTTTCTTAATGTGCAGTGGCTTGTACCAATTCGCATAAGAGTTGGGAGATTAAATTGGTATATTCTCAGTTCTTCATGTATAAGGCTGACTTTATAGATATATTAAGTCACAAATGTATGTGAGTTAATTAATTGAATATCTTTATGATTGCATATGTTTGTATGGGTCTTAGCCAAGTTGTGGCTGACCATTAAGGGTATGCATTGTATATTTCTCATTATGTGAGCTGCCAATTGTAATTTTGTTGAAGCCGACAAAGTGCAAATATATCCTATGTTGTGAATATATATACAAGTTTGTTTGTATCATTTTGGGAGAGGTACATGTTGAGTAAGCATTCAATTTGCAAGTTATAGTAGAGCAAAGGTGTGATTAAGCACAATTTCACTTGTGCATAGAAGATCTATGTGGTGTGTGTTAGCAGAGCTGAACAGTATTGTAGAATCAGTTTATAAGGCAACAAATCAACTATTATACTTAATCTAGAACTATAATTAGGCATTATAGATGCTATCATGTCAGTTCAATTCTTCAAATGGTTTTAATCTGAACTCTTGGGAAGCAAGCCCTATTTTCTTTGAGTAGTGAGCTCTAGGCAGTGCGCTTGAATGCAAGTGCATTCCTTTTGTAATCTCCATTTTGAGTATACTCATAATTATTATTGTGGACTGGCCATCCACCATGGTTTTTCCCCTAATAGGGTTTCCATGTAAAAATCTTGGTGTTATGGCATTGTGTTTTTTTTTTCATGCTTTATGTTTGAATGATCCTAATACATGGAGGTTAAATGTTATTGAAGCTAATTTTTGCAGAACACTGATTCACCCCCCCTCTCAGTGTGGCTTATTTCCAAAAATTTGTATTAGAGCTAGTTCCTCAAAAGAATAAGTCTAAAATCTTGGTAGATCTTGGAAGAAATTTCAAATGGATTTAAGAAATCTCTAACAAAAGCTTATGGTGGCCCTAGATGACCTTGATCAGTCAAAATATGAAGTCCAGATACTACAAACAAATCTCAAAGATGCAGAAAAGTTCATTGAGTCCCTGAAAGACAAAATCAATAAGTCAAGAGAGAAGAGAAAGGAACTTTGTGATCAAATTCAACATAATGACAAGAAGAGCACTGAAGATGAGAAATCTAGTAAAGCCCTGAAAGATAAGACAAAGGAGTGTGAAAATATTACCCAAGAGAATACAACTCTGAAGGATGAAATGGAATCCATCATGATGAGGATGACTAAAGAGATTGAAGATAGAAAGAAGAATGAAGAAAGCTTGGCACAGTCCTTGAAAGAAAAATCTGAAGTATGTAGCCATGTGAATGATGAATTAGAAGTATACAAAAATAGTGAAGAAGCACTTGAAAGATAGTTGGATGGTGTCATTAATGAACTTGCTAATAAAAATGAGTACAAGGAAAATTTGAAAACCAGCTCAGCCATGCTCAATGAACTAATTGATAATCAAAGGACTCATGGTGATAAAAGAGGTCTTGGATTTGAGAAAGGAGAGAACTCAAAATCTAGTCAAAAGGATTCTGGACAAAGGAGATTTAGTCAAAGAAATCAAATGAACAATCCTGATAGGTATCGAGTAAGACAACCCAGTGCCCAGAGGTTTAATGGATATTGATTTAATTACAACAAGTTTGGACACATGGATTCTCATGCAGAAGAAGAGAAAAACAAAGTGGTCCATGTTTCTCAGGTCAGTGTTTCATTTGTTATAAGATTGGTCATAAGTCAAATGAATGTAGATCTGTGGTGAATCAATTTCATAGAAACATCAGATACTATGTCTACAATAGACCTAGACATGTTGCTAATCAATGTAGAATAAATCAATGGAACAACCAATCTAGTAAGAGGAATGTGGTATTCTACAATTGCAAAAAAATTAGACACATTGCTACATTCTATCAGAACAAAAAAGGTCCAGTAAACCAAAGGAAATATATGCAAAAGGATGTAAAAGGTAAAGGTAAAATCACTACAGTTGAAGTTAGGCAGAAAATGTAGAAAAAATGGGTGAAGAAGAGTCCCTTAGTTGAAGAAAATGCACTTGCACCAGAAAATACCTCTGGTAATTCCTCTAGGAATTAGTCTTGGGCCCATGGCCCAGGGGGAGCAGTCAAAGAAAATCATCAAACCCCTAATGGGTAAATGACATCGGATGTCATTACATGCTAGAGATGAACAAATGTTCAACAAATTTTGTTGAATGCATCAGAAGAAGTGGTATACTCTATATCAACTCTGCAAAAGAGTTATCTGGTCTCTATATAGTAAAATGGCACAACTAGATGAATTAGGGAAAGTACATTTATTGTGACAAATTTTTTAGGTATACGAGTGATAAAAAGTCACCCTACTCCTCGTTTGTCACTTTTCTATCTCGAGTGAAAGAAGTTAAACAACTCTAGGTGACCCTAAGGTGAATTGAGGAGAAAATCAAGTGTGAAGGTGTTTCAACGATTGATTTCACATCCGGTGAAAAAAGGTATTTATAAAGAACTTCTCAGTTTTTGTGATTTGAGCAAGATGAATACTCCTTTAGTGGTCAAAGTTAAGGACATACCTCATCCTGAATGTAAATGAAATCCCCACAAGTCTTTAGAGACAAATCCACTAGGGGAATTTTCATCAGTTCTACATGGAGTGTTCCATACATAGGATATTAGGGTTAATATTCATGCGAACATTGAGTATTTGGGAAGCAATCAACTTATGGATTTCTACAACAATCACATAGTGGATGAAAATTTCAATGTAAAATTGGAACACAAAATATTGGAAACAAAGAAATTCATCTTGATGGTAAATTTTCCTATGTTCATGGAGTCGGAGTGGTTCCACTATGTCTTGAGTCAGGTACATGATGAATTCATGTGTCTTACTACTCCTTTCAAAACCACTAGGGAAGCCGTTAGTGCAGTAACTGGTCTGAATTCCTTCGGTGGTCTACCTATCTTGAAGTCAGTGAAAAATTAAACCGTCATCGACACCACAAGCTCAACATATGATAGAAGAGAAATTTTTGTTGACAATATTACCGATGTTAATGCTAGATTTTCCTCTATGGTAATTGGTTATAATATTTACCATTCTAACAAGGAAAACTCAGTATCTGGTACGATAATTTACACTGCCTACCAAATGATGAAATAAAATATGGAGTATGATCTCTATGAACTGTTGAGAACTCAGTTGATGGAAAATCTTGTGAAGATGAAAAAGGATAAGAAATATTCATTCAAGTATGGGAGTCTACTCTTATGCCTATTTTTCTATTTCATGGGGGAATTTCTAGGTGTTGGAAAATTTTAATGGCAGAAGAACATTCCAGTAGCTGAATAGATTCAAAACCTATTATACAACCTCATAGATATGAAAACCAGAAATTTAAAAATTTGGGTTTATTTCAAAACCTTTTAAGCCAACATGCAAGCAAGGGAAATAATTCCTACCACCATTGTGGAAAGATACAAAGACTCAATCTGCTTCATGGTGAACATTGTTTAGTGCATGATGGAAGTAGCAGATCCATGAACTATCTAGATCATGTCGATGGGTTATGAGGTCAAGGAAAATATATTGGACATGTATGCTCAACATCTATTAAGAAAACCCCAAGATCCATTTGAAGAGAGATTTGAAACCTATGTAGAAAAGTATACCCAAATCCATAATGAGCTCAAGAAACCGACATGAATCAAAAGGATCAGAAAAGAAGTTGAAATCATTGTAGAGTGTTTGGGTGTATCCGCAGAGCAACTAAAAGATGTTAGGGAGAAAAGGGTGAGAGAATCAGTAGTAGGCCATACTGCTAAAGAGGCACCAAAAGAAAAATCAGTTAGTCCAGAAGCACCATCTCCTAGAACTAAAACAACCAAAATCTCAGCACCTCAATCAACTCCTGCAACTAAATCCGCTCCTATGAAAATTGAAGGCAAAAGGTCTGAAAAGGAAACCCAGGGAAAGAAGAGAAAAAGAAAAAGAATCTACATAACTGCTTCTGATGATGAGGAAACAACATCAGATGAAAATATCAAAGAAATCAAGCAACAAGTTACTAAAGAAGCTTCTGTGCCAAAAACCTCTAGTGCAGATACCTAGGCAAAGAAGAAGACTAAAATTGATGCACCTAATATGTTTGTTGACCAAATTGAAAAAGCTATAATTTTGGATAGAAATCTCAAACCGCTCTCTCAATGGTATGAATCTTTCTGTAAATCTAATAAAAGGATTTTAGATGAAGCTACAATAAAGTATATGAATGCTTTCAACAAATTTTTGGTTGAAATTATGTCTAGTCTTCCAAAAAATCTATATAATATTTTGGAATCAAGAAGATTAAGTGCCCTAACTGAAGAAGAAAGAATGAGAGAAAGAGTTATTGCAGATCTATGTCTAAAAATGTCTATAAAAGAAATGAAAGAATTCCTGAACAAAGCTAAAAAATATTTCAAAAGAAAATCAAGGGTAAATAAAATGATGATTGGCCTAACAAATGAAGTTACTCAAGAAACACAACAAATTTTGATAGAGATTCTATTGAATGAAAAAATCAAAATTGTATCTGAGGAGACTCACACAGATGATGTCTCATCTAATCCGGTTCAAGATGTAAAAGTAGAAAACCTTGGTGCCATTGAAGACTTTGAGATTTCACTTATGGAAATCAATATAGATATCTCTATGGAAGTTGATGCAACTGCAAATGCATCAGGTGAATCAGCAGAAAACATTGAAGAGAAGTCAAAAGCTTCAACTAAGGAAGCACCAGTTGAGGAAAAGAAAAGTGATGAAAAGATGAAATTAAGAGACACTGCTGAAATAGTCAAGCAATTCCTAGTGGAGCATAAGGAAGATATTTAGCCTGAACTAATCAGAGGTCCCATTGACCTATCAACTATGAGCCTAATCCAAATAATGAAGGTCGTTTCATTCACTCAAGTAAAAGCTCAAGAGGAATTTCTAAAATCTCATATGGAAGATAGTGAATTGTTGGCCCTTGCATTTGAAGCACTAGAAAAGATCATTGCTTTATTTGTAAAATATACGATTGAATCTTCATCCAATGAACTAAAGAGACTCATTAGCTCAATGGACACTTATTTTGAGTTAATTGAAAACTCTACATTGGTAAAAATACGAAAGGAATTTGATGCAAAAAGGTTTAATGGTCTAAAGGTATTGATTGCCCAAGACAAAGTCACTTTGGCCACATGTGTCAAACACATATAGGATGCCTTCTCTAAAGGAGGCAAGATTTACAAATCCTACTTGTCTTTTTTGAAGTTTACTGAAGCAAATGAAAAGAAGGTAAAAGACTTGGAGAGTCAGCTAGCAAATATATCCAAGGCATTTGATCCACTATCCAGTGGAGTTGGAAAGATTGAAGGTAAAGTTATGTCTCTGCTCAACCAAATAAAAGGACTGCAACATGAAAATGATAAAGTTATCTCTAGAACTTGTGAACTCAGAAGCATTATAAGTCCCAAAATGGATGTAATGGGCAATGCTATAAAATAAGGAGAAGAAACTATGATTGTCAGTGATCCTACCAGTTTGGATTCCATAGAAACGTTGTCATACCTAATCTGTGGAAATATAACAATAATGGAAAGCTTGAAAAATGTTTGGGAATCTAACTTGGAGTAGTTAAAGAAAGATTTTGCAGAAATATTTCAACTTTTGTAAGGTAGAGAAGCACCCTTGTATAGTCAAAATTTTGATTACTTTTTTGGTATGTGACCCCTACCTTTCCATTGATGTCAAAGGGGGAGAAGTGGTGTGAAAAATGCATAATTAGCTCAGGGGGAGATCAGTATTCTTGGAATTTTGGAAAGCAACATTTTTGAAGAAATTTTGATTTGCAGTGTAGTCTATCTTGGTACTGATCTGACACTTAGTCATTTTTCACTATGTTGCCACCAATGCCAAAGGGGGAGATTTTTGGAAAGAGACACTACAACTGTCATCTAGTTTTGTTATTGATGGCAACCCTATACATTGATATGGTGTGCATATCCTTATTCAAGCCTACCCACAGTTAGATTGAAATCAGACAAGGCAGAATAGGGTATTCGATAACTCAACATTCATCAATCTCTACATACATTTTAGGTTACCATTTTGTGTTGTGCATCTCAAGAAATTATTATTGAGGTATAATCTATCTTTTGTTTAATGCATAGTGGCTCATACCAATTTTCATAAGAGTTAGGAGATTCAATTGGCGTATTCTCAGTTCTTCATGTATTAAGGTCGATTTTATAAATATATTTTGTCACAAATGTATGTGAGTTAATTAATTGAATATCTATATGATTGCAAATATGTTTGTATGGGTCTTAGCCAGGTTGTGGCTGACCATTAAGGGTCTTAGATATATGGTGGGAATGGAGATCCCTTTAGCCATTTTTCTTCTTACATCGCCCTATGTAGTGACTTCATTTTTGAAGATAAAATCTTGGATAAGATATTCCGTCGATCCTTGAAAGATTCTACTTTAGAGTGGTTTTGTTACTTACCAAATAATTCAATTAGTTCATTTAATGAACTTATTGATGCCTTTTAAACCACTTTCAAACTCACATGGGCCTTAAGATGAACTTAGCTAATTTGATGACATGTAAACAAAAGGATGATGAAAAGGTCACTGATTTTATAGCATGAAACCAAATTCTTCATTCACAAATAAACATTAAGATTCTTGATGTCGAACTTCAAATAATGTTTATTTCCAATTTTCAAGATGAAATCCAAACTAAGCTTAAGATTTTGAGGTTTCCTTCCTTCACACAGTTGTGTACAACCCTTCATGATTACCAAAATTTAGTTAGTAGTCATGAAGTGAAAAATCTCTCTAACCATCTTGAAAAAGTCTGAATCCAGACCTCAAACCAACTATCAACCTTTCAAGAAAAAAAAGGGATTTCTACAACTTAATCCCCCTCAATCAAATCAAAATGTTGACACCCAAGTGGTTGCAGTAAGGATGATAGAACCATATGCCTTTGCAGATAAAAATAGAAAATTTACAACCCTAATTGATACACTTCATAATATCATGTTGCATCTCTTAGAAAATAATTTGATTTCCTTACCTCCTATTAGAGCTCCTAATCCTACTAAGCCTTTACCTTCAAACTATAGACCAAATGCCAATTTCCATTTCCATCGACAAAATGGAGATGATACTAAACATTGTAAGAATCTTAAAAATTTTATGCAAGACCTCATTGGTTCTAATAATATCCTAATTGGAGGTGTTAATGATCAAGGTAATGAATCTATAGCTCCTCATAATCAAAATTTCCAAATATTTACCAATCCTATGCCTAATCATAATATCTTCTTTATCAAAGCTAGTAAAATAAACAATGATGTGATAAATGTTGACACAAATGATGAAAAATGAAAGATAATAAGAACAACCTTATGGATTATGTGATTGTATTTATTGACACTAAACCTTGTAAGAACCTAACTAAGATGTCGCTTGACATTGTTTTCTTATAACAAGAAACACTTAAACATGATATTGATGGTCCTCTTTACATAGTTGGAAGAATCAATGACACACCTACTAATGGTATATCATTTGATCCCATCAATGTGGAGAATGTGATCATCGAAGAATCTCTATTTTTACATGAGATTTATCAAGATACATATGAAATATTGAAAGCATGTATCAAAGCACATAATGGTTTTTCTTACCCTATGATTGCCTCAATAAATCTCCCTTTAAAGGTTGGATAAAAAGAATTAAATGTCTAATTCACCATCATCTTGTCGCAGAATCAATTTCGTGTGAAGTTAGGCTATCCATGGCTTCGCTCCATGAATTTCATCCCATTGGTTGTGCATAAATGTTTAAAGCTTCTATTTGGAAATGATATCTTTATTGTCCATCATAATGGCTTTAATCATATGTCTTCTCTTGTGATTTTTTTATTAGATTTCTTTTGGCCCAACCCTATTGAGCCTATTAGACCCCATTAGGACTTCTTTTTCAAATTCTATCAAATGTTTAAGGAAAAGAACATAGAAAAATTATCCCTTGGAAAATATGCCTCAACCCATGATTGAACCAAAATCCCTTCCAAGTAACCAAGACCAACCTTTGACAGATCTTCCACCTATTTGCTATAAGAGACAATGGATAATCAAACAAATATTATTATGGCTCCTAAATTAAAACAAGTTTACAAAGATAAAGACAAATTGGTTGAACAACCTCCCATTATTCATTTTGTTCCTCTCTTAAGAGAAAAAAGGAACCTATAGTTGAAAAACCCACTCCTACACAATCATATCTTCAAAACCGCATGAAAAGAAACCAAAGTTCTAGAGAGTGTAGGTGTAGACATCATTCTATTTCTTGTTTGTTACAAGAAAAATAGGAAAATAAAAACATAGAAAATGATGCAGGAGCATCCAACGGTGTAGGGAAATCTTGCATCACCCAAAAAAAAAATCCATATTTTATTTAGTTGTTTTGAGTCCCATGATGGCACTTAAGGGGTATAAGAATGTCATAAGTCAAAAATAGAAAAAATGGTCACTTACTAGTTTTAGTAAGTCAACCCAAACAGGCTCGTATGGAATTGAAATTTTTACCTAAAGGAGAAGAGCTGAAAAACATTTATGGTCGCAAAAGAATTGCCTCAATAGCCTGAATGGTCTGGTAGAAATTAAAGTTTTTGTCTTGAGAAATTTGTCTAATTCAACTTCAAATTCAAATATAAAACTTTAGAGGCCTCGAAACAACTTAAAAAGTGGATGAATTGACCTATGGTGGATTTGCACGATGTAGTTATCATTGAGAGATTTCCAACGATATGCAATAATATAAAACTAGATACCCAAATAAAAAGCTATAGCCCTGTGAAGTTGCCCCTCTAAAAAGTGAATTTCATTAAAATTTCTTCCTAGGCTAGAAATCAAATGTAGAACTTTTGGCACCAAAACAAAAGGGAAAGTTGCACTTTCTAAAAAATTCTAGAGTGGTTATTGAGTAAAATAAAAAGGGATATGCGAGGGTTGTAGAAGGTGGCTTTGAATAATAGATTTTTTTTTCAAAGTTGATTTTGTTGTAATGAATCAAGCCCATGAGGTTGTATCATGTAAGTTTTGAATCTATAATTTTATTTTCTAAAAATAATTGAAAGTGATTTATTTTTTGTTTCACATTTTTATTGTTGGTATCTATTGTTGTGTTTTATGTGGGTTTTGGGTGGTGTAGCCCTCATCAAGCAGTATTAGAGCAGAAGTTCTTGAGTGTGTAGATAGATCACCGAGCATGAGATAGTTTACACTAGGACTTGTGGTTGTGGGTCTGTGAGAAAATATTCCTCCACAAATAAAATATGGTGGAAGAAATGTTGGGGTAACAGAAGAGGGTTTTAGAGCCATCTAGAGACAAGTTCAAGTGTTGTAAGAGGATTTGATGTCAAAAGAAGAGATGAAAGTGAGGATGTGGCTAAATATGAGGAAACATTCGAAGAGGAAGAACCAGATGTAATGGATCCTAGGGAACTTAAACTGATTAGGGCCATTTCTAAGATTGGAAAGAGGTCAAAGATAGAAGTTTCTATTTTGTTTGGAAACCTAAATCTAGAGGAGCTGAAAGATTGGATCAATGACATGGAAAAGTATTTTGAGTATGAGAAAATAGAAGACCCAAATAGGGTCAAATTTTCAAAGGACGAATTGAAAGGCCATGCTAGCATATGGTGGAAAGAAATTAAAGAGGAAAAGAGAAAATGAAAAGATGGGATTAGATGGTGGAAAAATTGAAGAGACAGTTCATTCTTGGGGAATATGAGTTGGATTTATTGAAGAAGATGCAAGGGTTGAAATAGTAAGGACAATATGTTAAGGAGTATACAAAAGAATTCACCTAAGTCTTGATCAAAATAGGTCATTTTTAGGCCAACAAGGAGAAAGTTTCCCATTACATAAATGGGTTGAAGCCAAGCATTAAAGAAGAGTTGAGTCTAGTAATAATGTCTATCATTGAAGATGCACATTAGTTTTATTTGAAGGTAGAAGAAAATTTGAATAGAAGATTTGAAAGCAAGCAAAGAGGTGGGGTTTGTGGTGGAAAGACTAGTGGAAAATCATATGGAGATTGAAATGAAGATCAAAATAAGGGTGAAGGGTCCAGTAGCAATCGGAACTAGAAAGAAAATAACACCTACCATCCTCGTGATCAAAATAATATAGACCAAAGAGGAAGAGGAGGATTTCATGGAACCTATTTCTAGTGTGGAGAAGAAAGAAAATAGAGCCTATGAGTGTCATCAACATCAAGGAAGGACAAATAGAAGACCTAAGGTTAATGCACGAGTTGCACATGTAGATGAAGATGTTGATTCTTCACATTTTGAGGATGCAAAAAGAGGAGAGGATCTTGTTACTAGAAGAGCCTTTTTGAATGAGGAGAAAGAACTAACTCAATCGAAGAATTTTTTTTGCACTAGATGCAAGTGTGAAGCTAAAGTTTGCAATGTTATTATTGATGGAGGTAGTAATGATAACCTTGTTTTAGAAGAGATGTTTAGTAAGTTGTGGTTGGAGAGAAGAAGGCATTTGAATCCATACCAGATAGCTTGGTTGTAGAAGGACCATAAAGCTTTGGTAAATGAACAATGTTTGCTAAGGTTCAAGATTGGAAATTACCATGCTGAGGTATTGTGTGATATTATGCCTATGGATTTTTTCCATAGGTTTTAAGGCAAACCATGGCAGTTTGATTAGAGAGCAATACATGATGGACATTCCAACACCCATTCTTTGTCAAAGGATGGATTTTGTCATAGTTTGAAGCATTTGAAAGAGGCAGAGGAGAAGGTATACAATAATGCAAGAATTTGTTTGGTTTATGGAAGAAAGTTCCTAGAAGGTATGATGCATAAGCATATGTGTTTTGCATTCATCCCTAGAGTTGATAAAGAAGATACTAATGAGGTACTGATAGAGGTTTCAGATTTGTTGAATGAGTTTCAAACTATTATTTTTTATAATGTACCTAAAGGATTAACTCTAGTAAGAAATATTGTTCATCAGATTGACCTAATTCCTAGAGCCAATTTTTTGAATAAGGAAGATTAATGTATGAATCCAATAGAGAGTGAATATTTGAACAGACAAGTGCAAGAGTTGTTGCAGAAGGGAATGATCAAAGAGATTTTGAGTCCATGTGCAATACATATGGTACTAGCACCAAAGAAGGATGGAGAATGGTGTATGTGTATAGATTCTAGAGCCATCCAAAAGATTACAATCAAGTATAGATTCACCTTTCCAAGAATGGATGACATTATGGATTGTTTGAGTGGAGCTGAGTACTTCTTGAAGATATATTTGAAGATCATATATCACTAGATCTGGATTGGAGAAGGAGATGAGTGGAAGAAAAACTTTAAAACCAAGGAGGGCCTATACAAGTGGTTAGTCATTCCTTTTGGGGTAACCAATGCACTGAGCACATTTATGTAGCTTATGAATAGGTATGGAAATATTTTTTAGGAATATTTGTTATTATTTATTTGAATGATATTTTTATTTTCAGTAAGACATTGGAGGAACACTTGATGGATATTTGAAGAGTTTTTGAGAAACTAAGGGAGGAGATGTTAATTAATTTGAAGAAATGTAGCTTTGTGAAGAGAGATTTGGTGTATCTGGGATTTGTTGTCTCAATAGAGGGTCTTAAAATTAACCCAAAATAGGCAAGAGCTATCATTGAATGGCCTACCTTGAATAGTGTTATAGAGGTAAGATCATTTCATTTTCTAGCAAGCTCTTATATAAATTTTATTAAGAATTGTACTAGTATTTGTGCACCTCTAACTGAAGCAATGAGATGGGATAGAAAAAAGTTTAAGTGGACTATAGGAGCAGCCAAAAGTTTTGATATGTTGAAGAACAAAGTATAGAGAAACCTATTTTGGCAATTCCAGATTTCAATAAGGTCTTTCAAGTAGATTGTGATGCTAGTGGTATTACCATAAGAGTTGTTTTGAGTCAAGAAGGTAAGCCTATTGCCTATTTTAGTGAGAAGTTGAATGATGCTAAGAAGAAATATTATATCTATGATCATGAGTTCTATGCTATAGTTCAGGCTTTGAATAAATGAAGACAATATTTTTTTCCAAAATAATTTGTTTTGTATACTGATCACCAAGCTTTGTAGTATCTCAATAGTCAAGGAAAGTTAAATTAAAGCCACTTAAAATGGGTTGAGTTTTTGAAGAGTTATACTTTTGTTTTGAAGCATAGGAGTGGAAGGTCAAATAGAGTTGCAAATACCTTAAGTAGAAGGAAAAATTTGTTGATAGAGATGAATATAGAGGTTGTTGGGTTTAATGAACTCAAGAGTTTTTATCCAAAAGATCTAGACTTTGTAGAAGTTTGGAAGGCTTGTTTTGAACCTATTACATTGGATAGGACAAGATGGTTGGATTTATTAATCCAAGATGGAATATTTTTTAGAGGAAGCCAATTGTGAATTCCAAGGAGCTCTTTGAGAAAATCTAATCAAGGAGAAGCATAGTGGAGGATTGGTTGGACATTTCAGTCAAGATAAGACCATTTATATTATTAGTGAGAGTTATTAATGGCCACAATTAAAAAAATATGTGAATAATTTTGTACAATTTTGTAGAGTATGTCAGATGGTGAAAGGAAAATTGAGAATACTGGATTGTATCAGCCATTACATGTACTTGAGAGGCCATGGGAGGATATTAGCATGGATTTTGTTCTTGTCTTGACAAGGACACAAAGAGGGAATGATTCCATATTTGTGGTGGTGGATATATTTTCAAAGATGGAGCATTTCATTATGTGTCATAAGAATAGAGATATTGTTCATATTGCAGAGTTTTTTTCAGAGAGGTGGTGAGACTACATGGTCTATCAAAGAGTATAGTTTCAGATAGAGATACCAAATTTGTTGGTTATTTTTGGAGGACATTATGGAAAAAGTTGAAGATAGATTTGAAGTTCAATTCTACACACCACCCTCATATTGGTGGAAAAATAGAGGCGGTGAATAGGATTTTGGGTAACCTACTAAGATGCCTAGTAGGAGATAAGCCCAAGGGATGGGATCAGATTATACCATGGGGATAATTTTATTACAAAATTTATTTCAATAGGAACAATAGTAAATCACCATTCTAGATTTTGTATGGGAGTAGTCCAAGAACTACTTATGAACTGAGAAAGATGGATAAGGGGGAGAAGAGTAGTGCTAAGGCTAAATATTTCACTAAGTATTGAAGAATTTGCATGAAGAGGTGAAGAAACATATCAATAAGTGTGTGAGGGGGAGGAAGGATGTTAGATTTGAATTCAAGATGAACATGAATGCAATTTTGACAAAGGAATTTATTATATAGTAAAATGCACAAATCTAAAATCTAAGACTCCTACACATATGAGATTAAACTATACTATTGCAAACATGATAAGAAACCTATTGATTACCAAATGAAATCAAAGAAAAAGACATTTTCACCATCTTGTAGTGGAGTGTATTCACATGATGTTGGATTTCTCATATCACAACGAAGCCTCCAAAGTTCATGTGAAAAAATTGGATGAATGATTGGTTGATCAAAGGAAGGAATGAAGCTTTGTGAATAGTGTTCTTGAAAGAACTTCATTTCTCAATGTATGTTGATTCTTCGATCCTTGCTTGTGAGGAAAGGGGTTTTTTATATAGAAAATGAAATTTGAAATGGATGATCAAGATGATTTTGAAGAATATTGAGATCAACGGGTAGAGTGTGTTGAGAGGATTTAGACATGAGAGAATTGTGCAAAGTTGATTGCACAATTTGTGTGATTGAGAAATAGATTCGCTAGTCAAGGATGTGATTGATCAGTTAATAGATTTAGATTGATCAGTCAAGATTGTGATGGCCTAGTTAGGAATGCGATCGTTTAGTTAGGAATTGTGATGGCTTAGTTAGGAATTGTGATTGATTAGTCAATAAAATAGATTGTTCAGTTAACAACTTGGATTGATTAGTTTAACAAATTAGATTACTCTGTCAACAATCATAATTTTCTCAATTAGCAAGTGGGCGAGGAATATGAATTAATTGATTTAATTAATTAATTCCTTTTTGGAATTGAACATACAAATCAAGTTTGACTTTTACAAACAAATTTGCATTAGTTTGATTTGGGTTTTGATAATTAATTTGAATAGTTTGATTTAATTATTCAAATTTTTGGAGGGAAAGTGTTGTAATTAAATTATTATTTGATAATTTAATCAGCTTAGAGGAATAAGATGATTTAGTGATGTAATTAAATAATTGGTGTTATTTAATCAATCAAGATGAAATAAAGTAGCATTAGGACATTATTAAATAAATGTGATTTATTTAATTGGTCAAAATGATGAAACATGAATTAATCAAATAATGGTGTTTTATTTAATTAATAGCAAAATTAGGGTTTTTGTGACTTTATTAAATAAATAAAATTTATTTAATTTGTTTGAAATGATGAAAAAGTGAATTAATTAAATAATATTGTATTATTCAATTAATAGATAAATTAGATTTTTTGATGTCATTTTGATGTGGTGCAATGTGGGAACATTGAACGGTATGATTTCGAGATGATCCAAGATATTACGAGATAATTTCAAGATGTTCTAGGGTGATTACGAGATGATCTGAGATATTACAGGATAATTTAAAGATGTTACAAGGTGATTACTAGATGATTGGAGATATTACAAGATGATTCTAAGGTATTTCGAGGTGATTATGAGATGATTTGAGATGATCTGATATAGTACAAGATGATTCTGAGCTATTTCAAGGTGATTCCAAGATGTTCTGAGACATTACAGGATGATTTCAAGTTGTCATGAGATGTTATGGGATAGTTTTGAGCTATTTTGAGTTGTTACAAGATGATTCTGAGTCATTCTGAGATGTTACAAGATGATTTCGAGTCATTCCAAAATGTTACAAGATGATTTGAGTCATTTTGAGTCATTCTGAGATGTTACAGGATGATTCTGAGTCATTTTGAGTCATTATGAGGTGTTATAGGGTGACCAGAGATGATGTTCAATATTATTTTACTTGAGGTTGTTCAATGTTGTTCAATTTTGTTTGATGTTGTTTGATGTTGCTCGATGTTGTTTTATGTGGTTCAATGTTGTTCAATGTTGTTCGATGTTGTTCAAGGTGTGTGATAGGTGTCAAGTTAGTTTTACATGTCTACATTTTTCCCCTCTTTGATACAAAGTGTGATCCTTTTAAAAATGTCAAGTCCTAATGTGAGATGCTAAAATGATGCAATGAGAAGAACTAACATAAGAAAAGGACACCCGAAAGATTAGCCTAAGAAATAGATAACATGAAAACAACATAAACAAATTGATTGTTGATTGTTATACCTTCATGTTGCTTCTTCCTTGGTTGGCCCTTGATATTTGGATGTCTTGTGTGCTCCTTGGATAGAAATGGAGTGAAGTGGATGCAAGATGCAAGATGGATTGATGAGAAATACTATGGAAAAGCTAAAATGCTACAAATGACAAATTGGCAAGAGTTTGGTAGCAAAAGACTTGAACCCAAAAATGGGAGAAATGACGGGGTATTTATAGGATAATTGGAATTCTCTAGAGAATTCAATAGTTCAGATTGATCCAACAAGATCAAGATGAAGGGCTATGGCGAGTTGAGGACTCACAAGCCCTCACATCCTGACATGTGGAATGTGAGATGTCTTAGGGTGGAATGATTTTGGAAATGAGGTGGATGAAGGACAAGTACCTTGGGGGATGAGAAGATTCCTTGGAGGAATAAAAGTGAATTAAAATTTCACAATGATTGGAAGAATCTAGTGGATAAGAGAGGGTCTCCAAAAGGTTGGAGATTTGTCACATGTGGGTGATGTGACAAGTCCAAGGTTCTAGAAGTCCTTGGGACATGCAAAGTGACAAGTCAAGCCTTCTATAACTTTGCATGGGGACGAGGAAGACCTTGGAAAGATAAAAGTGAATTAAAAATTCACATGGGGAAGAGAGGAGTCTTGGATAAATAAATGTGAATTAAAAATTCACATGGGGAAGAGAGTCAATGGCAAGAAACGCAAATGGAAAGGTTGACTAGAAAAGGTAAGCCAAATGTGGCTAATGACTTTGATTAAGGTTGTGCAAACACAGGATTAGGATAATTAATAAGAGATTAGAGGCAAGTGGGAGATTATGGAGGATGTGACACTTAATCAAGATTAAGTGGTGCACATCCTAATCACATATTAATTAATTTAATCTGGATTAAAAGAGGGTTATGGAGAATGTGACAAGGAGAGAGAAAAAAAGGAATTAAAAATTAGTTTTAATCCACATGGGTTAAAAGACTAAATTAAATAATTTGTCATATTCATTTAATTTAGAGAAGAAAGGGATTAGGTAAATTATTTAATTTATTTAATTACATACTTTAGGAACCTTAGGTAGAAAATGAAATAATGATTAAATAAATTATTTAATCACTATTAATGAAATAGATGAATAGAGTAGACGATTTTGATCATATGGAAGTGATCAAATTTGGATGTCTACATTTTTCCCCTCTTTGAAGTACCATTAGAATAACCGTGCTTTGAACAAAATAAAGTGTAGATGACTCTATAGAGGAAGTAACTAGAAGATGATGCCCCAGTGTGGGGAGGAGGACTTGAGCTATCCAATTAGTGGGGAATGGATGAATATGCCCCAATGTTGGAGGGGAATGACCATGATAGGGAAAATAGATAAATTTGTAGGGTATGCCCCCTCGAGAGGGCAACGTAGGAAAAGAGAGGGGTCTTGGGCGACCTCTCAATAGGAAGAAATGGATGGTATGGTTAGAAAGAGTGCAAAAAATTAGGCAAGTTTGTCGTTTGAATGAAGTCAAATAGACAAACAGTTTGCAAATGGCGGCCCCAAGAAGGGAAGGGATTAGTTCGAGGAAAAAAAGGTAAATAAGAAGTAAGAAAATACCCCTTAAAAAGGGAGGGAAAAGAGAGGGGTACCAGAAAAATCTCTTGATAGGAAGAAACAAAGGGTATGGTTGGAAAGAGCTCAAAAAAATTATCAATTTTTCCTTTTGATCGAAGTCAATCTGATGCAGGGTTTGCAAATGGCGGCCCTGGGAAAGAAAACAAAAATGGCTTGTTTTCCTATAGAGGGGTGGATTTGCCCAACTACAGAATAGAAAATCCACCCCAGAAATAAGAAAAGGGTGGATCTGCCTCGCAGCCAATGGTGGGAATGCTACCTCTGGCCGACGGAGCCACCTCTGGGTGGGGGCGGGTCCGCCCCACTGTAGGGGCGAGTTTGCCCCGCCACGAGGGTGAGTCCGCCCCACCATGGGGGTGAGTCTGCCCCACTATGGGGGAAATTCTAGCCCACTGCATGGGCGAGTCCGCCTCACCCCAGAAAAAAAAGGGGGGGGGAGTGATGGAGGAAGAGATGGGGAAAAGGATGAGAGATGAGATGATGAAAGGGGATATGAAAATGATGATGTAAAGTGATGGATAAGAAATGATGATAAGTGATGGGAGGTAAGGGTGAGCACAAATGGAGTCGATGACATAGATGATGTTTCCCCCAGTCAAGCTACAATCCAGGGTGGCCGGATGGATGACGAAGTGTTGTTTGATAAGGACATGATACATCCCAAAACAACACAAGGATGGCGAAGGATACATCCCAATGAGAGTGTTATTGATGAGGGAAGGATACATCCCACTGATGATGAGGATGAGGATGAGTGTTGTTGACGAGGGAATGATACATCCCAAAACAACACAAGGATAGGGAAGGATACATCCTGATGAGAGTGTTGTTGATGAGGGAAGGATACATCCCAAAACAACACAAGGATAGGGAAGGATACATCCCATAGATGATAAGGATGATGATGATGATGAGGATGATGATGAGGATGATTGGATCAAGGCTTGCAGCAAGGATAAGACCAAGAGTGTGATTAGATTATTTGAATGGATGAGGATGGGGGAGATATGCAAAATGATGGAATGGAAAATGAAATGTAATCCTAATGCAATTTTCCATCCTTAGAGCACTAATTTTTGCTATATTAGCATAAGACACCGGGCGTCACGGTATGTAAACCAAGATGAATTAGTGTCTAATGCATAAAACAAACACAACAAACAAGAAGGATATCCCAACACCCCAAAGTTGCGATGACTTTGGTTGGGCCACGTATTGGAATAACCACAAGCACAAGAGGATGCCCCAGTGTAGCACAAGACCTCAGGGATCTTGGTGGGTACTACATAGGACAACCAAGAAGACAAAAACAAAGAAATGAGTAAGATATGCCCCTATACTTACTAGTCAAAGCACACCATGATATGAGGGATCAAGGTGACCATGATAGGGAGCTCAAATGATAAACAAAAGATCAAAAGAATCAAAAGATCACAATCAATTTCAAATGTCCTTTGCCATAGGATCAAAAGGATGGATGGGGTTGATGCGGTCTATTAGGAAGGATACATCCTGTTGAGACCAAATATGGAGGATAGATTGGTTGATCGACATGATGCAGGATAGTTGAAACTGATTGAACCTCATGAGACTAATGACCTTTGTTCATAAGCACCAGCTAGGATAGGGACATACTTGATGATGCGATAAGATGACATGACACAAGACTCAACTAAAAGACCTAGGGGCTCAAGGGTTGATAAAAAATCAACCTTGCCTACATGAAAGCGTAGAGCCCTCGTAGTTCGATAAAAGACCATGGATAAAAGTGAGGAAAATGAAGACCTCTATGGATGACAAAGACCAGACAGACAAACACCCAGGGCATGGATCAAATGATTGAACTTGCCTAGGTGAAAGCATAGGGGTGATGTAGTTCGACACAAGGCCAAAGACAAACGATGGAGGATGACAAGACAGACAAAAGACAGAGCCCTGGGGGTGGATCAAATGATCGACCTTGCCTACATGAAAGCGCAAGGGCAACATAGTTCGATAAGAGACCGACAATAGAAAATAGATAAGGGATGATGAGATGACAAAGATAAATGGATGGAGCAGATATGATGAGATAGGATAGGCTATGCAGATGGGATGGTTGATATGTTGGATATGGGTTATGTGAAGCTCAGGGATGGGATAGTGATCGATATTATCAAAAGATGAATTGGGAGGATGTGAGGATGTATAGATGAATGATGAAGAGTGATAATATATCGGAAAGATGTAGGAAATAGATAGCAGGGATGAATTAGGATGTGAATGGCATTGGAGTGCATGGGGGTAGCCTATAGCGAGATACCAATGAAAAGGGATGATGAGATATGACGAAAATAGAGGGAAAGGGATGGATGGATAAGAAGATACAAGGATAGGTGGATAGATGATGGATAGATGAGTGATGAATATTGAGAGGATATTAGAAAGATGTAAGGCTAGGATAAGAGGATAGAGGAAGGGGGTAGATAAGGATGAAAGGATGAAAAGGACTAGTGGATGAGTTTATAGGAAGATAAGAATTTAGTAGATGGAAGGGATGACTGGATGGATAAATGGATGGGGAGGTAAGGATGGTCAGGATAGGGAGATGGAGAGGATTACTTGGTGGAATGGATGGACAATGTCTTCAAGGACCCAATTGCGAAGAAGGAGATGCCCCCACTCTAGATGTGTAATGCATGACAAGGCAAGAGTGATAGCAAGATGGGTGGATAAGGGAGTGAGATGGGTGATGGAAGATAGATAGAGGTGGATAGGATGCATGGACAATGGAAGATAGAGAGAGGTGGATAGGACGCACAGGTAATGGAAGATAGAGAGAGGTGGATAAGGAATATGATAGTGTATGGACGAGGGGAATATATGCCAAGAGGTTTCCAAAGCATGCATGTAGGTTTTCCCCTACATTTATCAAGAGCACAAGGAAGATGGAGGTAGTGGGATAAATGGGATAGGATGGATAGGATGCGGAAGATAGGAAAATGTAGGAGATGGAGGAAAGGAATGTGTAAGTGGATGTTGCCCCCAATCGTGGAAGGAGAATAGATGGGGAATTTACACATGATGCCTGTTTGCCGATTTTTCATCATGGTACTTATCCAAGGCGCTTGTTTTACAAGTTTTCACCATTGGATGAATGATTTTCTCTTTACTATTTTTTTTTTTTTTGTCTTTTTTTTAATTCTTGATTTTGTGAGTTTTTTGACTTTTTGGACTAGGATACGGGTGAAGATGGATGAGGATATGGATTCGAAAGAAATAAGAATCAAGTTCCAGATGAGGTAATAAGATACCATGTGTAAAGAGACCATCAGATGTTGGTACAACCTTAGTAGGAGAAATGGATTGTGCAAGAGGATGAATCAAAGGGATTGGATGGGGGTAATAGGGGGGGTAGTGGATGGGGTGTTGGAAAGTGTATGGATGGAATGATGGAGTGGATGTGTGATAGGGGAAGGTGTTTAGGACCAACATTGGCACATGTGGTAGATGTGAAATGATAGGAGGGTTGAAATGTGGCGATAATGGAGGCATTGGGATAGGGAAGTTTGGGACATAAAGACCCAAAACAGATTTAGGAGATGGAGGATGTGAATGATTTTGTGGGGGAATAGAAACTTTGGATGTCATTATGGAATTTTCATTTGAAGGTATGGAACCTTTTTTCTTTGGGATCCACATGGTTTTGATTTTTTCTTTTGTGGGCCTTTGTAGCATTTTGGATTTATTTTCTTCAACATGTCTTTTGAAGGGGACATGAGGAGCTTTATATTCATGTGGATGTTTGGATTTTTGCATTGTTGCTTTGGCATCCATAGTGATTTTAGTAGCAATGGGATGGGTATGAGGAGATGGATGATACAAAGAAGACGTGGATGGAGTGATAGAGGTAGGCTTGTGATGATTGTGTGTGAATGGAGGATGCAAGATAGCATGCATGGAGGTGTGCCTTTGTTGATCATGATTAGGAGTTATGAAGGTAGGATGTTTATGTTGTGTACGAGGGAGAGGAGGTGGATGAATGAAAGGATGAATAGGATAAGATGGAGGGGATAAGATGGAGGGGGTGATTTTGGGATATAAGGACCCAAAATAGACTATGTATATGGAGGATGTGTGGGGTTTGATGGAGGGATATAAGAACCCATATTAGATGGAGGATGAACAATGATGGATAGAGGGACATAAGGACCCAAAATGGATTTAGAGGATGAGGGAGGAAGATGGATGATTTTTTTGAGGTAATATGATGGAGGGGGGATGGTGGCAAATGACTTGGTAGAACGATGGAAAGTACCTCTTGTGCCTTTAGAAGAGAATCGTTTAGGATGTACGGAGGTTGTACCAACATCTTTAGAGTGTGGGTTTTGGAAGATATATCCAAGACCATGTGTGCCTGGATGTTCTTTGACTTGGATGCGCTCTAAAGTACCTTGCTCATGAAGGCCTAAACCTTTTACTTGATAGTTCATGTTTTGTAGCATGTGATTTATGGTAGGATGCTTATTCTCTTGGAAGCATGATACAAGCACATTAGTAAGTGGAAGAGGTAGGGTGGTGCATAGGCGTTGTTTTTCTTCTGTAAGAAGGCCACCATGGATAAGTGTAATGTGACCAAGGTGATACAAAAGTGGCATTGGGATGGTAGGACTAGATGGGAATGAAGGATCATGTGATGGAGATGAGGGGATAGCAGCATCAGGAGGAATGAATGATAAGGGATCAGGAGAGGAATTGGGGAGTATGATGTGATATGGATTTATGGAAGTGGATGATAAGGGTTCATGAGATGGAGTGATTGGATCTTGAAAGCAAAGGGAATCAAGGGATAAAGTGGATGAGCTAGTGTGATCTTGAGATGGGGTGGATGGGAGGATAGGAATCATGAGATGGGATGGATGGGGGATTATGATCTTGGGGAGTAGTGGATGGGATGGTAGGATATTGATTTGGAGAAGGGGATATACTTGTAAGCATTGGATCAAGCTCTTGGCATGAATCATCTTGTGTGGGATGTATGATGATGGAAGAGTGTTGGAGGGATGCCTCAATTGGGGGAGATAGGAGGATGGAGGATTCATTAAGGTTATGGAAGTGAAGTTTGTGAATATTAGGAATGGGAGGAGGGGATTGGATGTTTTCAATGGATTGGGTGGATCTAGGAGTAGAATATGGAGATTTAATGGATTTGATGGGTTTGACCAGCTCAACCGTTTGGACAATGTTAGGAATGGTGATGGGAGGGATAGGTATAGGATGGAGGAGGGCCTTATCACTAGTGACAATACATGATAGAGTGGGAGGGAATGGATGGAGGATTAGGGATGTGTGGATTAGGATTAGACATGGGGATGGGATTGGATGGAGGAATAGGAGGAGATGGAGGATTAGGATTAGATGAAGGGATGGGGTTGGATGGATGATTAGGATTAAGAATTGGAGGATTATATGAGTGGATGTGTGGATGAGGATTAGATGTAGAACTAGGAGGAGATGGAAGATTAGGATTAAATGAGTGGATGGGACTAGATGGGGGACTAGGAGTGGTTGGAGGAGATGGATGATTATGATTAGATGGAGGATTAAGATATAATGTAGGAAAATGGAGAGTGATGTAGGAGGATGTGGACATTGGATTAGATCGGGAAGATGGGGATGGTGAGTGATAGTAGGAAGATGTAGATGAAGGATTAGAATGGGCAGATGTGATATTAATGTAAGGATATTGGGATGGGGGATTGTGATAGGAAGGTGTGGATGTTGGATTAGGATGGGAAGATTAAGGTGGTGGACCACCATAGGAAGACATGTATGGTGATTTGGAATAGGAGGATATGGATGCTAGATTAGGATGAGAGGATTGAGATGGTGGATTAAGATAGGAGGAATATTGGGATGGGGGATTGTGAGAGGAAGGTGTGGGTGTTGGATTAGGATGGGAAGATTGGGATGTGGGATTAAGGTAGAGGTATTGGGATTGTTCATGATGATAAGGATAAGAGGATGTGGATGTTGGATAGGATATAAGTTGAGAGGGGGGGCATGATGAATATTTTGATGGTGAGGATGTTGGATATCCCTTATCAAGGGTAGCATAAAGACCATTATTAGATGTGGATGAAGGCATGGTAAGATAGTTTGAAGAAGTAGTTGGATTTTGGGAGGCGAATGGAGAGAGCTTGCTAGCAATGATAGCGTCAAGGGGATCTATATAAAAATCTTCATGATCAACAATATTTTCGCTATCATCATCAACAAAGTTAGGATTCCCCTTGACTACTATTATTGGTCGTGTGACAGGGGGATAAAGATTCATGATGGATATAGATTTAGCAAGAAAGAAGAGATGATGGATAGAGAGCTAGAATGGATTGGAAGCTCATATGGGGATTGGATAAGCTCAAATTGGGATTGAATAAAAGCTCAAATTAGGATGATGGGATTTTGATAGATTGGATTAGATTGTTTTGATGAATTGATGATCTATCAATTGGATGATTTGGATGAGGATTGGATTTGATTTGATCAATTGATGATGTATCAATTGGATGATTTGGTTGAGGATTTGCTTTGATTATTTTGATTGGATGATGTTGGATTTGGATAGATTGGATCAAATTTGATGTTGTATCAATCTGATTTGATGATTTTGATAGATTTGGATAGATTGGATTGGATTGTTTGGATCAATTGATGATGTATCAATTGGATGATTTGGATTTGGATTGATTTGATTAGATCAATTGATGATATATCAATTTGATGATTTGGATTTTGATTGATTTGATTGGATCAATTGATGGTATATCAATTTGATGATTTGGATGAGGATTGATTTGATTGCATCAATTGATGATGTATCAATTAGATGATTTAGATTTGGATTGATTTGATTGGATCAATTGATGATGTATCAATTAGATGATTTGGATTTGGATTGATTTGATTGGATCAATTGATGATATATCAATTTGATGATTTGGATTTGGATTGATTTGATTGGATCAATTGATGATATATCAATTGGATGATTTGGATGAGGATTGATTTGATTGGAGGGGATCCTAAAACCTAATTTGGAAATCACCCTAAGTGACTTATGACGTTGGTTGATCAATTTGAGCTAGCTAAATCACTGATCATGGCACCGAATCCGCCTTGAGTTGGAAGGGGATTGATTTGGGCCAATGATGTGGACTTACAACACAAATTTGCCTCAAGATAGAAGTGGATTGATTAGGTTGAAGACAAGGATTTATATGTAGGATAATGATCAAACTTAACGCCTTGGTCAATTCGGGAGATAACTCCTAAAACAAAGTTTAAGGAATTTGGTGTTGAGAGATGATGATGAATGCAAATGGAAGATGTGTTGTTTAAGTGATCTTTTGGAAAGTACAAATGTTTAGGTCACACGGTAAGATGGGTATCCCAAATGGTGGAATGATCAATGAGAATGTGATAAATGGACGTTTAGAAAGGTTAAATGGAGGTTTGGAATGGTCAAATGGATGTTTGGATTGGTTAGATGAGTGTTTAGGATGATCAAATGGTCAAATGGAGACTTTGGGAGTTCAAACAGGGATTTAGAATGGTCAAATGGATGAAATTGTTCGTTCAGGGGGCATATCCGCACTTCTATAGTAAAAAAATTTGTCAAAAACGTCAGAACAGGGGGGCGTATCCTCACTTCTGCAATAAAAAGTGCTGAAACAGGGGGGCGTATCTGCACTTCTGCAGTAAAAAGTGTTGAAACAAGGGGGCGTATCCGCACTTCTGTAGTAAAAAGTGTTGAAATAGGGGGGCGTATCTACACTTCTGCAATAAAAAGTGCTAAAACAAGGGGGCGTATCCACACTTCTGTAGTAAAAAATGCTGAAATAGGGGGGCATATCCGCACTTCTGTAGTAAAAAGTGTTGAAACAGGGGGGCGTATCTACCCCTCTATAGTAAAAAGTGTTGAAACAGGGGGGCGTATCTACCCCTCTATAATGGAAAGTGATGTGGTTGGGATGATGGGATTATGACAAGGACTTGAAATGATTCAATGAAGCCGACTTATCAAAATTTACTGGTTTTTTTTCTCACAGAAAGACACTTTGAACAAGCACAATCCTATGATTAGTATTAAGGGGTATGGCTAGCAAAGGTCTTACTCTAGGATGAACAAGGTTTCTAGGGAGTCCTCGATATACGCTCAGTATGTGAGGCATAACTGTGAACACCAGTTCATCACAAACATGAGTTGAGAGGTCCAGCGAGATACTGAAAGGCTCAGACCAACTCTTCACGTCAATCTAGGTATCACCCTAGCTTCGACACTTCACCAATTATGATGCAACTGGATTGGGGTACAACTTTGACTCTCCCCCCTTTGTATACCCCACCAGTACTCGTGGTTGGGATCGTCCCTTGGGGTGATGAAATCCCCAAGCAGGTCCCTCTAAGAAGGAGACACTAATCATTCCCAACTATCCCCTCAGATCCACACAAAGTGTAAAGGGGAAGGTGAAAACAAACCAATGCCCCCTTAGGGTAACACCACAAAAAAGACACAACAAACAACAAGTATTACTTCCCCCTAATTATGCTAGGTGAATAGATAAAACAACAAAGAGAAATTTAAAAATTTTATGAAATAAAGGCCCTGCAAGCAAATGTTAGCTATGAAAAATGTTGGAACAGGAGGGCATATCCGCACTTTAGAAAATAGTTAGAAAAAATGTTGGACTGTGGGGGTGTATCTGCACTTCTGTAGAAAAAACAGTTAGCAAAATTGTTGGAATGCGAGGGCATATCCGCACTTTTACAGAAAAACTATTAGCAAAAATTATTGGACTGTGGGGGCGTATACGCACTTCTGTAGAAAAAAGTTAGCAAAAATGTTGGACTGCGGGGGCGTATCTGCACCTCTACAGAAAAAAGTTAGCAAAAACATTGGATTATGGGGGTGTATCCGCACTTCTGTAGAAAAAGTTAGCAAAAACATTAGACTGCGGGGGTGTATCCGCACTTCTGCAAAAAAAGTTTAGCAAAAAAATTGGGCTGCGCGGGCATATCCGCACTTCTACAGAAAAAGGTTAGCAAAAATATTGGAGTGCGAGGGCATATCCACACTTCTGCAGGAAAAAATTAGCAAAAACATTGGAATGCAGGGGCATATCCAGACTTCTGCAGAAAAAATTTAGCAAAAACGTTGGACTGCGGGGGTGTATCTACACTTCTGCAGAAAAAATTTAGCAAAAACGTTGGACTATGGGGGCGTATCTACACTTCTACAGAATTGTTTTAGCAAAAACGTTGGACTACAGGGGCATATCCGCACTTTAGCAGAAAAAAAGTTAGCAAAAACATTGGACTATGGGGGCGTATCCGCACTTCTACAGAAAAAAGTTAGCAAAAACGTTGGACTGTGGGGGCGTATCCACAATTCTGCAGTAAAAACTATTAGAAGCATCGAATCGTGAGGGCGTATCCGCCCCTCTGTGACCTGAACCTACAAACGTAAAATAACGAAACCCTTTTGTGGGTCCCACCGGGCGTGCTAGAAATGTGATCCTTTTAAAAATGTCAAGTCCTAATATGAGATGCTAAAATGATCCAATGAGAAAAACTAACATAAGAAAAGGGCACTTGAAAGATTAGCCTAATAAATAGATAACATGAAAACAAGATAAAAAAAATTGATTGTTGATTGGTATACCTTCATGTTGCTTCTTCCTTGGTTGGCCCTTGATATTTGGATGTCTTGTGTGCTCCTTGGATGTAAATGGAGTGAAATGGATGCAAGATGCAAGATGGATTGATGAGAAATGCTATGGAAAAGCTAAAATGTTTCAAATGACAAATTGGCAAGAGTTTGGTAGCAAAAGACTTGATCCCCAAAATGGGAGAAATGAGGGGGTATTTATAGGAAAATTGGAATTCTCTAGAGAATTCAACGGTTGAGATTGATCCAACAAGATCAAGATGAAGGGCTATGGCGAGTTGAGGACTCACAAGCCCTCACATCTTGACATGTGGAATGTGAGATGTCTTAGGGTGGAATGATGTGGAAATGAGGTGGAAGAGAAGTACATGAGGTGGATGAAGGACAAGTACCTTGGGGGATGAGAAGATTCCTTGGAGAAATAAAAGTGAATTAAAAATTCACAATGATTGGAAGAATCTAGTGGATAAGAGAGGGTCTCCAAAAAGCTAGAGATTTTTCACATGTGGGTGATGTGACAAGTCCAAGGTTCTAGAAGTCCTTGGCACATGTAAAGTGACAAGTCAAGCCTTCTAGAACTTTGCATGGGGACGAGGAAGACCTTGGAAAGATAAAAGTGAATTAAAAATTCACATGGGGAAGAGAGGAGCCTTGGATAAATAAATGTGAATTAAAAATTCAAATGGGGAAGAGAGTCAATGCCAAGAAAGGCAAATGGAAAGGTTGACTAGAAAAGGTAAGCCAAATGTGGCTAATGACTTTGATTAAGGTTGTGCAAACATGGGATTAGGATAATTAATAAGAGATTAGAGGCAAGTGGGAGGTTATGGAGGATGTGACACTTAGTCAAGATTAAGTGGTGCACATCCTTATCACAGATTAATTAATTTAATCTAGATTAAAAGAGGGTTATGGAGAATGTGACAAGGAGAGAGAAAAAGAGGAATTAAAAATTAGTTTTAATCCAAATGGACTATTTAATTTAGAGAAGAAAGCGATAAGGTAAAGTATTTAATTTATTTAATTACATACTTTAGGAACCTTAGGCAGAAAATGAAACAATGATTAAATAAATTATTTAATCACTATTAATAAAATAGATGAATAGAGTAGACGATTTTGATCATAAGGAAGTGATCAAATTTGGATATCTACACAAAGTACTGGTTGTTTTGTTTCAAATATTCTATTTTTAAGATCAAGTTTTTGGAAAAAATTATGCCCCACTATACCCCAGTGTTTAGTGGAATGATGGTAGGACTCTGTGTTGCCCCCTCGAGAGCTTGACCAAAAATTTCAAGCTTTGAGGTCAGGCTCTTCACACTATTGCACTATCATTTTGATGTTTTCAAATGAAATTTTATAGCAATATGTGCATCGTTTCTCATTTTTATGTTTTTCAAAGCTTCTAATTTGAAAGTAGGAAGATTCCCCAAGTGTAATTAGGGTTTCCTTGAGGTGTTATATAGGTAATTTTTCTTCAAATTGGGTCATTTGTACTTTCTTCCTCTTGTTAATTCTTGTCTCTGGATTTCTACATTCTATCAATTGTTGAGATTCAAGGTAGCCCCATATCATTTTGAGCTTGTTTGGGAGTATAGATGACCTTCAGGCATCGATAGCTCAGTATGTACCTTCTCGCCTATTTTTTTCATCATGTTCTTGTTATTTTTTTGCATGTGCGAAGTCCTGGTAGACAATAGCATTGTTTCTGAGATTCCTGTACAGTTGCATCAATTTTGGTGCCTTTGTACTTGTGAAAACTGTGAATTTGTCTGAAATTTGTGCTATTGTCATAAACTTGCACTATTATTTCCTGTAGTTGTCCTAAAATTGTGCAGTTGTCTGAAAACTACACCTTTGCTCCAAAATTGTGCCTTTGTCCTGAACTTGCAGTTTTGTTATTGTGCAATTATCCTAAAACTACACTTTTTTTTTAGAAATTGTGCCCTTATTTGATGATTTTGACCTAAAACTGCACTATTGTTCTCAAACTGTGCTTTTGTTTGGATTTTGTTGAGCATTTTTCTTAAAACGTAGCAATTGACTCTCCTTCTATTGTTTTCCTTTTAGCTTTGTTCTAAACCCTAGAATGTATTTGTTTACAATCATAAATGTCATTTGTCATCATGGTCATGACATTTTGTGTTTCTTTACATGTTTAGAGTGAAACCCTAACATCTTGGTTCATAACAATTGCAAGAAAGTCTCTGAACACTTATGATGAGAGAGAGACATCCTCATCACTTGTTTGATCTGATTTCCCATTTCAGTGTGTTGGAGCAAGACTTTCTTGATGTCATGGGATTACATTATATCTATTACATGCCTCTAATTAGGACCCATATGGTAATGTTGACCACTCTTGTGGAGAGGTGGCACTTTGAGATGTCCTCTTTTCATTTTCCTATAGGGGAGGAAACTATTACTCTCGAGGATGTGTGGAGGATTCGTCATATTCCTATTCATGGTGAACTTGTTACTTACTAGGTTTGATGAGCTGCCCATGCTATGCAAATTTTTTTAGGTGTGACACATATGGATGTTCATGATACAAAGATTGATCTATCTAATTATTCTGACATTGCAAACCCTATCATTCTTGTCCTCTATGGCCTCGTATCAAGATTGGTTGTTCTTGATATAAGAGGTCAATAGTTTACAATGGGCTAGGGTACATGTGTTGAGAGTATACTAGAGCATGGTATGAGATACACCCATGGTGCCTATTTTCTGCTCATCTTTATCAATATATGCATGAGGTGGTGTATTAGGGTGGGAGGTCATTGTCTACAAGTGTATCACTTTTTCATGTTTGGATGTGGGAGGATATTATAGTGACTCATCTAGATGATATTTAGGATCATTCTCCTAAAGATCCATGCTGATCATTATGGGGAATTTATGCACTACACCTTACTTGGGGACCTACATTATTGGTGTCGTGTGTTTGATCAGATGCCTAGTTTTATATGGAGACCTTATATGAGCTTCGATATTTTCCCAAAGGATGCGGATCAACTTGTGTATTGATGATAGACCTTTTGGTTGCTTGGTTGTTCATCACCTATGATAGATCATTATCTACCAGACCGATTCTATCGCTAGTTTGGAGAGAGATAGGGGCAGGTTCTTAATGCGTATGAGGCTTAGTTTGGTTGGACTTGTTGGGAGGTCTTTGTATAGGGTATCAAGGTTGATGCATATATTGTTATTGTCATGTTTGGAGCACTTGCCCCAGTTGGTTAGAGTTGGTTGATCGGAGTGGCAGATCAAAGTACTACTTGTGATTATGAGGAGTGGTGGGAATGACATAGGAATTTGAGGCTTACTGATCCTAGATGTGATATCAGTTTTGGTACAGTAGGCATTACAGGTCATTGTGGGGAGCGACAATGCATTGAGGTTCTTGCAAAGAAGTTAGATCAAGCTTGACACAATGAGGCACAAGATAGTCAAGATGAGTGGGTGCCTCTTGCACATGGTTAGAGACAAGTTCTAGATCCTTCTTCACTAGCTAGGGATGTTTATTTATTGCTATCAATGATGACTTTGGATAGAGATACAAATATTGCACAGTGACAGGCTATGAAATCTTTGGTAGACACTCTAAGGGTTGAGAAAGATAGTGTGATTGGTAGACTACATGTTGTAGAGGCTCAAGTAGTATTACTGATAGTAGAGAGAGATAATCTTTGGGTAAATCGAGAGAGAAATTTTGGTAGATGACTTGTTGTAGAAGCTCAAGTATAGTCACTAACACCATAGAGAGAGGCTCTCCAAGTAGAGCATGATATTATGCAAGCTGAGTGAGATAGGTATCTAAAGGAATCTACCTATTATCAGACTTTATATGATGCTACTATTCCTAGGGCCTCTTGGTGTCTAGGGTTTGGGGAGCCAAGTGTTGCGAGTGATGGTGGTGGTGGTGGCAGTGTAGGTGATCATTATATCAGACAACTAGATCATTTTGGTTTTTAGTAGTGTTTTTTCTATCCTAATGGAGTCTTACTATTTCTGGTACTTGATCTTCATGGTGCAGAGGCATTTTTTAGACATGTATGTGATATGTATTCATTGGTCTAGTCGATACCTTATATATATGTTATGTTTTTTTATTTTCCTATCAAACATGTGCTACTATGAATGATGATAATATGAGATACACCCTCTTCAATTCAATATCATTTTATGTTTATGTGATGGTGATATATGATGATGTGCATTTATATATGTTTTTGTGCTTTTCTCATCTATGAATTTGATGTGCATGAATGAGTCATACTTTGTCTCATTTTATGATGTGATGTATGTTGATAAATGAATTCCTCATACATGATACATGATGTTTTTTAATTGGTTTATTATCATCAAGATATGTATTGCTAAAATTTGTGGATGTAGAATGGATATGGTACTGATGACATTCTGTATAGGATGAATGTTAATTAGAAGAAACATGATGATGTTTGTTAATTAGTAGACATATGATGATGGATAGAATTGATGATGTTAATTAGAAGAAATATGATGATGTTTGTTAATTCGTAGACATATGATCACTAACTCATTTGATTGCAAAATCCAATGAAAATGTCTGACAAAATCTATATAATCAAATGTATCATCGGGCACTTGTGCGAAATTTTCATTTTTAAAAAATTTTATCCCCGACATTTGTCAGAATTTTGACGAACCTTATTTTTTGCAAAAATTTTGAAGGACTTGCAAAGTTAAATTGTGTCCGACATAAATAAAAATTAGCTCAACTATTTATTACGATAGTGTTTTGGTCGACGATTTTCTTGGGGAAAATCAGAAAAAACTCAAGAAGATATCGGGTGGTTGAGGGTAGTTATTGTCTTTTTCCAAAATTCATTTGTGAAGTCAGATTTGTACTTCCAGGTTTGAAAATCATATTTTAAAGCAACATCTCATCAAATTTCATTTTTAGTCTTGTGCATTTTCAGAATTTCATTTCCAGATTTTAGACCTGACTTCACAACTTATTTATAAGGGAATTGTTTATAACTGATGGGAAGTTCTTGATGGATTTGGACAAAGATTATATTTGCAAGGTTTCAATTTTAGCCCTAATGATAAATTTTGAATAGATTTGGGAGCCATAACTAGATAATATCAAAGGCATAGGGATAGCTATAGAGTGAAATAACTGTCAAGATTCAGGCCTAGAGGGTTGAGAAAAGAATTGTGAATGTTTGATAGTGGATAGTTAGAGCCATTTAGCTATGATATTTTTGAAGACTACTTCATAAAGATGTATTTTTCCCTTTGCCAAGTTTCAGAAATAGATTTTAGACCTTAGATTCTAGTGTCTTATAAAAGTAGTTATGGTATATCTGTTACTTGAAGTTCTTTAATTCATATTAACTCTATACAAATGTATCTATTTTTTGGTTGAACAAGAAAGAAAGAAAGCAACCAATTTGTAAATATTGTGAGATATTTAGAGAAACAAACTAAAAAATGAAGGTCAAGGCCTCTCTAGTTTTCTCAGTTCACTTAAACATTTTAGATGCTTCCAAACATCTAGAAAGCTATAACTATCATGCAAATTATATGATTTCTATTTTTTTTGTACTTTCGAATAGTTTACAAGATTAAATTGTCTCCTCATGTAGAAGTATAAGCTGCCAAATTCCTTCAGAAGTTGGTATAGGAATCAAAAGATGAACCTATCAAATTGGAAACCAAACCTTTTGTGGTAAGAAGAGTTTATTGTGACATGAATGACATGTTGTAACAGCTTTATTAAGTAATACAATTTATTTAGTTATTTGACAATTTGGTGATTTGTGTGTAGATATGCCACCATATGAAACTGAGTGGAAAAGAGAACTCCTTACCTTATCAAGTAATATCTAGGTAAGATGTTATAAAAAATAACTTGTGCTTTTAGTGAAGTTGGTCAACCTACTCATGATTTTCCATGCTTAATTTTTTCCTTTTGGATTGAGCTACTTATGATAAATTTTTAACTTTCCTTGCAACCTGTGTATTACCCTCTCAATTTTTTAATTGGTTAAAAGAAATCTCTTATAAAGGATATAAAATTCCTTAGTACTTTAGATTGTCCTTTATGCTAAGGGAGGCATCTAAATATTGTTTATATAATTCAACTTTATTTGAGAGTAAGCATATTTAATCTTTATGTGATAGATTCAGACACTAAAAGAAAGTATTTGACCTTATTAGGAAAAATAAAGAAAAAAATGTAAAAGTGCATCATATCTCTATTGAAAGTGATCCCATATCCTTTGTGATACCTTCCCTCTAGCAACTTGTCTATCCTTTGTATTTTAGGTTATGCATGAGTTTATTCATTTGATTTCAATGGCTTTGCATAACACTTGAAGAAATTAATTGTGGTAGTTGCTTGAGATATTGTCCATGCACTCCTTAATACACTTGTAGGATGTCCTCTTTTGAATCTTTGTGAGATGGAAATATTTATTATTTTACCATACTGCTATGAAGAAAATGAACCCTTGAAAAGATTTATGATGTTTTAAAAGCCCTCTTGATTGCTCAGTTACTTTTCTTTATGTATCTTTTAAAGTTCGTCATACTACCCTATCACTGTTATTATTAATTTCAATGCCCCCTTCATGGTTATGACATGTAATAATCATTGTTTATTTGAATAGTCATGACTGTGATCTCCTTTTTTGAATCTATAGTAAAGTGTCATGCCTTTCTTTGAAGTCCATTTCCTTAAATATTTTCTCTTTGCCCGTTGCTTCTTACCTCTATAGTATCCCTATATTGCATGTACATAATAATAACAATTATGGTGATAACTAGTGGGCATGGGTATAAAATCAAGCATCATACAAATGTAGTTTATATCTGCATATATAATACCCTGAGATACTAATATTGTAGAAATAGTCAAAGAATCATCATCAAACTATATTTGTTGATCAAATACAATGAAAAATAAAATATATTAAAATATAAAACATTGATCTTTTCTATCTACTCCACTGTAAATAATAAACACTTCCAACACTCAAATTGGAAGGAAATTTCTATAGTCTTTATTATTTACAGTGGAGTAGATAGAAAAGATCATTGTTTTATATTTTACTATTTTATTTTTTTGCAAATAGCATTGGACAGTAAACTGGCCAATACACTATCAAACATAATTATTGGACCCTATGAATATATAGGATAGAAATCTTTAATAAATTCACATGAGAAATCATACAGACCAATAGTATCAATGAAACTTGGATACTATATAAGAATGACTAGTCTTAGTTTGATGACATTTCAAGACCAATGCATGAATATCGTTTGGGCCTCATGGCATTGAACATTGTTTTCATTCAGACATGATATAATGTTCTTACAAGAAACACAATACTAGTATGATTGAATGTATCAGAGGAAATAGGAGTTAGAGTAGATAAAAAGAGAACAAAAATATTGTAATGTAACCTTATTATTATATATATATATAAAAGAAAAAAGTAAGAGTAGGAACCCCAAATATCATGTTCATTGTCTATGTGAATATGTATGGAATAGAGTGACCCCTTATCTATTTCAATTGTTGATAAGTTTATGGTTTTTTATTATTCTCCTTTGCATAGTATAAGCTCTAACCAATTTTTAATATTTAGATTAAAAGTCAAGATAGTATTCCATAATGATTCTATGTCAATAGGAGGGAGGAAGTTGTATATGGATTCTAAAATAAACATTGTAACCAAAGACATGAATTACATGAATGGAAGAAAATTAAATACAAATGGCAATAGATTTGACATATAAAACCAGAGGATGGCCCTATGATATTTTAAAGCACTATTGTAATGGTGAATTCAATTTAGATAGAGGCTTGCTTCATAAGTAGATGGAAGTGTAGGAGACATTTGAAGTTTCTTGTGAGAACAAGATTTAGCTTAATCTACAAAAGTAGGAAAATTAAGTGTTGTCCTTACAAAACAATTTTTTCGAGAGTGTGGAAGTGAAGGTCTACACAAGATTGTTTGTATGTATTGGATTCAATATAAATATGTTAGGATCGGTCTCAACAATTATTTTAGTCTTTCAAAATGATATCATCCTTATTCAGCCATACACTATTTTTTGTCAAATGGATGTAATAATTAAGGAAGACCCTTTCATTATTCCCTTAATGGATTGAACTTTCAAGGAGGCCATCTAATGGTATTGCCTATTGATATCCAAATCAAGGATGTGAATAAGACTAATGTCTATCCAGGCTATATTGTAGATAAAATTCATAGATCTTTTAACTTTATCAAGGCATATAATAGGGTGGTCCACTTCAAATGAAACTCTTTATTATGCCATACTATTTTATTTCCATCATTCATTTGTGAAATTAGATTTGTACTTCCAGGTTTGAAAATCATATTTTAAAGAAACATCTCATCAGATTTGATTTTTAGACTTGTACATTTTCAGAATTTCATTTCCATATTTTGTTGTGCAAGTTCAATATTCTGATTTTAGGAGTCTAACAGTTGGAAATCATAGTAAAATCAGAATTTAATAATTTCTAGAATTAGCATTTTAAAGTGTTTTTTTGGGTCATTAAATTTAGACAATCTTCTCTTTTGCAGGGGTAGTTGCATGCCGAATTTTTTTGGTGTAAAATATCATAATTATTAGATTTTGTTACCTGTCTATGATTAAAAATTATTGGAGTGCGAGTTTGATATGTTTTGAATATCTAAATATTAGAGCTTGGTAAAGAAAAATCATGTTAGATAATATTAGTCGAGAACAAAATGAAGAGTCACTTGATAGATTGTGGGATAGATTGAAAAGAAAGGGTGATGGTAAATTTTATTGCCCTTGCAATAATTGCAAGGGCTTAAAGATGAGAAGAATTTTAATGAAAACAATTGAGAAACATTATAGGTAGCATGGTCATGTTGAAGGGGGGCATGGTTATCCTCCATTGGTAAATTTTTCATTATATGTGTTTATATTGATTGAATTTGTAAATGTTTATATTGTTTTAGCATTTTTAATATATAAAAAAAAATCACTTGATCATGATCATGGCTTATTTGTGTCTGTCATTATTATAAAGGTGGGGTGCCCTAGGGCACATGATATGGATTATCATAGCCCATAGAATGTGGTTTTTCAAGCAGAGGAACATGGAGCTATGAATATCGAAGATGAAGTTAATGATCCTATGGAACAAGATGATTATGCACCATAAAACACAGTTGAAGATGACGGTACAAATACATTGATCCATGACACATTTAGTGGCACAACTGATCATGTTGATTGAGATGACTTTGATGATGTTCATGATTTACCTGTACTTGAGAAGGCATATGAGACCTTTTATGAAGGCTCCCAAACAACTCTTCTCTCTATTGTATTGTTGCTAGTGAACTTGAATGTTATGAATGGTTTATCCAACGTAGCAATCTCACAGATGTTAAGGTATGTCATATATGTCATCTTTTTTCATCTATTTTAATTGTTGTTTCATCACTAGTAAATAAAGGATGAAATATGTACCATTAATCTTCTTTATATTAACAAATTATTTTTGTTCTAGATTGATTGGTGAATTTTTGTTACCACCATCAAATATTTTACCTCCCTCATATCGAGATTTATCTGGCATTATGAAAGGTATTGGAATGGAGTATCAAGCAATAGATGCATGTCCCAATGATCATTTTATATATCATAAGCAACATGAATTTGCAACAGAATGCCTAGAATATCATATCAGTAAATATCAAATAGATCACCTAACAAAAAAGGTGCCTCACAAGGTTCTTTGTTATATTCCCATTATTCCACATATGCAACAATTATTTAGGTGTGAAAGCTTAGCGCAATTTATGGATTACCATACATGAAATAGAAGTGGAGATGAAATTCTTTGAATGCCTGTGGATGGTTCTGCATTTAGGGACATGGAGGAAAAATGGCCACACTTTAAAGAAGAAGCTCATAATCTCAGGCTTTCATTGGCAGTAGACGGTGTTAATCCATTTTGAAAGATGAGATCTATTTACTCGGTGTGGTCCATTTTTGTTATCAACAATAACATTCCTCCATGGATGTCAATAAAGAGGGAGCACATAATGTTGGAAATGATTGTTCTAGGTATTTGATTACATCAATTTTCTTTTCCCTTTTTAGACAATAGATAAAAGGTGGCAGGTTTGCACATGAGTTCAATTTTCTTGAGGGTCTGATCAGGAATGAATTTAATTTAAACAAGCATGAATTGAATGAGGAAATATGGATAGCATATGAGAAGTTATTGGCCATTGTGCATAAAATGGATCCCAAATATGATCCATTAATGGAATTCACCCCATTCCACAAGAAAATTGATTTCTTGATGGACAAATTCAAGGAGATCGTGGGTGTTTTGATGACAAAGAAGGTCAACTTGGAGTTGGAATTTGGCATACAAAAGCCAGATGTGAGGCCTACTGAAACAAGGCCAACATATCAACCCATGGTGAATTGGCCTCTTTATAAGAGAAAGAGGATTAATAGTAGTGATGAGGAGGAGGAAGATAAGAAAGGAAAATAAATCATGAAGGCATCAACACAACCAAGTCTGAAGATTAGAGCACCTAGAGGAATAAAGATCATTGATTTGGACTCATCACCACAAGATAATCCTACACTACCACCATTAGAGCCAAGCCCTAAGAGGAAAATATTTGAAGAGGTGCAAGAGACTCTGATGGATGAAATCATTGTCATAGATCAGGACATGCAGGTTGGTATTCCTTCCCCTCCCAGGTCAAATCAATTGATTTTGTCTAATATGGATGTGAAGGGACAATGTGTGCAAGATGCCAGGATAGAGGCAGGCGAGGCATTTTTAGATGATGATGCTTTTGTTAAAACTTCAATTTTCTTACAACTGGTATGGAGAATGAGACTAGAAGAATATCAGGACAAATGCAAAAGGAGAAGAGAGTTGAAACCTAATAGGTCTAACTAGGAGAATGATGATGAAGTAAAGGTTGAATTGATGGAAGAATTCAAGAGCATCACTCCTAAAGAGGGGAGGAAATTAGTAACTTAGGCTGGTGTGCTATTTTTTACAGAATGGGATATAAATGATGTAGTAGAATTTAAAGCTATTTTAAAATCCAAGCATCCCATGCAAAATTCTAAGGAAGAGGTCAAGGTAGCACTGCAAGATTCTACCTTTAGTGAGGACTATGAGACCCTAGAAATTTGGGCATTGGCACCTCACGGTAGAAAGCCTAATGTTACTGACATTAGCCCAAACCTAAGGGGAGGGTTAATAATAAAGAGAGCCTCTCAAAATTAAACTATAGAGGTTACAAACCTAACTGTGAATGTGGCCAAATTGGCCTAGAAGACTACTGAGAGGGAAGAAGCTGAAAAGCATAGCTTAATGGAGAAATATAATATTATAATTGGAGAATACAATAGGGTGCAGCAAAGGAATGTTGAGTTGAAGACTGAGGTGGATAGGTTAAAGTATAGGAAAGTTGGGGAGTCCTCAAGTGCTCTTGGTATCATGACACTACCTTCCACATCAGGATCAATACCTCCCACTTCTCCAATTGTTTCTACTCTAGGGTCCCCCATCCAAACTCCTTCTCTTAGTCCTATATTAAGGCCGGTTGAAGAAGAGATTGAATACTTTGTGGATCCTACTAAGAAGCAGTTGCTAAATAAGATTACAGAGTTATAGGCAACTTTAAAGGCAAGTGAGGAGGGAGCACTTGTAAAGCAGAGTGAATTTTTTGACACAATTTTGAGGCACTTAAATGAAAAGGTTGATGGCAGATTGCCATCAATACATTCTTTTTATTCTTTGTTTTTGGATGCAATAAAGAATATTACTAGGGATTAGGAAGTAGTTTTTCCCTTAGTTGAGAAGTGGATCCTTAGGGCCAATAATTTAGATATCATGTATAAAGCCTCTAGATTTGATATAGATAATAGGCCCCAATCATTAAGGCCTACTCAAAGTTTTGTAAAGTCACTGCAGGGTTTTCAAGCCTTACCAGATGATTTGTGTAGGAAAATCAGAGAATTGGTAAAGATTTTTGATGATTGGAGTGATACATCTTTACCTGATATAATTGATGCACATGGAAATGTTAAATCACTACAGTAGTTGTAAGACCCCTCCATTTTTATCATTTGATCGAACAGTGTTATGTTTGGTCATGTCTTATTTTATGTTAGTATCTTGACTATGGTACTCGGTTACTATTTGATCACTATCTATTTCGTGATGTGGTGATGTATTTTGATGTGATGATAGTTTATTTAGATGTTATCATTATGGCATGTTTTGAATTAGCATAAGTGGATATTTGAATTAATGATGTATTATGCTTTGGATTAAATTTTTATGTTAGATTTGTCAATTAGTAATATTGTATTGGTGAAGGGGACGGATCGAATCACTCACTTGCGAGTGCCCTACAATTATGTGATTCCCTCTTCACGGTGTGCTCTTATTATGACATATATATGCATGTGGATATACTCTTTGTTTGCAGGTTGATAGGTAAAGGACATTGACTCCACCCGTGTTCATAGGTTTGAGTGTGTCCATTGCCCAATGGTATTCGATTGGGAGATAGTAGCTAGGTTTTTTGTGCCAAGTCGTCACCCTAGTCATAGTGTGTCGTCGGTCTTAGTGTTGTCCAGTTGTTTTAATATTGTTCTATTTGCCTCGATTTTATTTATATTGCAAGTTGAAAAGGGTAGTTAAATGGCTTTATATATATTTAAGTTATTGATTAAATTAATCTGGTTATAATGTGGAAATTGTTATTTAAAGTTATTAATTAATTTAATTTAATTAATAAAATAATTTAATCTTGGATTAGATTTATTTTATTGAATTAATTAAATTAATTAAATTGAATTAAGCAATTCATTTTGGAAATTATTGGATATTTTGTTGAAATTCAAAAAAATCAAAGAAAACGTCTTAAATTGCATTCTTAGAAAATTTGAATTCAAAAATTGAATTAGAGATATTTTCCATTTCTGTTTTCTGAAATTTATGAGGGTTGGTGCATGATATTTTTAAAGAATATCCTTAGTATTGAAATTTTCTTCACAATTTTGGAGGAGAAGTTTTAAAAATTGGAAAATAGAGGAGAGGAGGATTTGTGCATTTTGGTGAGTTTTGGATTGGAACTATGAAAATTGCAAATATGGAGAAGGAATCTGTTGAAGGAGCTGGAATTTGAGGAGGAACTCAGAGCACCATAGTCAACCTTCAAGTTTTAATCCAGGTTTTCTTCTTGTTTAATTTAGTGTTCATTTTGGGAATTCCATGGTTTTATTGTGTTGTTTGAAACATTATAATCCTCAGTTTGGGTTGCAAAGAAAACCCATTTTGGATCTTGTTTTCAAAACTTGAACTTGTATTTGAAAGTTAGATTTCTTTAGAAAAAAATAAAAAATGTTCTTGATTAAAAATAAATGTTTGTTCTATTTATTTCTCAATCTGAATGGGGCTTTTGTTAAATTCATATATATATATATATATATATATATATGCATATATATATATATATATATATATATATATATATGCATATATATATATATATATATATATATGCATATATACATATATAGTTATGTATATATATACATATATAGTTATATATATATATATATATATGTTGTTAAATATTTTAAAAAGGGGGGGTTATGCTGTTAAAAATAAATTGAAAATAACCTGTGTGTAAGGGCACAAATTTTGAAATCCACGGGTAATTGTTTTTGTTTAAAAATATAAAAAAAAATTAAAAAATAATAATATATTTTGTGGGGGTTGGGGCTGAACCCACAGCCACCCCCATGGGAGGCATTGTGGTGAGCCGCACCAACCTCCCCCCTCATTGCCCCTGCGGTGGCTTGGCACCGCCACCACCACAGAGGTGGTTGGTTGTGCTAAGCACAACCGAGCCACCCATGTATGGATGGCTATGCATAGCCGTCGGCCACCACAAGGGGTCAGCACTGCCAACTGCCTGCGCTCAGCCAAAAGAACCGTCGCCGCCTGCAAACTGTAGCCGAGGCCCCAAACCCCTCCGCCATTGCTATGCACACGGCTCGAGGCACATGAGTGGGTTTTTTTTAAACAAAAAAATGATGATATATTATTTATATATTCATCATTTTATATTATATTAATTTAATATTAAAATATGAATGTATTTAATATTATATTAATATAACATTAAGTAATAATATATATAATTGTTATTGTTATTTCTTTATTTATATATATTAAATGGGGAAGTTAAATAATAGCATAATTATGGGGCAATTGTGGAATTTGTTTAAAATAATATGTCAATAGATGAATTTTCGATCTTATTTTAAAATAGTATTTATTTCTAGAACAAATATTTGATTTTAAAGTAATAGATGATTTAGCGGATTTTAAAGAGATATATATATATTGGAAAAGAAGAAATTGTTTTAAAACAATATGTTAATAAACAAATTATTGGAGTTGAAAGTAATATATTTAATAGCAAGACCAACTGATTTCAAATGATTTATTTTGCAAGAGAGAAATATTTATTTTAAAATCATATTTTTTGAATAGTTGAAATAAAGGGTTAGTTTATTATTATTTAAAAAGAAAGTAGGGAAATTAAATGATTAGTGGTAATTTCTCCCTTATCTGAAAAGGAGTAGTTTTAATTCAGTTTTATTGATGCAATAAATTACTGAATGTAAAGAGGAAATGGATTTAGAATATCCAAATGTAGTTTCTTTCGATTGCCTTTAGTGAATTTTTCCTTCGTGTTCTTGTTGGGAAATGGGTTAAGTGTATTTAATTTGTAAGTCTTCCAGAGGATTCTTGAGGATGGAGGTTGTCATTTGTGATGTCAACCCGTTGGGAATTCCCTTGGGTAGTGCATGGTGTCTAGTCAATATTTAGCCTGGTTTCCATGAACGGGGATGTTTTGTACTTCCTATGGAAGGAGTGGATTATGTGATTTGTGCCTCCTTGAAAGGAGTGGTTTTGTTATTTTGTTACCTCCAATGTTTAGAGAGGGTTTTGATTTATGTCGCCTCCTGAGGAAGGAGTGGATGTGTTATCTTGTTGTTTGCACTTTGTTACCCTTGGAGTTTGGATGGTGTGTGTGTTGTCAATTAGAAGAGTGGCTTCCGTAGGGGCCAAATCCCAGAAGAGGTAAAATTGGGTAACCTTTGGAAGTGGTTTAATCAAGTGATAACTAAAATAATACTTAGAATATTAGGACTAACTTCTTACTAATCAAGATAAGTTGGCCTCACTCATAGACACAAGGGCTCGTTTAAACTTGGGATGAGTGGGAAGGTCTGGAATGGCAAGGTCATCTATCTTGTCTGTACGTAAGGTATTTGATCCCGCATTAGTAAGTATGAGGGTCGAGGATTGGTAGAGGCCACCAAGATAACCCTTTATGTTGGTCGGAGCTTGGGAAGATCCGCAGTGGGTAACTCATGATGAGCTATGTGATGACATTCTGTCTAGGATAACAATTGGTATTTCATTTGGTGGGTATGGTTTCCTTAACATACTTGATATGACCATAGTTGGTATTCGATTATATGTGTATGGTTCTCTTAACATACTCGATTTGCTTTATATCTGGAAGCAATGTGACCATGTGAAGTTGCACATGTGTTGTACTTATGTTGTACCCGAGTTGCACATGTGTTGTACTTATGTTGTACCCAAGTTGTACATGTGTTGTACTTGTGAGGTACCTATGATTGGTTGTGTCAGTTTGGTTCAGTTATGATTTAGCCTGTGTCTAGAGGTAGATGGTCTTGGCTAGGATTCCTTGTTACTATCTCTTAGCACGGGGGGTGGGCCTTTGGGTTCCACTTGGTTGGGTGGCATGCACCTAAATCCGTTGGGCCTTCTTGATGTTTGTTTGGACAAGATTTCCAGTTGGATAGCTCGTGGGATTCAGAATTAGTTCATGTTTTATTTCATTTCAGTTGAATCTTGTAATTTATTACCCTCTTTAATTATCGAGGTTGAAAGTTTTAACGGTAACCTTATTTATTGCACTTGCCTCATTCGGGGAATGAGAGTTGTAATTCTAATATTTAATTATGGATAAATGGAATTGAAAGTTATCTTTTATGCTTCGATGTAATTTACCTTGTATGGAATGTATGCATCCTTATTATCTTGAGTAGATAAATGTTATGGATTCATTTATGTTATTGTGGGTTATAATTAATCTAAGTCTTGCAATCTTGGAGGATGTTTGCAATGGGTTGTGAACTTGTATGTTAATTGTACTTAACAAAAAAAAAAATAGTTTGTTTAAGTAGTTAGTTGCAACATCCTCTAGGGTTACGTGGCAAGGCATTACAGTAATGGTAGGATAGAGAAAATGAGCTCATCAATACACAAATCAAATTGATTTGTGATGCCTTAGACTATGACTTGTTGGTGAGTTCTATGGACAAGATCATTAGCACTAACACATTTTTGGAGTCTTTTGAGAGAGGAAAATCAGGTAGCGGTGAAATACACACCTTATAGTGCTAAGGTGAATGAGCTAGTTAATTTTGGTTGGCCGATAGATGAAGAATATCAGAGATGGGTGGATAAATACTTAACTAAGGAAGACTAAGACAAACTTGAATACTGGTGGATAACACTTCAGCCATTGCAGTTATAACATATTTGAATTATGTTTTGATGGCATTTTTGGCACAATTTTCTTGAAGTTTGGCTGATGCATCAACCATTTTTAGCGGATGGGATAAACAAGAAGATTCCCTAGAGACTCAGCTATTGTAACAAATTTTTGAAATGTCACAGGGCGGTCCAAGTGATTGGTGAAATGTGTATTTCTTGCCTGATGCTTGTTTGATCCTTTATTCTCTATAAGAAGGATTTCAAGGCCAGGAATACGGGTCAGCAAGATAGATAATTTTGGGTCAAGTCTAAGTAAATTTGTAGAGAAAATTGAAAAAATCCTGTTGATTTAGTGAAAATGCAAGTTAGGTTTTGTGTCATTCTATAGTAGGTTTTGAATTCATGGGAGTTTGATGTTTCATGACAATACTAGCATTTGAATGGGAATGATTCATTTTGAACTCATGTCTCTCCATTGTATATGCATATCATAATCTTGAATAAACTAATTAAGGGTCGTTTCATTCATCTCATTGTTGTGGTGTGTATGATTCTCATTTTAGCTTTAATTCAAGGAATTAATTAAAATACTTGAATGGGGTCATAGGTGGATATGTTTATATAAGGATTTGATAAGTAGTATTGGGTTAGAATATAAATTGATGCTATTGTAAGGCAATATTTTTAGATTCTTATATGTTATGTGTTAAATCTATCATGAATCCTTAGATGCTTATGAATTTGACTCCTCCAATGGCATATGACACTGGTCTAAGTTTTTCTTATTTGTGGGGTATAGTATTTGTTTTTCTTTTCTTAGAGCTTGCTACAAATTGCAAATAAATGACTATCTTAAGCTGTGAAGTGTTGTTATAGTTATCTCATGCTCCAAATAGTTGATATTATTGATGAACAACCAATTCATTTCGATATTATCCCATTATGTTGATCTATTAAATGAGATTATCTATTGTTTTTAATGTTGTTTATAGTATTGGTGTAGAGGTTGTAAACGCATTAAGGGATCACCCTCTTGGGTCTTGTAGAGCCCAAAGTGTAGGAGGCTTTGTTAAAGTCCTTGTTAGTTGGTCTAGGTCCTTCGAGCTACCCCTAATTGGAATTGGCAATTTCATAGTTAGATTAGAAGATAAACCTGGTTATAGTATAAACAACCAACACTATCCCTTGGTCCTCTCTTTTTCTTGCTCTTGTATGTTGCCTTCTCTCTTTTTTCTCTTCTTAATTTTGATTTGTTCCTGCTTATTGCTTTGGCTTAGTTCGTGTTTTTTCGAGTTTCTATTTCGTGTGTCTCTTCTCTTTGGGTATGTCCTTTTCTATTTATTGTTCCTTCTTTTCTTCTTTTTCTAATTCTTGTTTCTCATTATTTTATGACTATTCCTTACATTTTACAAATTATAGGTTTTTTCTAATTACACTGAAGGCGTATCCTATTTGAGATGAATGAGTTAAAATGGACCATCAATGGTTAATATCAATTGTGTACAGTGCAATACGATTGTAGTGATTTCATTCGTTCATTGCCATATTTTTGTTTGTTTGTTTTACTTTTTAATATTTTACTTGTGAACTATACCCTCTTTTCTCATCCGGTGACACCACAATATTTACTGAATGAAGGTTTCAACAAATGAAAACAAATATATACTTCTATAAATTTAATTTTAAAATTTGTTCATATTTTTTAAGACTCTGACTGAATTGGTTAATTTGAATGTATGAAATAATTGATATAGTTTGGTTTAATATATATATTTTAAATTTTTAAAAAATATGTTCATAATTTAAATATCTAATTTTGTTAATTAAATAGGTGTTAAAAGGTGAAAAGTTAAATTATAAAAATGTCTATTTTTTTGTTAATTAGAAAGAGATTAAAAGTGAAAATTTAAATTAATTTTAATATTTATATATTGAATGGTTTTACTTGTTTTATATATATTAGTTATATATTTTTTAATTTAAAAAATATATTTATAAAAATGTTTTTCTCTTTTTTTGTTAATTAGAAAGATGTTAAAAGTGGAAATTTAAATTATTTTGAATATTTGCATTTTATAAAGTTCATATATTAAATGGTTTTTACTTATTTTATAATTTGAAAAAATATAAAAAAGTAAATTAGAAAAATGATTAAAATTGTTTTTAATTTTTTTATAATTTTTAGAAAAAAAAATTGATCCATAAGAGACAAGTGCCACGTAGTGGCTAGTACTTGCCTTTACAGTATTTTAATTATGGTATTTTAGATTTAATAAAAATAAATGTAAGTTTTGTTAATGGAATAAAATATAATTACATGCATTTATATTAATATTAATAATTATTAATCTTATTTTAATTATATTATGTAAAAATAAAGTATCTTATATAAAAACAATTATATATTAAAATTTAATATATTATAAAGATATTATAAATATAAAACAAAATCAAATGATAATATAATATAATTAGAAAAAAAAATGATAATTATATAACTATAAAATTTATCTAATAATTATGTTACATAAAAATATGTATAATATGAAATAAATTTATTATAGTATATTAAATAATATTTATTGAATAGATAATTTAAATTTAAATAATAATTTTTAAAAATTATTTTATATAAAATAAAATATAATTAAAATCAAATGATTATGTAAAATAATTATAAGAAAGAATTGTGGGAGGTAGGGAGGGCACACTCCAAGGTGGTGGAGGATGTTGGCATGAACGGCCACGTTGGAGCTGTACGGGGGAGATAGTGATAGGTGGAAAGCCACAAGTGGTATGGGAGAGTTGGCTTGTCCTATCAATCAACCAAATGCACGGGGAAGAAAACCCATCTATCTTCCCAAGGCACAGGAAATATTAAAATCCATTCATTCACTTGCATTTAGACAACTCACATGTAGGAGGAGGTTGGTGAGGCTGGCGGCAGTGAGTAGAAGTACTCATTTAAGGCTTGTACAAAATGTCATGGGCATTTGTTCTAGTTCAGTGTTGTGGTTGAAGTCTGGATATCATTTTGTTAAGCACTTACTATTGGGAGCCGAATGGTTGGGTCCTTGAAATTTTTGATAGAGGTTTCGGCTGCGGGTGTAGCTTGGTTTGGGGCAGACACCCCCATTTCTCTCAAGTCTAACGATAGGATGAGCAACTTTCATTTCATAATGGATCAACACCTTAAAATAAATTTGCTCGACTATGAGCCTCTAGTGTTAGTTGTAGTCAAAATGGTCTTGGGTCCTCATTTTCAGGAGGAAATAGAGTATGGGCGCGATAATTTGTAGATATCTTCTCATTTTTTGGCTTCCCTACTTGATAATCTAGTCCTAAAGATTGAAGTAAGGACTTTAATGAGGAAATTGTTCATACCCAGACTGCTGGGTGGTATGGATGAGCTCCTTCGAGTGGTGGTTAAAGGGTGAGGATGTATGCATGCATTGGAGGTGGCGAAGGTGAAGGATGAAGACACGGTGAAGATTTTTCCATTTCTCTTGGAACTTTAGGGTATTGGATTGATGAAGCATCGAGCCATAGTAGCGGTTACGGTCATCTTCTTGAAGAAATGGTTCAGGCTAATGGCGACTGATAGTGATGAATGGAGGGAGGAGTTTGAAGACTTCACATTTCTGAATAAGTTTGTGTGAAGGGCAGTGTATGGTATTAGTATTTTAGTAGCTAGTTTTTTCTCTGTTAATGTAAGCATGAATTTGTTAGATTGGTTTAAATGTAGACTTTTTAAAGTATTAAATGTCTGAAGCTATGGCCTATATTTTGGAGGACCCGTTGAGACAATATATGGTTTTTTGGTTCTTGGTGGAATTGGTGAAATTAGCTTAATCGGTTGTACTTTGGATCTATAAGTATAAATACAATACAATCATTACGTATCAAAAAAAAATTATAAGAAAGAATTAAATTATTATTATTTAAACATAAAATTTATATAATACTTAATATGTATTTAATCTATGTTAATATATAGATTATTAATGCATTACACATATTTTTTTAGAAAGTTATTCAAGGCAGAAAATTATATTTAAACAAATGCTTATATTATTATTTTACTTTCAGCTTCCTTCGTCCCTAGTTTTACTTGAAAACCTTGCTCTACTTTGTATAGCATATCGCGTGAAAAGAGAGATGCAAGGGATTGCTAACAATAATAGACGGTTAAATGTATTATAATTTTTTTTACGGGGAAGAAAATTGTTTGGATTTCATTGCAAGAGGATTGCGAAATTTAGAAGGAAGGCATCATTTTCGATTTCTTATTTTCATTAGCATTCATTTCTCATTTTTTTAGGAGAAACATGTGGAGCTGGTGTCCCCATGTATATTTTATTTTGCTGCTTATTTTTAAACAGTCATTATAAATTGTATTTTTTTAAAAGTATATTTTTTAAATTGTTTTTTCCTCTATTAAAATAAGAACATAATTCAATTGTATATTCTTATATTTAATTATCAATCCTTTCCATTAATTTTTATGAACTGCATATTTTTATATTTAATTACCATTTGCTGCTCTATTAATTTTCATAAAGAATTATTGACAGGGAATTCAAATCTATTATTATTGACTAAGAATTAACAAATGAGTTATAATTCTTTCAATCTATACAGACAAGAAAGGATGCTAGCAAAATTTGCTTTCAATTTTACACTAATTATCTATGTTGTAGAGTTATAAATAAAGATATAAATAAAGATAAAAAATAGTCCAAATAGTTATAAAGTTCAAACAATTATAAATAAAGTTAAAAAACAAATCTATGTTGCAATTAAATTCTTTAAAAATGGGTAGATTCAGGGAAAGATCTATATTTCAAAGAACTGTAATAAAATGTATACTTTCAATAAGAGTGGAAATTCAATTTTCTATATGAAAATATGTATCTTGTTGTTCCAATGTATCACTATAGGAAAAATTTAGAGGGAGGAATTGGAGGTAAATAAAAAGGAGGGAAGGAAATTTGTAAAGCCACATGGCATTTTTCACAATAAGTAGTTGTTTCTTATTTTCAGCCCCCCCTATTTTTTGACAACTTATTTTTATTTCCTAATTAGTAGCTACTCCTTTAAAATAGGAAAAGATTCTAAATTATCCTCTCCCAACAATCAAATTTATGCATGGGAACACTCTCGTTGCTTAAATTCAAGCAGAAAATAGAGTTAAGCAGCCACATGGGGACATGAGGTTAGTAGAAAAGTCTTTCTTTTTCTTTTGTTTATGGTATTATTTAATTATTTTCTCAATTTTTTGTAGTCCTTTCTCTTCTCCCTCTCCCTTCATTAAGACTTGTTCTACAATCTCATTTCGTTTTTCCTCTTCATGATGATGGATCACTATGTGTGATCCAAAACATCAATAAAAAAACTTACACAGCTGAATCCAAAAGCTATATACTGCAACGTTATGGAGCATGGACTGTGAAAAACTCATACCAATTATAGAATAATTATATTTTAAATTTTTATTCTAATTTGTATAATAAAATAAATCTAAAATCTAAATTAGAAGATAGAGAGAGAGAGATTCAAAACTAAATTTTGATTAGATAGTTACATAGAAAGAGTGAGACAGATAAAGAGAAATAGGAGATAAAGACATATATAGAGGTAGATATATCCTGAGATAAAAGAGGGAGAGGGGGATATATGTAGAGATGTCAAAAGAGAGTAAGAGAGAGAGAGATGGAGGGGTAGAAAGATGGAGAGAGAGGTAGAGAGGGATATATATGGAGAGAGAGGTAGAGATAGACATATTTATAGAGAGAAAGAGACGAGAAGAGAAAGAGAAAGAGAGAGATATTTATATCTCAGTCTTCCTCTCTATCTCTATGTTTCTCATTATTTCTCAATTTTTATTCCTCTCTCCCCTATATCTCTCTATCTTTTCTATGCTTCTCTCTCTATTTATTCATATCTATCTCTATCTCTATCTCTCTCTTTCACTCATATACATAAACACTCCCTATTCCCCTTCTCTATCTCTCTCCCTGTCTCTTTTTCTCTCACTCTTGACCCCTCTATCCATATCTCTATATTACTCCCTCTCTCCTCTCTATCTATTGAGCTATCTCTTCCTATCTCCCCATATCTCTCTCTCCATATCCATATCTTTCTCTATCTCTACCTCTACCTCTATCTCCCTATCTCGCTTTCTCCTTCCCTATCCCTCTCTATCTCTCTATATCACCCTCTGTATATATTTATATCTTAGTCTTCCTCTCTATGTTTGTGTTTCTCATTATTTCTCAATTTATCTTTCTCTCGCTCCCCTATATCTCATTATCTTTTTCTACGCTTCTCTCTCTATCTATGCATGTATCTATCTCTATCTCTATCTCTCTCTTTCACTCATATACACAAACACTCCCTATTCCCCTTCTCTATCTCTCTCCCTCTCTCTTTATCTCACTCTTGACCCCTCTATCCATATCTCTATATTACTCCCTCTCTCCTCTCTATATATTGAGCTATTTCTTCCTCTCTCCCCATATCTCTCTCTCCATATCCATATCTTTCTCTACCTCTACCTCTACCTCTATCTCCCTATCTCACTTTCTCTATCCCTATCCCTCTCTATCTCTCTCTATCACCCTCTATCTATATTTATCCCTCTCCCTTTCCCTTTCTATATATTGAGCTCTCCCTCTCCTCTCCCTCTCCCTCTCCCTCTCCCTCTCCCTCTCTCCCTATCTCTCTCCCTCTCTTCCCCTTCTTCTCTATCCCTCTTGTACCTATCTCTCTCCCTTTCTCTTCCTCCCTCTCTCTATCTCTCCCCATATCTCCCTCACTCACTCCCTCCCTACCCCCTATCTGTCTATTTTTCTCCCTCTATATCTAGACATGTCTCTCTCTCCTTCTCACTCTTCCTAGAACTCTATATTTATATCTCTTTTTCCCTTTATCTCTATCTCTCCATATTTCTTCTTTCATCTCTCTCTCTCTCTCTCTATCTCATTATCTCTCCATCTCTCTACCATATATATCTTCTTCACTCTACTTCTCTTCATATATACTTCCCATGTCTATATGTATCTTTCTATATATCACTCACTCACTCTCTCTCTCTCTCTCTCCATATCCCCCTCCTCCATCTCCATCTCCATCTCCATCTACATATCTATCTTCCTCTCTATCTCTATCTCATTACCCCTCTCTTCATATCCCCCCTCTTTCCTCCCCTCTTTATATCCCTATCTCTCCCTCTTCCTCTCTTCCAATTGCAAAATTAATATGATTCGAGTAATGGAGCTTGATTATCTTCCTAATTCAGAGGTTTTGTAAGTGGATGCATAGTTGATTTAAACTTATCATTTCTCCATTGAGACATTTTTTGCACACCATTTTTGAGATATTTCGGCATACCCATTACACACCAATGTGCAGTTGCTAGTTATTTGTTACTTTTAAATTTTTTGTTTGTTTTTAATCTCTTTTCAATTTTCTTGTTAATTTATTTTAAATTTATGCATTTTTTATATATTCTTATTTGTAATTTTATATTTTAGTACAATTTATTTTCTGAATAATTATTTATAATTTATAATTTATATGTAAACATATAATTTATAAATTTTATGTTTACTTATAAATTATAATTTATATACTTATAATCTCTTTATAATTTATTCTCTTTTAAATTTGTTATAATTTAAAAAAATATTTCTTATTTTGTTATTTTCTCTTTATATATTATATATTTTAATTTATTTTGTTTATTGTTAAAATTATATGTTTATTTTCTTGTTATTTATAATAGTTTTTGTTTATTTTTAAATTTTATTCCTATTAATTTTTTGTTTGTTTATGCCTATTTTATTGTTATGTTTTTTATAAAATATTTTTATTTTAAACTTTGGATTTTTAATATTTTATTTTTTGGTTCATTTAATTTCTACTATAGAGGGTGTTTTGAAACAACTTATGCCCATCAATTCGTCTAAGCCAGGCCCCTTTTGATTTAATGTTTTAATTATTTTTCCTAACTTTATATTTCCCTATTCTAAGTTGGCCTCGTTCCCCCATGTTTAAAAACAACTTAAGCCATTGTTTGTTGCCGATCTAGGTGATGTCCCCTTATGCCTTTAATACATATTTTATATTGTGTAGGGAATAACTTTTAATGACTATTCATCAACCATCGTTTGATCGTAGTCATTCCCTGCCATCCCATGATGACCCCACCATAGAGACTCAATTGATTGTGATATCATGGGCGAGCACCACATGTCTCATTTGGCAATGCTGAAGGGATGATGAAAGTTTTTTAATATATTTATTGAGTTTTAATATGTTATATAGCAAGTTACTAAAGTGGTTACAAGATGCATGTGCTTCAAATAAATGGCGGTGTTATAATCTAGATGGAAAAGGTGCTCGATGGTTAGTGACAAGGTTGGTGACTGTGTTGAGTTAACATGATTACCGATGGTTGAAATCTACAGTTGCCCGCCGTCGTGTGATTAGAAGTTGCAAGGTCTTTATTGATCGCGATATCACGGGAGAGCACCACGTGGATTTCTTTGGTGATGCATAATATGGTGGGCCCTTGTTGTCATGATGGAGATCATGTTATCTTTTTTTGGAAACCATTTGATGATATGATAGAAGTGAAAGATGGACGGTTGATATAATAGGATTGGCTTGCTTTATATTCACTACTCTAAATGGCACCATAATTTTAAATTTAATTAACATACTCTAAAACCAAACAAAACCAGGTTGAAGCTTGTCAAATTGGAGAAGTGAAAGGTCAATACCAGTGCTGAGGAAGATTTTGGAGGAGTGAAAATAAGGTCAATACCAGCATCGATGAAGAGTTTGGAGGAGTGAAAACAAGGTCAATACCAGCATCGAGGAAGAGTATGAAGGAGTGAAAACAAGGTCAATACCAGCGCTAAGGAAGATTATGGAGGAGTGAAAACAAGGTCAATACTAGTGCAGAGGAAGAGTTTGGAGTTAAAACAAGGTCAATACCAGTGCCGATGAAGAGTTTGGAGGAGTGAAAAAAAGGTCAATACTAGCACCGAGGAAGAGTATGGAGGAGTGAAAACAAGGTCAATACCAGCACCGAGGAAGATTATGGAGGAGTGAAAACAAGTTCAATACTAGCACTGAGGGTGAGGTTGAGGGCACTCAAGGAAAATAAATGACCAAGGGACAATGAGTATTGTAAGTTTGGCACCCTCATTCTCTTTAACCTACAATTTTCATGCCTAGTTTCCAAAGATATTCTCGTACATTGGCACCCCCATTCTCATAAAATAATATAGCTTAAATTCTTTCACATTTTTATCGACCAACCTCAGATGTTGGCCAAATTGCCATAATCTACCCACATCTTGGTTGTTGGTGGGAACATTTTATTCTTTGTTGTACGACCTAGCTCAAATCTTATATCCACAAAGTTGCTAAAAACATAAAACAATAAGAAAAAATTCAAAGGTATGACCAAAAAAGGGTTATTTCCTTTTGGCCTCATCCACCTCTTATATTTCAACATAGCATGAAATTATGCTTACATAACATAAACTCAAAAGAATGGAATTTTATAGGGGCAAAGGATCCCAAGTATACACTAGGCTAAACTAGATCTAATGAATGGAAATAAAGGCATATAGTTCTTCTTTAATACCTCCACCACAAACATATGCAAGGAAAGGTCTCCTCCCTTCTTGGTAGTGATAACCTCCTCCACACACAACCCTTAAAAATTATGAATAGAGGAATATAATCTTTGAAGAACTCAAAGTTGATTCTCTCCTACCTGATGCAATTATTCATTTTATCCTTACAAACATTTATAGCGATTAATAGAGGCACATAGACCAATTCTTCATAATATAAGAATTTGATCATACTTTTCCAATGATGGGATTATGAGAAAACCTTAGGTTAAATTAATAGTTCCTAGCTAAGTTCTTTAAATCATGTCCAACCGTATAAGAGAAAACCGCTGCTATGTGTACTTGGATACCATGGAGAAAGTCTCTTTGGGCTCTTTCATCAATCAAGGTATTGTTAAATTTTAACACCTAAAAGTGAGAATGAAGAATCTTTCCTAGGATGGTGGCCAATTATGCTTCTTAACACCTAGATTACAAAATACTTTTCAATATCATTTCCATCACAATTAAACCTATTGCTTGGGATATAGTCATGCAGGTAAACAAATTGGTTTTCTTGATAGTAGATACATTCTACACAATTCAATCCTTGCATAGAAGATTGTTGAATGGGCCCAAAAAACTACTCATGATGCCCTTACAATTAAGTTAAAAGTTTTAAAAGGAATATGATTGCATCAAATGTCCTTTCATTTATAAAAGGTTCAAATGGATTTATTTTTAACCGTAAATTATTATCACACATTTAAAATTACAAAATACCAGTTGAATGAAGAACCTTCATTTGAAGGTGATGTCGTCATGACCTTTGAATGAAGAACCTTCATTCAAAGATGATGCCATGTCAATACTTTCAAATTAAGGTATTTTTTATTTTAAATATTTCATATCCAAAATTCTTTATAAAAGGAACCTTTGTATGAAGGACCTTCAAATGAAGACCTTAATTCAAAGGTCCTTCATTAGAAGATCCTTCATATGAAGGTTCCTTTAATGCCATCCCATTATAGCTCTTAGAGTTTTTTGAGATATTTATGTTTTGAAGTAGAGATTGGACCATCAAATAGTGTCACCATGACTCTACTAAGATATCCCTCAAATTGATAAACCCTGACTTAACAACCACAAATTCACAAGGAAATTGCCCCTATCAGCCCTAGTACATCAATTCAATGACAAGTTTCTTGCTTTAACAAACCCCTAAATGCAATGAACTTCTATCATACCATGATGCACACCAATCCACCGAGTTATAGTTCCAAGATAGTGGGTGGATTGGTGGATGTCATTTCTATTTAGCCCTCAAACCCTTACATAGGCACAACAGGGAAATCCCTATATTTGATTGCTTTCTCCCACAAAATAGTGATTGAGCACTTCAAAACAAATTAAAATGAAAGGGAACATATATATTTATCTACACCAATGATCTTAGAGCATTTCGAGCTTGTACGGATTCATACAACACAAAAGAACTTCAGAAAAATAGTAAAAACATAGAAAATTGCTTCAAGAACATGGTATTTGATATGAAATTTTGGCATCAACTCCTCCAACAATTTCAATGGTAAGGGAATACAATATAATATATGTGGGATAAGAAATTCATTGTTTGAAGCATCAAACCAATATGCAAAGATGAAAGAAAGTGCTAACCCCTTAAATTGAAAAAGTTTCTTTTAACTTTAAGTTTGTTGGGTAGCCAATTATTTTAAGTTATCAAATCCTACCATCATATATAATCAAAATTTTGTTGTTTAAAATTACTATGAGAAATAACTTTCACTATTTGAAGATGTTGAAACCTTTTCATAAATAACTAAAACATTGATTCAACCACTCATCCTACCTTAAAACACACCAAAAGTCTCTTAGTAGTTAGACATAGGAAGATTTAAGATGACTTAAACATTTTTTATTGCCAAAGCATAAACTTATGATGAATTTACTAGGCCTAGTACACACTCCCTCCCCATTAACCACTTAGACATATGGAAATTAAATGTAAATTTTCTGCTAGTTTTAGTCATGTAGGTGTCTAATAAACCACTTGGTGGTGTTTCTCTTCAAGTTTATTTACTTGAATGAGGAGCAAAAATCCTTTGATTACAATAATAGAATACATTTGAGGCTTTGGTTGTGTAACTGGTGGACCATAGTCACATTTAACACTTGTTACAAAGTTTGGGAGTTAAAACGTTAAGTAGATTTTATTTGTGATGGACACATTTGGACGGTAGTAACAATAACTTGCAATCTATCAAGACTTGATTACCTTATAACCTATCAAATTATAGCGATGAAATGATAGATTAATCATAATGCCACCTTGGGATCACATCACCATGAAAGAACTTCATCCAAAATCCTTATAAGTGTAGGTACCACCAAATAGGTATTTTTCAGATTTGTCTTCCTTAAGCGAGGTAAATTCAGGAAGAGAAGAGGAAAGCGAGACATGTAGTAGGTCTAAAGAGGGAGATCAACTAGAGGTCAAAAGATTAGAAGAAAATTTTGTAAACACATAAAATTTTTTCTTGCTGAAGGGGGGTCATGTTCTTATGATGATGAGAGCATAGTCAACATCGAGGTTCCCTTGAGGTACAAACATCTATGGAAACAATGGGTACCCAAGGAGCTTCCTCCAGTAAACACTGATCTTTGTGTCAACGAGAGGATATATCGCATAGCACCATTGTCATTACATGGTTTGGGCCTATTTTGCATGGATGACATAAAGTTTTGTTATGACAAAAAAACTGAATTGATGGAGTATGTTGGACCTTGTTACAGTTACAAAGATTGGATGTAGCTGGTTTGATATACACGAAGTATGTGTAGGTATTTATTATTAGAAAATTATATATAGCTAAAAGATAAGGATCAAAATAAAGGAGTGCCTAGGTACATTAATGGAAGGCCAAAAGCATCAGGGAATATTGTAGGGTTTATAAATAGTACATGACCTAGGTCAACAAATAAGCAACCCAATTGCATATTTGAGGCACGATAGGGAAACAGTGTATTCGTATGTGCAATAAAATCAATAATTGCAAGGGAAGAGTTGCTAATCGATTACAACTTGAATTGCTTAGATACAAACACAATTACTATGGTGGTGGTATGTACTATATACCATTTTACCTAACCTCCAATTAATGACTCCAATATACCATTTTATTATTATGCTTTTTTTCATAAGTCTATTGGTTTCATTTCGGTAATGTTTTTTATATTTAATTTTTGTCATAGTGGGACATTGATCATACAAGGAAGGCTCTGACCCAAAGCACAGATCATGATCCATCTTTAGGTGCTTCTACCCGATAGGTTTACCTCATTGTAATTTTACAAATTAGATATGAGAAAAATGTTTTATTATTATGTTTTTTTCATGAGTTTATTGGGTTAATTTCGATAATATTTTTAATATTCTTGTTGCAGTTGGCTAATCAGGGAAAGGCACCAGTAGTACAAGAGAGCATCCATATGGAGGTGCAGTCACTATTATGTGATGATGACATTGCTTATTCTGCAAACCCTATGGATATGATGAGGAAGGCCCAAAAAAATGCAATGAAGAAATCCTTCAGTTGGTATTCATAGTGCCTCAAATAGATGAGATAAGAGAAAGGGTTAAAATATTGTCTGAGAGAGCATAGAACTTACAAGTAAGCTATCATGAGATCTTTAATTATAATATAAGTTCATTCATGGTTTTATATTTTGTACTCTTTTATGTCATGAACTAAAATATGTGTTGTTTATACATGATTATTTGCATCTTCATCATGTTGCTGGCCATGATCAGGGTACTTCAAGTGTTGCTCGAGAAGTAGGGGTTGGTACAAGTGTCAATCTTGATCTTCCTGTGCATACATCACATCATCTGATCCCATCATTTGTGCCTATATTGTTGACTGAAATATCAACAACACATACCATGCAGGAATTTGATAGTGCACCCTCTGGCAGCGAACACATGCCACTACATGTGTCAGTACATGTACCTAGGGATGTAGAGGCCACTAGTATTGGTGATGTTTTAGCAACATTTCCTAGATCTTCCCATATTACTAGTACGGGAACATTGTCAATCACATTTTTGGTGACCGAGGATTTCATTCCCATAAAGATAGAGAAGGTCCCAAGTACTTTAAAATGTTTTAATTATTATTATATATAATCCAATTGAAATTTACTTATTGATCACTCTTTATAGATTAATGATCCCATGATCATTTTATAGGAAATAATATTTTTTTATGAACATCTAAGTGATATTACATTGGAAATATTTAGGCCCACCATACGTACACATTGAATGCCCAAAATCAAGAATTAAAAGATGAGCTCATTAACAATTTAGTTGTGTTGTTCGGTGATAAAACATTCAACCGAACCAATGTCCTTAAGAAAGCTGGTACCTATCTAAAGTATGTGAGGGACCAATATAGGTCACATTTAGAGAAGAAGAGAACGTATGAGCGTCCCCCCATGATTCCAGAGAGGGAGTGGAAGGACTTGGTGTTGGATGGAAAGGAGAAGGTTGAAAATAAAAAAGGAAAGACACCATCGGGCCAAGGAAGGTATGTGATACTATCAACAATGTAATTATATATTGATTACTCTTTCTTTTTACATAATCTAACGTATTTCAAATTTTTCATAGGTTGTCCGACACATCGAAGAAGAAACTTGACTCTGATGGTTATATGAAATTAGCTACACGATTTGTAAGTATCAATAAATGAAATATTTCATCCAAATAATAAATTGCAAACAATTTTGGTTTTATCACACCATAGAAGAAAAATTCATGATCTTATGCAAAAATGTAGGGATCTGATTTCAAAAGAGCACCCATAGAAGAGGACTTAAAGATTTCCTTCCAGCAAGGCTATGGATCCCTCATTGAACAGCTAAGAGTCTCAACTGGAAAAACACAATCTTCCACTGCATCCAACATGCAGGTAAATAAACTCAATAAAGTTTGTTTAAAATTGAATACTTGTGCAATATATTCAATATTAATTTCCAACATAATAATATGCCTATTTGTTTTAAACAGATAAGAAATGATAATACTACACATGACATTGGAATGCAGCCTAGTGAGGGTGGAGCACAACCTACAGATGAAGGCCATGGTGTGCATTGTGGTATTGGATGTATTCATGTGCTATAAAAAAGGTAGTATTAATTAATACAATCAAACATCTTTAATTGCATTTGGTGTATTAATCAATGTAACCTTTCATGTTTCGACTTTAGAGCATGTAGAGCATGATCAACATGTTGAGCATGATCAGGCTATACAAGATCAGGAACATGATGTGGCTCCATCAGGTAACGAGGACCACTCTAATGTTCTTTTAAACATATTGAATTACAATTGGTGTATTAATTAATGTAACCTTTCGTGTTTCAACTCTAGATCAGGATTTAGAGGGTGTTCAACATGTTGAGCATGAGGCTATAAGACAGTATCAGGAACATGATGTGGCCCCATTAGGTAAAGAGCACCACTCTAATGTTCTTTTAATTAATGAAATACTTGTAACAATAATAATAAAACATATCAATTTAACATTTATTTGCTATTGCAGCAGACCCCCCCTTGCAACGACATCCACATTGTGAGTACACGACTAGGAATACATTAAGATCATGAGAAGAGCTTAGAACAACTGAAGGGGGGACAAATGATTTTGAAAATGATACTCCACTTCATATTTTTTCAGCTGCAAAAAGAAACAAAAAAAAGTGATTGTAATCATATTATGACAACCATATTTTTGATAATATGTAAAAACTGAAGAAATGAATGTTATATGTTAATGAATGAATGTGAATATGTTAATGAATAAATTTTGTATGTTAATGAATGAATGTTATATGTTATTAATGGATGAATGAATGATTAATGTTATATAATTGAGTATAGGGAATTGAGAGTGATTTGAGGGGGACAAATGAGATTCCACCTTCACATGGTTGGCCCTGTTAAGTAGAGAATATTAAACTATTCTCAAAACAAAGAGAAGCTCAATAAGGTAATGCACTTTTCAATATAAGAAATGCATTTTTTGAAGCATCAAACCAATATGCAAAGATGAAAGAAAGTGATAAATTTTCACTATGAGCATTATGTTGTGTGTGGATTTGGTTTCAAAGCTTTGTTTTTATTTTTATTTTAGTGGTCTCTAAAATTTGATTTTTGTGCATAATAGGTTAGTGGAAAATTTGACAGCTCTGAAGGGTTTAGAGGCTCGATTGAGATAGAAACACAGATATTTGGATCTTGTTGTTGATGGGAGGCTTCCACTTAACCATGAAACTTTGTACCATTTGTAGCTATGAAAAAATTTCTCTACTTACATTCATTCAACTTACTATAATTTAATATCTGACAAAAATCTCCTTTTCATTATACTTAGATGGATTTTCATGCCCTATTCCAAAGCACATGTTTTAGAATAGGAAAGAAGGATGATGGAAAGGGTTAAGGAATTTAGATTTACACCTATCAATTGCATAGTTTAATTCATTCATCCAAAATATTGCCAATGCATTTCACAATTGTTGGAATCATATCATATTATTACAGAACTAGTAAAATTAAAATGTAATGCCCTGCCAAGTAACCCTAAAGGATGTTGTAATTAATGACATAAGCAAACCAATTTTTTTTTTTAAATACAATTAACATACACATTCACTTACTAATTACAACAACCTCTAAGGCTACAAGGTTGGGATTACTTAAACCCACACATACATCTTACATATAACCATAACATTAAATAACTTTATGAAATAAGCATCATGCAACATAAGGATACAACATAACATAATAAGATAAACATCTAAGATACAATTTCATTAACTTAATCAAATAGTTACAATTCTCATTCCCAGAATGAGGCAATAGTACATAAGTATTATAATTATAGAATTCCACCTCATAAAAATAAGAGGGATAAAAATAACATATACAAATTAAAATATTACAATGCATGAATTTACAACAAGAACCACAATCTATCCATCAAGATGTCTCACCACCAAGTACTGAAGATAAATGGGGACCCAATGGTGTATGGTGCATGTTCCACCCAACCAAGTGGTACCCGAAGGCCCACCCCCCATGCTAGGAGATAGTAAGAACGTAACACGGACAAAGATCTACAACCTTTAACCAAAGCCAGACTCATACTGATACATCCAAACACAAATACAACACAAGTACAACACAAGTACAATAGAAGTACAACTCTCACATCGCTGACATAGGTCACATTGCTTCTAGACATAAAATAGATCAAGTATGTTTAGAGAACCATACACATAAAGCAAATACTAATTGTTGTCCTAGACAAAGTGTCATCGCACAACTCATAATAAGTTACCCTCTGTAGATCTTCATAGGCTCTGATGTTCGTGGTGGCCTCTACCGACCCTCAGTCCTCATACTTACTAGTGCAGAATCAACTACCTCTCGTACTAACAAGATAGATGACCTTGCCATTTCAGGCCTTCCCACTCACTCCAAGCCTTAACTAGCGCTTGCGACTAGGAGTGAGGCTAGAACTTATCTTTTTAGTGTGAAGTACTCCCCAAATTTTCAATAAAATTACTACTTCCAAAGGTTACCCAAATCTTACCTCTTACGAGCTCTAGCCCCTACTGGAAGCCACTCTTCTATTTGACAACACACAAACAAAACTAATCACCAAGGGAATCACAAGTGCATACAACCTAGGTATCAAAACCACTCCATCTCAAGGAGGAAACAAATAATAGAACTCACTCCAACAATTGGAGGCAACAAAACACATAGTCCTCTCCTTCCAAAGGAGGTACAAAACATCCCCATTCGTGGAAATTGAGTACATACTGAAAATACATCATGCACTACCCAAGGGAAAAACAACTGGTAGACATAAAGAATCGACAACCCTCATCCTCTAAGATCCTCTGGAAGGCTTACAATTTTTTACTAACACTTAATCCCATATCCCAAAATGCAACTTAATGACACAGCTACAAAAACCATTCAATTTATAATTCAAATCTAATATTAGGATTTCCTAAATCCATCTTCAATCAATAGGTAACATTGACAAATTCAAAGACATAATAATTGGGTTAACTCAAATTATCATATAACCCTATTTCCTCTTTTATTATTGGAAGTCTAAAATAATTAAACTCACTTCCCTTTACAAAATATAGAGAAAAATAGAACATTTAAGGCAATCACAAGGGACTTACTATTTTTTTTGGATATTCTAAATCCATATCCATCCCATATTCCAATCACAATAATTTAATTGCTCTAATAGAAAATCAATAATTGCCTCTTCAATAAAACTCCTTTACTTTTAAAATGACATAAATCTATGCAATTAAATCTTTTCAATTTTCTAACCACATTCTATATCTCTTTCAATTACTTATTTAAAACATGCAATTTCTTCCATATATTTAAAATATCCTTTCTCTATCCATTTATCCATGCATGCAGATCATTTCTTTTAGATTATTCATTCAATACTAAATTGCATGCATTGAATTAAAATAAGATAAAATACAATATTGTATATATTCAACTATATAGAAAAATTATATATATACATTAAATATATTTTCTGTCATTTGCAAAATAACAATTTGTTTAATCTAGAATAAAACCACACTTTATTAATAATTTTTTTTCAAAATATATACATACATATAAATATTATAAATATATTGTTATATATATATCAAACATAATATATATATATATGTATATATAATATTCATGCATAATATATAAGTTTAATAATAAATAAAATCTAAGTCTCAAAATCTATGTACCATTGGAGGGCGGATGGTCACAATCAGTGAGGCTACCAAGGTTACACCGGACTGTACATATAGTACAGTTGACTGCTGTTAATTGAGGGGGAGTCAGTGCTCCCTATGGGACAACATGTCCCCCTATGAGGTGGGTGAACTGCCTCATAAGCAATGCAACACTCCACACCAAGCAAGTGGGCGATGGGGGAATGCATCTGACCCCACCAACCACCAAAACAAAGCCTCTCTATTTTAAAAACAAAAAAAATACAAATAGAAAATTACGAACCCTCCCAAAAGTGATTCATCATACAGACAGCGACATAGTCCTTTAAACTAAAATTTTCACAACAACAAAGTTTAAATGTATATATCATATGTATATACATATGTATATATATATTAATCAAATATATATATACATATGTATTTATATATTATATATATTTAACCAGAATTTCCTCTACAAAACAAATTGGAGAAGTTTTTCAGAAACATCCACCTACAGGTGAATTATAAAGAAATTTCTAGAGAAATCCAAATTCACAGAGGTTTAATAACTAATTCTTTAAAACCATTTTCTTGAATTCATAACAATAAAAGGAAGCTAAATTACAACCAAAAGTTTTCTAATCTTCGGGGTTTGGTTTAATAACAAACTAACCATTTTCTCAAATATCTAATTATCTCAACCAACTTTCCTCAATAACTAAATTCTCTAGATTTGGTTTAATCTGAAAACTAACCATTTCTTCAAATATCTAAAATTAAATTCTAGAGAATATTTTCACAATTTCCCTAAGGAATTTTCACGGGAACAACAGAAGCTTCTAAAATTTAATTAATTAATTTCTTTCCTCAAATCACAAACTCTTTTCCCAAATAGTTTAAACAAGCAATTATTTAATCAATACCAATTTAATTTAAACAAATCAAGAACAATAAACCACATAATAAAACCTGGTGTTGAAACTACAGGAAAAGAAGGTTTTTGATGCAGAGCCTCCTTCAAAGATCTCACAATTTCTCTTCAACCATGCAGTAAATCAAAACAAGAAAACAATCCAAATGCACAACCAACATCAACAGAATTTTCCAATTTCAATTCCACAGCCAAAAATTTCTTCAAACCATTCTCTATGCAATCTTTCCAAAAATTTCCTCTCAAACCTGAAGAAGCTTTTCCTCTCCGAAATTCTCTCTGTGAAAGAATTTTCAACAAACTCTTCTCATTAATTAAACATACACATGCTGGCATAATTGAAAATATCTTCAACAACCAAATCTAATTTTGCATGCAATATATAAATTTAAAATATTATATTACTCCAATATTTTTAAAACTAACTTTCCTTTTAAAATTCAATTTCAACTTCTAATTTAATTCCCACAAGTTGAATAAACTTCCAAAATTAATTTTAATTCTTTTCTTTCTTTTTAATTTCCTTACATCCCATTTAATTAATTAATTTAATTATTTAATAACTAAATCTATCCACATGGATTAAATTTAATTAATTAAATAAATTAAATCTAATTAATTAATTTAAATAATAAATTCTATCAACAAAGCATAATTTTAATTAAATAACCATCAGCATGATTTAATGCAATAATTCTAAATAATTATTTTCAAATCACGAATCCTTTCAGAATTAAATAACATTAAAGCAAGGCAATAAATGACTCGACACACATGACTGATGACACACTATGGTTAGGGTGTAGACTTGACACAAGTTACCTAGCTACTATCTCCCATTCAACTTCACCATTGGATTGACACGCTCAAACCTCTAAAACTAGGTCGAGTCAATGTCATGTACCTGCAAACCTGAAAACATAGTAACCAACCTTATATAATATAAACAACATAAATACACATCGTGAAGAGGAAATCACAGAATTATAGGGTGCTCGCAAGCAAGTGATGTGAACCCATCCCCTTCACCAATACACTCAACAAAACTAACACTTACATCATAATCCAATAATCTCATAAGAAATCACATGTTATATCCTCTAACATCATTACACCAATTAAAGCATGTAAACTAATGCATCAGATAAACCAAATCACAACACATAATATAGTTCATTGCTCTATAAATAGCGATCAAATACACACACAAGACAAAGTATTTGGATATCTAGAAACATAAATCAAAACAAAACAAGGACACATTGTCTAGTCCAGAAAGCAAAATGGAGGGGTATTACATAAAATATGTAAGTTTCAAATATGGCATTACATATCTTTCTACGAACTTTTGAAAGAAAATATCAAAATGGAGAAGTATTAATAAAATAATCTGCATAATTTCTAAGAGATTAGGGAATTTTTTTGCAGAGTTATCTTGAATATATTTAAGACAAAAGTAACTTATAGAGATTGAAGGAGAATATCAGTAGTCTAAAATCACTAGTCAACACATCTTAGTAGTATCTCAATTCAAGATAACTAGGTCCACTATCCATTAGCAAGTAAAAAAAATAAAATCAATTCATAAGATTATTCTGTTCTAATAGGGTTGAGTGGTTGCTTGTTTCTTTTTGATTGTCAGGAAGTTGTCAATATACATTTGGTTTTCCTGCCTTCTCTTGCCTCATGGCCAGATTTTCTACATAAGGCATCAAAGTAACCTTCAAGATTGGAAATGGAAATGAGTACAAGGTCAGTATCACTTAATCCTAATTGGGTATAATTTTATTTGTTAAAGACCAATTTAGATTCATTTTCTGTTCACACTACTTTTATTTACATTTATGTTTTTCTAATATCCATTTTCCTTTACATTCATATTCTTATATACATATTGTGTTTACAATAATGTTTTCCTTAGATCAATTCATAATATTATTCTATTCTAATAGGGTTGACTGGTTACTTGTTTCTTTTTTATTGTCAAGAAGTCATCAATATACACTTCGTTTTCCCGCCTTCTCTTGCCTCGTGGCCAGAGAGTTTCTACACAAGGCATCAAAGTAACCTTCAAGATTGACAATGGAAATGAGTTCAAGGTCGGTATAACTTAATGCTAATTGGGTATGATTTTATTTGTTCATGAACAATTTAGATTCATTTTATGCTCACACTTCTTTTATTTACATTTAAGTTTTGCTAATATCCATCTTCCTTTACATTCATATTCTTCTATACATATTATGTTTACAATAATGTTTTCCTTAGATCTATTCATAAGATTATTCTGTTCTAATAGGGTTGATTGGTTGCTTTTTCTCACTAGATTGCTCATTTTTCACAAAATTAGATTCTAGTGTGTAGTTTAATATTCACTAGTTTGATTTTTTCTTTTTTAGCAAAATTGGAATCTAGTTCGTAGGTTTTTCTTTTTTCTTTTTGATTGTCAAGAAATTGTCAACATACACTTGGTTTTCCCACCTTCTCTTGCCTCATGGCTAGAGAGTTTCTACAGAAGGCATCAAAGTAACCTTCAAGATTGGCAATGATAGTGAGTACAAGGTTAGTATAACTTAATGCTAATTGGGTATGATTTTATTTGTTCAAGACCAATTTAGATTCATTTTCTGCTGACACTACTTTTATTTACATTTATGTTTTTCTAATATCCATTTTTCTTTACATTCATATTCTTATATACATATTGTGTTTACAATAATGTTTTGCTTAGATCAATTTATAATATTATTCTATTATAATAGGGTTGACTGGTTACTTGTTTCTTTTTTATTCTCAGGAAGTCGTCAATATACACTTGGTTTTCCCGCCTTCTCTTGCCTTGTGGCCAAAGAGTTTTTGTAGAAGGCATCAAAGTAACCTTCAAGATTGGCAATGAAAATGAGTACAAGGTCAGTATTGCTTAATGCTAATTGGGTATGTTTTTATTTTTTCCAGACTAATTTACATTCATTTTCTTCTCACACTACTTTTATTTACATTTATGTTTTGCTAATATCCATTTTCCTTTACATTCATATTCTTCTATACATATTATGTTTACAATAATGTTATCCTTAGATCAATTCATAAGATTATTTTGTTCTAATAGGGTAGAGTGGTCACTTGTTTATTTTTTATTGTCAAGAAGTCATCAATATACACTTGGTTTCCTCGCCTTCTCTTGCCTCGTGACCAAAGAGTTTCTGTAGAAGGCATCAAAGTAACCTTCAATATTGGCAAGGGCAATGAGTACAAGGTCAGTATAACTTAATGCTAATTGGGTATGATTTTATTTGTTCAAGACCAATTTAGATTCATTTTTTTCTCACACTACTTTTACTTACATTTAAGTTTTGCTAATATCCATTTTCCTTTACATTCATATTCTTCTATACATATTGTGTTTACAATAATGTTTTCCTTAGATCAATTCATAAGATTATTCTATTCTAATAGGGTTGACTGGTTGCTTGTTTCTTTTTGATTGCCAAGAAGTCGTCAATATACACTTGGTTTTCCCACCTTCTCTTGCCTCATGGCTAGAGAGTTTCTACCAAAGGCATCAAAGTAACCTTCAAGATTGGCAATGATAGTGAGTACAAGGTCAGTATAACTTAATGCTAATTGTGTATGCTTTTATTTGTTCAAGACCAATTTAGATTCATTTTTTGCTCACAATACTTTTATTTAAATTTATGTTTTGCTAATATCCATTTTCCTATACATTCATATTCCTCTATACATATTGTGTTTACTATAATCTTTTCCTTAGATCAAATCATAAGATTATTCTTTTCTAATAGGGTTGACTGGTTGCTTGTTTCTTTTTGATTGTGAGGAAGTCGTCAATATACATTTGGTTTTCCTGCCTTCTCTTGCCTCGTGGCCAGAGAGTTTCTACAGAAGGCATCAAAGTAACCTTCAAGATTGACAATGGCAATGAGTACAAGGTCAGTATAACTTAATGCTAATTGGGTATGATTTTATTTTTTCAAGACAAATTTAGATTCATTTTCTGCTCGCACTACTTTTATCTACATTTATTTTTTTCTAATATTCATTTTCCTTTACATTCATATTCTTCTATACATATTTTGTTTACAATAATGTTCTCCTTAGATCAATTCTTCGTATTATTTTTCTCTAATAGGGTTGACTAGTTTCTTGTTTCTTTTTTATTGTCAAGAAGTCATCAATATACACTTTGTTTTCCCGCCTTCTCTTGCCTCGTGGAAAGAGAGTTTCTACACAAGGCATCAAAGTAACCTTCAAGATTGACAATGGAAATGAGTTCAAGGTCAGTATAACTTAATGGTAATTGGGTATGATTTTATTTGTTCAAGAACAATTTAGATTCATTTTATGCTCACACTTCTTTTATTTACATTTAAGTTTTGCTAATATCCATCTTCCTTTACATTCATATTCTTCTATACATATTATGTTTACAATAATGTTTTCCTTAGATCTATTCATAAGATTATTCTATTCTAATAGGGTTGATTGGTTGCTTTTTCTCACTAGATTGCTCATTTTTCACAAAATTAGATTCTAGTGTGTAGTTTAATATTCACTAGTTTGATTTTTTCTTTTTTAGCAAAATTGGAATCTAGTTCGTAGGTTGTTCTTTTTTCTTTTTGATTGTCAAGAAGTTGTCAACATACACTTGGTTTTCCCACCTTCTCTTGCCTCATGGCTAGAGAGTTTCTACAGAAGGCATCAAAGTAACCTTCAAGATTTGCAATGATAGTGAGTACAAGGTCAATATAACTTAATGCTAATTGGGTGTGATTTTATTTGTTCAAGACCAATTTAGATTCATTTTCTGCTAACACTACTTTTATTTACATTTATGTTTTTCTAATATCCATTTTCCTTTACATTCATATTCTTATATACATATTGTGTTTACAATAATGTTTTCCTTAGATCAATTTATAATATTATTCTATTATAATAGGGTTGACTGGTTACTTGTTTCTTTTCTATTCTCGGGAAGTCATCAATATACACTTGGTTTTCCCGCCTTCTCTTGCCTTGTGGCCAAAGAGTTTTTGTAGAAGGCATCAAAGTAACCTTCAAGATTGGCAATGACAATGAGTACAAGGTCGGTATTGCTTAATGCTAATTGGGTATGTTTTTATTTTTTCAAGACCAATTTACATTCATTTTCTTCTCACACTACTTTTATTTACATTTATGTTTTGCTAATATCCATTTTCCTTTACATTCATATTCTTCTATACATATTATGTTTACAATAATGTTATCCTTAGATCAATTCATAAGATTATTTTGTTCTAATAGGGTAGAGTGGTCACTTGTTTATTTTTTATTGTCAAGAAGTCATCAATATACACTTGGTTTTCTCGCCTTCTCTTGCCTCGTGACCAGAGAGTTTCTGCAGAAGGCATCAAAGTAACCTTCAATATTGGCAAGGGCAATGAGTACAAGGTCAGTATAACTTAATGCTAATTGGGTATGATTTTATTTGTTCAAGACCAATTTAGATTCATTTTTTTCTCACACTAATTTTACTTACATTTAAGTTTTGCTAATATCCATTTTCCTTTACATTCATATTCTTCTATACATATTGTGTTTAGAATAATGTTTTCCTTAGATCAATTCATAAGATTATTCTATTCTAATAGGGTTGACTGGTTGCTTGTTTCTTTTTGATTGCCAAGAAGTCGTCAATATACACTTGGTTTTCCCACCTTCTCTTGCCTCATGGCTAGAGAGTTTCTACCAAAGGCATCAAAGTAACCTTCAAGATTGGCAATGATAGTGAGTACAAGGCCAATATAACTTAATGCTAATTGTGTATGCTTTTATTTGTTCAAGACCAATTTAGATTCATTTTTTGCTCACAATACTTTTATTTAAATTTATGTTTTGCTAATATCCATTTTCCTTTACATTCATATTCCTCTATACATATTGTGTTTACAATAATCTTTTCCTTAGATCAATTCATAAGATTATTCTTTTCTAATAGGGTTGACTGGTTGCTTGTTTCTTTTTGATTGTGAGGAAGTCATCAATATACACTTGGTTTTCCCGACTTCTCTTGCCTCGTGGCCAAAGAGTTTCTACAGAAGGCATCAAAGTAACCTTCAAGATTGACAATGGCAATGAGTACAAGGTCAGTATAACTTAATGCTAATTGGGTATGATTTTATTTGTTCAAGACAAATTTAGATTCATTTTTTGCTCACACTACTTTTATCTACATTTATTTTTTGCTAATATCCATTTTCCTTTACATTCATATTCTTCTATACATATTGTGTTTACAATAATGTTCTCCTTAGATCAATTCATAATATTATTTTTCTCTAATAGGGTTGACTAGTTTCTTGTTTCTTTTTTATTGTGAGGAAGTCATCAATATACACTTGGTTTTCCTGCCTTCTCTTGCCTCATGGCCAGAGAGTTTCTACACAAGGCATCAAAGTAACCTTCAAGATTGACAATGGAAATGAGTTCAAGGTTAGTATAAATTAATGGTGATTGGGTATGATTTTATTTGTTCAAGAAAAATTTAGATTCATTTTATGCTCACACTTCTTTTATTTACATTTAAGTTTTGCTAATATCCATCTTCCTTTACATTCATATTCTTCTATACATATTATGTTTACAATAAAGTTTTCCTTAGATCAATTCATAAGATTATTCTGTTCTAATAGGGTTGATTGGTTGCTTTTTCTCACTAGATTGCTCATTTTTCACAAAATTAGATTCTAGTGTGTAGTTTAATATTCACTAGTTTGATTTTTTCTTTTTTAGCAAAATTAGAATCTAGTTCGTAGGTTGTGCCTGTTGTCCATGACAGTCCCTTTGATCTCTTGACTCATCATAGGTTTTATATTTTTATCCAATTTTAGATCAACATCAAATGCGGCCATCATAATATCATCCATATCCTTCATATTCTACAATTATTCATTGGTCATTTCTGATACGTAGTAACCAAATAATGTAGACCTAGAGCTTGGACTGCAGATGTATACAAAAAATGATAAATCCCTACCTCTATAAGCCTAATTAAACACAACAACTGAAATGTTGTTTGATATTTTAAATAGTCATATGACTATCCTTTTTCTACCTTGTAAACACTTACTCAATGATTCAATAATTTATTGAAATGCAAAGTTGAATGGCCTCTTAACTCTTGACACTAATGTCATTACATTTTTCAAAATAGGGTTAATCATATTGTGATCTAAATTTTTATAATGAAGTCTTCCAATCTATTCTTTATATCTGAGCATTGATGACAATCCATCTTGTATTTTACTACCCCTTTTAAATGCTCATGGTCTTGGCACATCAACTTTTTCTCTTTGATTGACATGTACTTATGTCTTGTGATTATCCCTATGGATGCACTTTGGAGCCTCCTATTACTTTTAAATATCACCCAAAGTCACCTCGATAAGTGTTTCAATCCATTTCTATCTTCATTGACAAGAGATCATGTATTGCTAGGATATTCTACAGTTTCCCTGACGTGGTGAGTCTCCCCGATGATCATTCTTTCGATCTCTAGTATATCACCAAGATTCTTGCCAATGTAATCTTATCAGCATCACATAGCAGATTGGGTAGACATTCATAGCTTACTCCAATGTTATGTGTCTTGCCGATATGCTTCCCTCATGCTTCATTGATGAGACAAGATGAGTATCTCGCTAATGAAACTTCATCGCTGAAACCACAGGCTAGTCCTCACGATATATCTTCTCAGGAAATTTTGATCGTTGTAACATTCTTGATCTTTCACCGATATGCCTACATTTGAATGAATAATTTCAAAAAAAAAAAATTGCATTGTCTCGTCGAATTTTTGACAAACCTCCAAAAGTATCTAATGAAGTTGCAATATATCTGATGAACTTTCATCATAATGACTTGCCTATTTCTTCATGAGTTCGATGAATTTCAGTCATTATTTCAATTTGAAGTATGTCACCAAGACTCCTACCGATGTAATATTATTAGCATCACATAGCGGGTCGGGTGGACATTCATAACTTACTCCGATGGTATATGTCTTTCCAATATACTTCCCTTGTGCTTCATCGATGAGACAAGATGAGTATCTTGTTGATGAAACTTCATCGCTAAGATCGCAGGCTAGTCCTCCTAATATATCTTCTTAGGAAATTTTGATCATTGTAACGGTCTTGAGCTTTCACAGATATGCCTACAGTTGAACAAATAGTTTTTTTTTTTTTAAATTGCAGTGTTTCGTCGAATTTTTGATGAACCTCTAAAAGTGTCCAACAAATTTGCAATACATCCAATAAAATTTTGTCGTAATGACTTACCTATTTCTTCATGAGTCTGACAAACTATTGTCATTATTTCAATCTAAAGTATGTTGCCAAGACTCCTACTAATGTAATCTTATCAGCGTGACATAGTGGGTCAGGTAGACATTCAAAACTTACTCCAATGGTATATATCTTAATCGCTGAGACCATAGGCCAGTCCTCTTGATATATCTTCTCAAGCAATTGTGATCATGGTAACAGTCTTGATCTCTCACTAATATTTCCAATACGTCAAAAATTTTGTCGTAATGGTGATAAACTGTTGTTGTTAATCTGACACTTTGGCAAAGGCATGCCACTTCTCTTCTGGCTACTGTTCATCGCTAGATCAACAAAATTGCCATCACGGTTCCGAAATTTTTTTGTCACTGATCTGATGCTTTGGCAAAGGTATGTTTCTTTTGTTCTAGCTATTGTTCGTCGCTAGATCAACAAAGTTTTTGTTGTTGTTCCGAAGAATGTGTGTCATGAGTTTGATGTTTTAAATGTCATTTGAATATGGATGAAAATTGAGTGACGATAATTATTTATGCGATTCATCGACATACCAACAATAGATCGTCAAAATTCCAACAAACTATCATCAGAAATTGGAGTCAAATTTAGTAGTGGATGATGAATAGAAATGATAATTTCAATTAGAAGAAATATGATGATGTTTATGATTGATGAGTTTATTTTTCTTTGGTTTAGCCACTTCACGATTTGAACAATCTTGTTTGATGCAACAAAATGGTACGATGCACCAGGGTATTAATTACCAAGGTGAGTTTGTATCTATTGCATAGACTTTGACTCTACAAACAAAGAGTATCTTTGTTCATAGCAGACATACAAAATTTTATTTAAAGTATAGGGGGGGTTGCATGAAAAATGTTTTGGACCAGTCACACATAAAAGTATAGAACAATTAACATGTAACTACTTCACGAAATATTTTAGTACAACTTTAATACTCAATAAAGAAAGTATTTTCCATGGTAATATGACAAAAATATCTTACAAACAACAAATCAAAATAATGCTCAATTGCGCTCATTCCTTCTTCTCTAAGTCATCATGGACATTTTGAGAGATCCTATGAATGAGTCAATAAAATAAATCACAAAAAGTAGGACCACAAAAAGATAAAAACCAAAGTTGCGGTATCACTTGCCATATCTGTTTAGGGTGGGGCTATTATTTGTTGTTGATCATGTCTATTGTAGGAACATATCTATTAAGGCATATCTCAGGATGTTGTTGGGACTTGTTTAAAAAGATAAGTAGTTGATGTTTTGGCTTGTTTTTGTCTATTTATAGTCAATTCTTATGCGATTGTTTTTGCTTGAAATTTCTAGCTATTAATGTTTTCTTTGTTTCTTTATTTTTTTCTTCAAAGGGTGATTGGGATGGTTTGTTTATTATGGTTGAAACGTCTGTTGTGGATTTTGTTGACGGAATGGGCCTTTTGTTTGTTTGTTTGTTTATTTTTATTTTTAAGTTATATGATGTTTTTGTTTTGTTTTCAAGGGACTAACCTAGGGTCTCGAGGGATCATCAAAGATAATACTTTCCTATGTTGTACATGAAAAGGCTCGTAGTTTTCTTGGTTTGACCTTTTTGGTTTTGTGAATGTTTTTGGGATTTAGCATTTTTGACTAAGTTGAAATAAAGCATGTTGGAAACCTAAGGAAATTGACACAGGGTCTTTTGGGCTAAAATACTTTCCTACATTGTACATGCAAAGACCACGTAGTTCAACCATTTGACTCAAATCATGAATTTTTTTTGGGTAAACAACATTGATAGCATGGATTGATATCATGTTTCTATGTCTAGAGGATATGTTGTGGGAAATTCATTTGAACTAGTTGTGAGGTTCAAGTGAATGTTGATATCCTAGACTGTTTGAATGAAGTATAAACCCAATGATGTTTGTTTGTTTTTTTTTTACCACATGTTTTTTATTTTTGTTGTTTTCTTGTGTTTTTGAATTTTTGTTGTTTTCTAGTTTTTTTAACTTTTTCATTATTTTCTAGTGGTTTTTGACCTTTGTTGCTTTCTGACCATGATTAAATGCCACAAGATTTAATCCATGAATAGATTTTAGAAGTTTCCCCCAATAAAATGACTTATCTTAATCAGTGGCAAGCCACGGTTGGACACATGATTGATGAAATGGATAGGTGGATGTTATGAAAAAGCGTTGATAGATAATAATGCATGTTCTATTCATACATAGCGCCTATTTACTAGGTTTTCACTATGATACCTATTCTAGGAGCACCACAAAGTGGTTTTCACTCAAATAATGTTTTATTTCTCTTTACTATTTTTTCTTGCTTTTTGTATTTTTTTTAATCTCTTTTTACCATTTTTTTGGATTTTTACCCTTTTGCCTAGGGTATTCTGATGTTTTTCATGTATAGAATTTCTTGAGGTGGTTGTTGTTTAGTGGTTTGACTAGATTTTCTCCTTTGGGAGTACCCAACTGATATGCCCCAGAGCCATAAATTTTTGTTATGATGAATGGACCTAACCAGTTAGTCTCAAATTTTCCCTTGCCATCTTGACTCAATTGTATCTTCTGATTCTACTTGAGGACCAATTCACCAACTTGAAATTTTCTATCTTTGATTCTCTTGTCATAGCTTCATTTGAGCCGATTCTGATAAACCTACAAATGGTTTAACATGCTCAAATGCCTTTAATATAGGAGCTATAATTCATTCAATTTGGATACCCTGTATTCTTCTTTGTTGACCATCCCTTTTAGTGAGACTGACAATGATGGAATTTCAACCTTGATAAGTAATACAAATTCTAATTTGTGGACCAAGGAAAAAGGTGTGATGCTAGTAGGTGTACAAATGCTGGTTTGATAATCCCATAAGGGTGGATTTAGCTATAAATATCAATCATGACTGACATCATTGATAGTATTTTTCAATATTTTCAAGATTTTTTTATTGGATGCCTCTATGTGAACATTTCCTTGAGGATAGTAGGGCTTAGAAAATCTATGTTTGATAGAGAATTTGGAATAGAGTTATTGGACATCCTGATTCTTGAATGGGGTGCCATTGTCTGTTACAATTGTTTGTGGGATTCCATACATACAAATGAGATAATTCAAAATGAATTTTGATATCTGTTTTCTAGTGATATAGGTCAATATAACTACCTCTATCAATTTTGTGCAGTATTTTGTTGTGGTGATAATGAACTTATGCCCGTTGGATGAGGTGGGTGATATCTTGCCTACCAAGTCTAATCCCCATTATGAAAAAGGCCATGGTGTTGTGATCGGTCTCAACTCTTATGCTAGTGCATGAACTAGATCATTGTGTTCTTGACATTTTTGACACCTAGAATGTTGAATATAGTCTTGCTCTATGGAAGGCCAATAATATCCTTCTCTGAGTAGCTTTTGGACTAAGTTACGTCCACTAGAGTGGGATCCACAAATACCTTCATGGACCTCTTGTAAAGTTGTTTTTACTTCTTATGCATAAAGGCACTAGACTAACATAATATCTAGGCTATGATGGTATAGGGTTTCTCCTAGCATCATAAAGTGGGAGGTTCTACGGGTGAAGGTTTTTTTCTAAGTAATTGTTAAGTCAAGTGGTATGATATCATTATGGATATAGTCAAAAGTATCTTTGTACCATGGGGACTTAGGACCAACAACACATACCATTTCTGATATTGGGATGTCAAATTCTAGAGCCAGTAGTTGTTCCATGACAAATTCATATTTAGGCACAATTTGAGGAATATCAAGAAATGAGCCTATTGTGGCCATTGCATCAGTAGCTCTATTATTAATCTAGGCAACCTATTCAAATGTTATTTTGATGAAATACTCCTTGAAGATATCCAACATTCTTTTGTATGGTAGAAATTTTTCATCTTTTATTTGGTATTCATCATTCACCCATATGATTACTAGTTGGGAGTTTCCAAAGACATGTAGCTCTTTTATTCTCCATTTGATCACAATTTTGAGCCCCGTAATAAGAGCTTCATACTCTGAGATGTTTTTTGTGTAGGGGAATCCAATCCTATAAGCCTTGGGTATACTATCTCCCTATGGTGTGCTAAATACAATACCTGCTCCCGACCCATGTTGAGTATGGGACCCATCAAAGTATAGAGTCCACTGGCCTATCTATTCCATTATAAAGACACTCTCATTTGGAAAATCCATTGTGAGAGGGTTATGATCATCTATGGGTGCATCAGCTAGTTGGTCTACTATGACTTGCCCCTTTATAGCTTTCATGTCCATGTAATCTATATCAAACTCACTTAGGATCATCACCCATTTGGCTATTCAACCTATTAAGGCTGCTTTTTCTAGTAAATATTTGAGTGGGTTCACCTTTGATATCAATTTCACTTTTCTATTTAAGATGTAATGTCTCAAATTTTGTGTTGAAAACGTGACCAAGAGATAGGATCTTTCAATGGGTGATTAGTTTAGTTCATAGCCCACTAGTTTTTTGTTGATATAGTGGATTTCCCTTTCTTTATTGTTATCATCTATCTATGCCAGGAAAGCTCCCAATGTTGTTTGTGTGGTAGACACATAAAGTATCATCTCCTTTTCTAGAATTGGTGGCATGAGTATAGGAGTAAGTAGATACTCCTTGACTTGATGGAATTCTTGGTCACATATCCCATCCCATTTGAAGGTGATGTCCTTGTGTAGGAGATGAGTGAAAGGGTGGAGTTTGTTTGCCTATGATAAATCGCCTGATTGATTGTAGCTTTCCTTGTAGGCTCCTCAATTGTTTGAGTGTCTTTAGTGGGAGAATGTCCATTATAAATTTTACCTTGGCAGGATCCACCTCTATCCCTCTTCTTAACACTATTTACCCTAATAACTTTCCATAGGTTAATTTGAACATACATTTCTTAGGGTTGAGTCTCATATTATACTATTCCAATCGATCAAATACCCTTGCTAGGTTTGTCAAGTGGTCTACCCTTTTGATTGAATTTTCTAGGATGTCGTCCACACAGTCCTCCATGATTATGTGTAGCATGTAATGGAATATGGTCATCATCGCTCTTTGATAAGTTTCTCATTTATTCTTTAGACCAAAAGGCATCACATTCCAAAAAAAAGTTCCCTAAGCGCAAGTGAATGTTGTTTTGTGTTGGTCATCTAGAGAGATCTTTATCTTGTTGTATCTTGAGAAACCATCCATCAAGGATAGCATCTCATGCCTTGTTGTTAGATCCACAATCATGTCAATTCTTGGTAATGGAAATTCATCTTTTGGACAGGCCTTGTTCAAGTCTTTGAATTCTGTACATATCCTTATTCCCCTAGTAGGTCTGGACACTGGTACTAGATTTGATATCCATTTTGGATAGTCGATGGGGCTAATGAAACCCACATCTAGAAACTTCTTTAGTTCTACCTTTACCAGTAATGCTATCTAGGGATGCATTTTTCTAAGTTTTTATTTGATAGGCTTTGCTCTAGGGATGACAACTAGATGATGCACCACTAATGTTGGATCTAGTCAAGGCATGTCAATATAAGTCTAGGAAAGGTTTACCTTTCTCTCATTGATGAATGCTATAAAATTTTCTTTCTCCTCATTATCAAGTGATGCTACATGGTATGTTATCTTTAGGTCCTCTACTGTACCAACATTTATGGATTTTTTTTCTTCTACAAGGAGTGTTGATCTCTCTTGATATTATGATATGGGGAGATTGAATCCTCAAACCTTGGGTGATTCTGGGAGGTTTTCACCTTCAGATACATTCTTTATTTTTCTCTTTTGTGGATTAGATAGAACTATAGTGTGGTTTTCTCTATGGGATTGTATCTATGTTTTTTCTTTCACTTTTGTGACTAGAAAATTCAATCCCTCCACTAGAGTATTCCTCTTGTTGTAGATCCATGATGAACTTGAATTTGTGATCTCTTGCTAGTATGTTTGTTCAAAGTCCCATGAACTCTGTGATGGCCTCATCATTCTGGAATTGATCCAAAATAGGTGTATGTTGTTGTTGATCCCAATATATGAGATATGGGTAATAGAGTGGGAGACTATCATCTTGGTCTACAAAGATTTAAAAAGTAGGTGAAAGGGTCAATATGGCTGTAGTTTCTTTTTCCCATTGGATATCTAGGTCATCATTACTAGAGTTAGTGGAATCATATCATGTGATGAAGGAAGGAGAATCCCATTCGTATTCATTAGAGTTTGTTTTAGAATGGTAATAGATGTTGGGAATGGTTTCCATGTACTAGAGAGGGAACCTATCAATTCTAAACTTGTCAAATAAGTATTCAATGGGTAATTCATTGTCCATGACATGATAGATATCTAGTGCCTTAATGCTAGCAAAAGTTTCTCGTTTCTTCCAAGAGGTTCTTATGGAATTTGGAATGACCATGTTTTTTGGTTTATAACCTACTCCCACATTCTTCTATCTTTGTTCCACTATGATAGGCTTTGATCAACCTTTTTTGTGTATCCCAAGGCCACCTGTTCAATTGTATCACATTTATTTGACTAATTGATATCCTCTAGTGTTAGGATCAATTAAAATGGGTTGTGGATTTTGTGGTTCTTTTTGGTCTTCCTTGTAGATCATAGATGAAAGTTCTTCCTCAAATATTTCCTCATCTTTCATGTCTCCCCATATAGTAAAGATATTGGGTTTGAATATCATTTGTACTATCTTGATCTCTTTTGGACCTTCATATACTCTAGGTGTTGGTGGAAGCATTCTCATGCAAAATGCCTAGTTGAAATGGTAGTTCCCACTACCTTTGTCAAGTACTTGAATCTTGGCTTCTACTTTCGATTTCTCACTTGATGTATTTTTGGTGGAGGTTGATGGAAGAATGGAAGGGTCAACATAATAAAATGAATGGAATGATATATCATTGCTAGGCACATGTTGGATTTTTTATATTTCTCCTCCAACTTCACACAAAAATGGAAAGGTTCAGGATTGGCATATAGTGTTACTTCCTTCCCTTCATGGGGAAACTTTAGGAATTGATGGAAAGTGGAAGGGATTTCTTGTAATGCATGAATCCAAGGGCGTCCCAGGAGTAGGTTGTATGGTAACTCAAGATCCAATACTTGACAAGTATTATATGTTATAGTTGGTCCTATTTGCACCTACAACCTGACTGTCCCTTCAAAATCTCTCTTTAAGTCATCATAAGCCCTTATGGTGATACTCTTTCTTTTATCAATCATGTCATCAAAAGCCCCCAACTTTTTTAATGAATTTTAAGGTAAAAATTTTTAATCATGCACCATTATCTATCAATACCCTTTTTACATTGGTCTTATGAACACCAACTTCTATGTATAGATCTTGATTATGGAATGTTCTTTGTGGTAAATATTTCTCCAAAAATATTAAGTGATTACTTGTAGTGATTTTTCCAACCATGGCTTGGAATTGACTGGGGTTGAGGTCCTTAGGGACTGACACTTTTGAACCTTTCTCCAAAATCTCCCTATGTGTGGATGATAGTTTTAACAATTCTAGGATTGAAATGAGGGCAGGTGTATTCTTCAATTGTTCCAAAATCATGTAGTCAACTGGTGACTTGAGTGTGGGTTTGGGAGGTGCTCCTTGTATTGTAACTCTTCCATGATAAGTAGTTACATTGTGGTTTTTGTCTCCTCCTCGTACTATTACTACATTTTCCCTATTGTCATCAACTTGTGAGAGGGTTCCTTAAACCGTGTCATAGTATGTGTAATTAGAATTATGGTACTCTTGGCCCTTTCCTTCATATTTCCTCTTAGCATTGTTTGGGATCGGGTTTGATTATATTTTTAGGTACTTGTTTTCAAGATGATGATCAAAGTCCACTTCCCCTTTATCTATCAAGTCCTGAATGATATGTTTGAGGCACATGCAATTTTTAGTCGTATGTCCTTTGATCATATGGAAATCATGCAAGTCCTTCTCATTGTACCATGGTGTCTTAAAGATAGGTTCCTCATAATTTTGGTGGTCATTTATTTTAATGAGGGTTTGTTGTACTAGTTTGTGCATAATTGTTTCAAGTGACTCACCTAATACATTGAATTGCCTCCTAGGTTGATCATATTGCCTCTATTGCCCTACCTAATTTGTCTATTGGTTTACAATGAGATTGTTGTTGGGATAGGTAATTTGGTTTATTTGTGTGTTGTTGGGACCATATCTTGTTTGTGCCACTTGTGGTTTATTTTTATTTTTGTTATGTGTGTTCCATACTGCTCTAGCATCTACCACTCCATTTTTTGTAGCGTTCTTGTTTTTAGCCCAGATTTTGGGTTTCTCATTTGAATTAGAGGGACTATCTTTTGAGTTGTTAGTCTTTAAGGTTCCTCTTGCTATGAGGGATCTCTCAATATTTAATCCATTTTAAATTTTTTCTTCAAATTCTACAAGACATAGCATAGTGAGATGGTAGTTTATTTTGGGTAGGACATTCATGATGAAAATATCCACCAACTCCTTATCTAAAATGGGCTATTTACACTGACTCACTTTGTGTCTCCATATCTATAGGTAGGAGGTGAAAGAATCTCCTAGGTTCTATTTGATTTTTGATAGACTCATCATGGTGACATCTTGTTCTATGTTAAATGAGAAGTGGGTTATAAATTTTATAGACAACTCATAAAAAGTTTTGATTTTGGGTTGCAGACAAGTGAACCACTCTATAGCATGACCTATAAGGCTATGTGGAAAGAGTCTCATGAGATAGGAATCATTTCTATGTACCTCCATAGATGATACCGATAAGTCTCGTACATGCTCTACTAGATCTCCTACTCCATTTTACTTTCTTTCAAATCTGGGTAGATCTCAAAGTTTTTTGGAAAGGGTAGTGTCATGATGGAATGATCGAATTGGAATGGACAAATTTCCTACATGGTGTAGGTCATTTTTTTTTTCCTATTTGCATATTTGCTATTTTTTGGGTGATAGTATCTAGTCTTAGTTACATCTCCATTTTTCGTACATGTGTTTGGAAACCCTACATATAATAACCTTGTTGTCCTATTGAGTTTTGGTTATAGATTAGGTATTGTGAAGGTATAGGACATTGATAGCCATATGATATGTAAGGAGGGTTGATTCCTTGTTGTATATAAGGAGGGTTAACTCCTTGTTGTTGGGGTGGAACATATATAAGGCTTCCCTAATGATGCATTTCTGGGTGACCTTGTTGATAGGATGACTAAAGAAGGGCACTTTGTGGAACACCTTGCTAGGTAGGACTAAATTGAAGGTTACCCTGGTGATGTGTTGGTGGGATACCTTATTGTTGGGATGAATGATTAAGGATACTTTGTGGCACACCCCGTTGGGTAGGAATAAACTGGAGGTTACATTGATGATGCGTTGGTAGGACACCTTGTTGTTGGGTTGACTGATTGAGGGTGCTCTGTGGCACACCCTATTGGGTAGGACTAAATTGAAGGTTACCTTGATGATGTGTTGGTAGGAAACCTTGTTGTTGGGATGATTGATTAACGACCCTCTATGGAACACCCTGCTAGGTAGGACTAAAATAAAGGTTACCTCGGCTATGCATTGGTAGGACACCTTGTTTTTGGGATGATTGATTGAGGGCGCTCTATGGAACACCCTATTGGGTAGGACTAAACTGAAGTTTACCCTGATGATGCATTAGTGGGACACCTTGTTGATAGTATTGCTGGTTCAAAATGGGACCCTATGGTCCACCCTGTTGAACATATTGATTGTTTTGAGGGGGACCCTGTGTTCAACCTTGTTGAAGATAATGATTATTCTAAGGGGGACCCTATGTTCCACCCAGTTGAAGATACTAATTGTTTGGAGGGGGACCCTATGTTCTACCCTATTGAAGATATTAATTTTTTTGGGAAGGGTTAATGCTTAATGTGTTCTAAGGTATGTATCTCCTAGGAGGTGGATTATTATTCTAAGGTTCATATTGTTATGGCCCACCTTGGTACATTTGTGCTACTTCTGCTTGTTCAACATGAGTTTGTTTTTTGAATGAGGGGTTCTCTTTGGGCTGGTCACTATTTTGTGAGAACATAGGTGGCATATTTGACATCTCTAGAGGTTCGGTTATTTTTCTCACAATTGAGTTGTCCCCTAAGGGAATAAGATTGGGGTCTTTGAGAGCTTCTACATTCAAATCCATGGGTAACTTCGAACCCCTTTGTGCTAACTTGAAGAACTAGGAGTTTGGGTCTTTTCTTAACAACCTATCCATTAGTTTGAGAACCTTAGGGTTGTTAGAATCTTCAAAACATTCTTCCTTGTTTATCTCTTCTTCATTGTTTACCTCCTTTGTAATCACTCGATTTGGGTCTTGGTTACCTTGTTCCATATCCTCCTTTTGTTTGCAACTTATTTCTTCCTCAGTAAAAGTATCTTTGTATATTGGTGTTTTCTAGGGTGTTTCAAGGTCACTTGGCCTATATCCCCATGGGATACTCTCATCATTCATGGCATTTGTTGGTGGGATATTAGTGGTATTTTTTTTGGCTTCCATCTTTTTCCTATGATCTGATCTTGTGGTTGTCATAAACAACTTGGGTCTCCTATGGGAGATTGGTGTACTCTCTAGTTGACTCAAATTCTAAAGACTTGATGTTTTCCTATAGATTATGTAATATATAGGAACTATTGGAATAGACCCATTTTAGGATAGTAGTAGAAGGAATACAAGTTTAGATTGTTCATGGAAACCCATTTGAAAAATTTATATACCAACCTATTTTTGGTTTCATGAAGTGCTCAAAGGTGTTTCTTGAGAGATTTTGGACTAAGATGCCTAAGTCTTGAATGATGACCTATGGAATTTACCTTAGGGATCTTGAACTTATGTGAGATCATGAAGGGGGTAATTATTTCCACATGGGTAGTGGTAATACGGGTCTCTTTGTTGCTATGTCAAATTTCTCTTCCTCTTTGTCTAGGATAATTGATGCACTCAGAAAGTGATGGGGTGTTTCATTCTTTTGAAAAATGAAGGTTCTCAAGCTGCTTATGATGTCAGTTTGTTCACCTTCGATATATGTGAGACTAGGTTGAAGGATTGGTGCTACAAGATCCGGTTGTTGAACTAGGGTAGTTGGTCACTAGAAGGTCATAAATTTTGATGGTGCTATGGGATGGTTGTTGTGAAGCTCAAGACCCTAGGTTTTGAGTGTTATTTTTCGAATGATACTACTTTTGAGAAATCAAAATGTTGAAGAACTAAGGTCTATATTCCACTTCATTCTCCAGAGGATATGTTGTGGGAAAGTTTACTTGTACTATTTATGAGTCTCAAGTAACTATTGATATCATGGATGTCTGAGTGGAGGAATGAACTTAATGATTTGTTTGTTTTGATTTCAAATAGGTATGATGGAAATAATGGATGTGGGAATATTTGATCTTCTGGATTTCCAATTATTTTGGTTCAAACAATGATCTCATTAGAAACTTTCTTTCATCTTTTTCTTTGTGTTTTTAAGTATTTCAAGTGATAAGACAACACTTGGACTGACTCAACAAGCATGGACTTATGTGACCTTCATTTCTATAACTTAGGTTGTGAAATCACAACACACAATCCATAGTTCCTAAATATTTACTTTGATTAATGTACCCTAAAATCAAAGAAATTTTTTTCAAAAACCTTTAAGGAAAGATAATTTCAAAGGGGTGCAAACATAAGGCTTCTCTCACAAGTATGCACTAAATCAAAGGGTTAGTGGTTCAACCATCTTATTCAATGTTTGTTTTGAATTTTTTATTTTTCTTTAAATCAAACACAAAATTTGATGTCAAATTGTTTTGAATGTAATGGGCCAAGTTTAACATAAACTAGTAATTACAACCCTAGGGGATAAAAATCATTCTCTTAGGTGGGCTTGCCTCATGCTATGAAGAGACGATTTTACATGCAACTTATGGTGCAAGCTTGTAGTCAGACATGGCAAGTAACTTCTCGAAATTAAATTTTGATGCACTACTTTCAGAGAATGTTTTGGATAATAGGGTGGCCTCTAAAACAATTTGGTTCATAGTCATAACTATGAGCAGGTAAATATGACACTCACCCACTGGCCACTTAAGGCATGGTATTAGGTGTAGTTTGTTGTCAGCATGGCTTGAAGCTACTTTCTTATGATTTCACAACCTTTAATATGGCCCGCCAGTAAATGTGCTTCAAGAAATTTCAATGAGTTCTCTAGAGTAGGATATATCTCAAGGCAAGCCCCCTCTTTAAGGTAAACTTAAAAATAAAGTGCAAAAATGTTCTTTCGATCACCCAAGATTTCAAAAAGGTGTGAGGGGAGAAGATGAAACACTTTAGCTTTGCCAATAAATGAATGCACAATGAACAATCCATAGAAAATTGATTCATTTAAAACACCTCAAGTGATGTTATACCAAAAACAAATGTGGGTAAAACAAAACAAAGTTCCTTTTAACTTGCACCAATATGAAGTGTTCAAGACATCAAGCAGTTAAGATAGCAATGGTGAAAAATCATAAAGAAATATTTGTTCATTTTTTATGGGCTCTAGTAGAGGTGTTTCTAAGAAAATTAGTCCTAGTCCTATCTTGGTCAATAAATATTAAAGAGTGCATGCATCAACACTAATGGAAAAACAAATTCACTCTTTTTACGCACCAAAATTTAAAGGTTCCTAATTATGAAAACATGAAATGTTCTCATTTTTTTAGAGCCCAAAGTTCAAGTGTGTTTGTTCTTTTTATGAGAACCAAATGAAAGTTCCTAACTTAGAAAGCTTAAAATTGGTTCATTTTAATAACATCAAAATCAAATGTGAGTTTGTTGTTATTCATTTTTAGTGCAACAAATGAAAGTTCCTCAGTTAATTAAAAAACACTTGTGGATCAAAAAATATTGGACTAGTCATCTTCCTTGTAACAAAGATGTTAAAGTTACTAGAATCATGTATCAGATCTATCAATTCCTTCTTATACATTCAAAAACAAACAATAGTTAGTGAAAAACCCTATTACAAAAGTGTAGGATTTGTGCACTTGTCCATCAGAGAAATTGCTTAGAAAAATAAATACAAATGCACAAAAAATAGACAACTAATTAGTTCTAGAAACAATTGGTAAAACTAGACAACAAAAGATAACTCTATGAAAACACAAGTGCACAGGTTTTAGACAAAGGTTCCATTCCCATGAAAACTGGACAATTCTTTAGATAAAAGTGCAGTTCTTCTAACAACTATATAGTTTTCTTGATAGATAAGCATTTAAGCTTTTTGGTCAATCACTTAGGTTTTCTAGATAGGCACGTGGGAACTCTATTAGATGCATTTTTGGGACTTGCAACTTTAAAAGTGACTCAAATGAACATTAGAGGAGGGGAGAAGGGTCCCACCAAGCATGCCAGAATGTGTGAGGGGGAAGAAGGACATTAGATTCAAATTCAAGATGAACATGAATGCAATTTTGACAAAGGAACCTAATCTACGGTCAAAATGCACAAATCTAAAATCTAAGACTCCTACACATATGAGATAAAACCATACTCTTGCAAAAATAATAAGGAACCTACTAATTACCAAATGAAATGAAAGAAAAAGACATTTTCACCATATCGTAGTTGAGTTTATTTGCTTGATGTTAGATTTATCATATCACAACGAAGCCTCCAAAGACCATGTGCAAAGTGTGGATGAATTCTTGGTTGATCGAAGGAAGGAATGCAACTTTATCAATGGTGTTCTTGAAAACACTTCGTTCTCAATGTATGGTGAGGAAAGAGGTTTGTTATATAGAAAATGAGATTTGAAATGGATGATCAAGATTGTTTTGAAGAATATCCAGATCAACGGTCGGAGTGTGTTGAGAGGATTTAGACATGAGAGAATTGTGCAAAGTTGATTGCACAATTTGCGTGATTGAGAAATAGATGGGCCAATCAAGGATGTTATTGACCAGTTAACATATTTAGATTGATCAGTCATGATTTTGATGACCTATTTAAGAATGTGATGGCTTATTTAGGAATGTGATGGCTTAGTTAGGAATTGTGATGGCTTAGTTAGGAGTTGTGATTGATTAGTTAACAAAATAGATGTAGTTAACAATTTGGATTGATTATTTTAACAAATTAGATTGCTCAGTCAACAATTGTAATTTTCTCAATCAAAAAGTGGGTGAGGAATATGAATTAATTGGTTTAATTAATTAATTCCTTTTTGGAATTGAACGTGCAAATCAAGTTTGACTTTTGCAGACAAAGTTGTATTAGTTTGATTTGATTTCTGATAATTGATTTGAATATTTTGATTTAATTATTCAAATTTTTGGAGGGAAAGTGTTGTAATTAAATTATTATTTGATAATTTAATCACTTAGAGTAATAAGGTGATTTAGTGAAGTAATTAAATAATTGGTGTTATTTAATCAATTAAGATGAAATAAAGTGGGATTGGGACTTTATTGAATAAATGTGATTTATTTAATTTGTCCAAAATAATTAAAAAGTGAATTAATTAAGTAATGTTGTATTATTCAATTAATAGAGGAATTAGGGTTATTGATGTCGTTTTGATGTGGTCCGATGTGGGAACATTGCGATATCATTTCAAGATGATTTGAGACATTATAGAATAATTCTGAGATGTTCTAGGGTGATTATGAGATAATTCAAGATCATTCAAAATATTACAAGATGATTTCAAGCTATTTTGAGGTGATTCTAAGATGAGTTGAGATTATCTGAGACATTATAAGATGATTTTGAGGTATTTCAGGGTAATTCTGAGATGTTTCAATATATTAGAGGATGATTCCAAGCTATCATGAGATGTTACAAGATAATTCTAAGTCATTTCAAGGTGTTACAAGATGATTCAAAGTCATTCTAGGATGTTACGAGATGATTTTGAGTCATTTTGAGATGTTATGAGATGATTTCAAGTCATTTTGAGATGTTACGAGATGATTATGAGTCATTACAAGATGTTACAGGATGATTTTGAGTCATTATGAGGTGTTATGGGATGATTCTGAGTCATTCTAAGGTGTTATAGGGTGATCAAAGACGATGTTCAATATTGTTTTATTCGAGTTTGTTCAATGTTTCTTGATGTTTTTTGATGATATTTGATTTTGTTCGATGTTGTTCAATGTTCTTTTATGTTTTTTTGATGTTGTTTGATGCTGTTTGATGTTGTTTGATGTTGTTTGATATTGTTCAATGTTTTTCAAGGTGTGTGATAGGTGTCAACTCACTTTTACATGTCTACAATATGATGAACTCACAATATAAGGCCAAGGTAGATTAGAAAAGGAGGTATAAGGAGTTCTAGGTAGGATATGAAGTCATAGTTCATTTGTGAAAGGAAAGGTTTCCAATTGGTACATACAATAGTTAAACATGAAGAATTTTGGACCATGCAAGATCTTGAAGAAGCATGATTAAGGAAATTCTTAGGAGGTAGAGTTGCCTAGTGGAATAAAAATTTCTCTTGTGTTCAAAATTATTGATTTGATAGAGTATCATGAAAGTGATATAGAGGATGAGTTGATAAAAGAATAGTGGAAAATTCTAGCACCTACTTGAGAGAAGAAGAGATAGAAGAAATCTTGGATAGTCATGTGGGTAAAAGCACACAAAACAGACAATATCTAGAGTACTTGGTGAAATGGAGAGGAAGTCCTATTGAAGATTCATCATGGTAATTATTTTAGGCTAAGGTTAATCATCTTGATTTCTCTCTAACTCCTGAGAAGTGATAGTGTCACTTTTCAAATTACCCTAGGTGTCTGATGTAGGAGCATCCAGTGGTGTAGAGGAAATCTTGCATCACCCCAAAAAAAATATTTTCTTTATTTTCTTTAGTTTTTTTGAGTCCCACGATGGCACTTAAGGGGTGTAAGATAGCTAGGCATCAAAATTAGCCACACTTACTATTTTTAGGAAGTCAACCTAAACGGGATCATATGGAATTGAAAATTCACCCAAAGGAGTGGAACTAAAAAATAAATTTGGTTACAAAAGAATCATCTCAAAATACTCTGCATGGTTTGGGAGATATTAAAGTTTCCATCCTGGGAAATTTCTCCAATGCAGCTTCAAATTCAAATATAAAACTTTAGAGGCCCCAAAACATCTCGAAAAGTGGATGAACTGACCTACGATGGATTCATGTTTTGTAGATCTCTTCGAGAGATTTCCAAAGATATGAAATAATATAAAATCGGACACTCAGATCAAAATTTATGGCCCCACAAAGTGGCCCCTCTAAAAAGAGAATTTCATTGAAATTACTTCCTAGGCTAAAAATCAAATGGTGAGACTTTTGGTGCGAAAACAAAAGGGAAATTTGCAGTTTCTACAACATTCTAGGGTGGTTACTAAGTAAAATAAAAAGGGATATGAGGGGGTTGTAGAAGGTGGCTGCTTTAGTGCAAATTGTGGCTCCGAATAATAGATTTTGTTTTTAAAGTTGATTTTGTTGTAATGAATCAAGCCCGTGAGGTTGTATCATGTAAGTTTTGAATCTGTAATTTCATTTTCTGAAAATAATTGAAAGTGATTTATTTTATGTCTCGCATCTTCAATGTTGGTATCTATTGTTGTATTTTGTGTGGTTTTTGGGTAGTGTATTCCTCATCATTTTGTAGAGCCTAAAATTCAAAGAAGAAAATTTTCCAGTCTACCTCTTATTTAATGGTCAACCTCTTGAAATAATTGAACATAAGATTTGGTTGTCCTTTAGATAATTTCAAGAATAAGTTAGAATTTTTTAATAAAAAAAACACACTATAGGGTTCAAAAAATAAGTACTATCCTTAGATAATACACAAGATAGCCACTTCCTCAAAACTAGAACTACATATTATTCTAGCCTTAAGTTAGGAAAACCACTAACTACCAAGGAGAAATTAATAAAATCCACTAGAAAAACCTCAACTATAAATTGAACAAGGGTACACATATACAATATAATAACATAAATAATAATATGTGTCAAAGTACTTATTATTGCACCTTAATACCCTACACCCTATGAAAGATGAGTGTAGCTATAGAAATCACATCTTGAATGACATAATTTATGTCTTCACACTATCAAATAACATATATTTGAGTTCCTAGTACACCTCAAAAAACCCTCATCTAAAGCTAAGGCACTAGGAACATGGTCACAAGACCTCAACAAGAATGTCCAAGAAAAGAAAGAACACACCCAGTTCATTGAATAAATCACACCCAACTATCTATTAGAAAATAGATTTAGGAACAATACAAACTCAATTATCCACACATAAAATGTCACTTAGAGAATAAAATTACATAAACACTTTGATATAGATATTTGAATAAACTTCACTCAATGCCAAGAACAAGGACATTCACATATATTGAAGTCACTCAAAGCTAGAAAACCATATGAATACAAGAATGTCACAAAATTTTGAAACACCACACAAAATCCACTTTCATTTCTTCGTGAATAGTAAATTTGATGCAATATGATTCTAAGTAATATAAACACCATGAATTAGCACATTATCTACCATTTTCTCCCTTGTACATTATATTACGGTTTCATAATGAATATGGTAGGGAAAAGAATGTAACATATAATTGGACCAAAAATTTCAAACATTTAGAATCTATTTATCACAAGGATAAAAATAGACCAAGAGAGATAATTACCAATTCCAACAATAAATATGAAATGATAGCAATTCCAATAAATCAAGCATGAACAAGGGTCATTAAATAGATAAATGGAAAAATCTTCGTGACTAGACCAATGATAAGAAAATTAAAAATTCAATGTTATTCCTTACAATAATTAGAGAGTTCCCCAATGACCAAAATAAAGCATCAAACTTTGAAAATATAATTAAATCAATTGAGTGACTAATGTTAGACATATTTGTGTTGAGAATCAGTGCCTCAAATGTATTGGCATTTAGGTGATTTTGAAAAGTTAAATAACATTTACAAGGCGTTGTACCCCTCACAACGAGCCACAAGGGCCAAAAAAGGACATGACTAAATAGCTAACAATAACATGAAAAAAACACAGAAACAACCCAAAGGCAGCACAACAACAGCCGAGAAACAAGCAACAGACAGGCACCGAGAGCAACTAACTGGCCTCATCCTAGTTTTTAATCAGGAGGTCCACCACCTCATCTCCCAACCACTCTTTGTTTTCCATGGTATTGTTCCCCTCCAGTTGCTCTTTTATAGCATTGGATAGAGTGCTTGTAACAAAGTGACCCAATTTCATGGTGAAACAGGTTAACCCTTGAAATATTTTGTCAAGAGTGTCCAATCTCTTTGCCACTTCACACAAATTCACCCCACCATCCATAGCTCCCATATCCTCACTAGGCTCATCCACTAGCGGCTACGGAGAGTGCGAACCAGAGCCATCAAAAGTAAGCTTGTTGTCCACTAAAGTAAGCTGGGGCCTCTCCACAATATCTTCCTCCACATCTTCAGACTCTTCTTCCTTGTATCCCTTGCTATCGGACTACTCCTCCTCAGAATCCTCAATGATTAACCTCTTCTTGTCGTTCTTGGCCAGCCTCCCAGATCTCCTCCTAGCACTTTCCTGTCCAGTCATCTCCATGTTCCCCACAACCATATCCCCTCTAGAATCTTTCCTAACAACATTCTTACCCTTGCCAACCTTAGAAGTCATAGCCTGCATGCATTCCTTACCTTTTTTCATTGTAGTGACAATATTAGACGTGTCAACCTGAGTGCCTTTTAGCTCACAGAGCCCTTCCGCCATGCTGGCATGGGCTTTGCCCAACCCACCTTTGAGTTTTTTGGTGGAAAATTTAGTTTTAGCAATCCCCACATTGTCAACATTATACTTCCAAGGAAGACTCTTGGATTCGGCTGGGGAGATATGCATAGTAGAAAGGGGTTCAATTTCCTCAACACGGACAACAGTTATGGCTTTAGGCAGACAAAGGGCAAGATGAAAGTGATGCAGATGAAGGATAAGTCCCTGATGGAGCGAGAACAAGGGCGGATCACATGGATTACGGTTGGCTGATTCTTTACACTTGTCAATAGAACTTTCCAGGTCCATTAAAAGGAAAAACGGGAAACTAAGTAACATTTTATGCCTAAGGTGGTTTAACAAAGGGAAATGATAAAAGAAACAGGTTTTATATCTACCTTCCGAAGTCACATACTTCATCAGTGCCATGCACACCAGGTCCCATGGCTTAGGAAGTGCTTCCCTTTCAAACCCTGCCTAGTTCTGAACCGAAGTCTCCTCACCTCTGAAAAATGCTTTAAGGCTCTCATGGTCTAGATTTTTTGTGTGTTTAGGATATTTTTTCCCCACACACAACAAACTCGTAGCCTGGGCAATAACATCCTTGCTAATTTCGAATGAAATACCACCAATGGAGACCCTCCTGTCCTTCCACAAACTAGAAAACTGACCCGATAAAATAGGATCATGGCCGACTAAGCACTCCATGAGCGGAGAAATTCCTCCCTCCACATAGATATGCCAGACCAGAGGGTTGTTTCAAAATTCCTCACAATTCTCCAGTTCAGTCCAAACACGCTCACCACCCATACTGGCAGTCTGCACAACAAACTCACAGAAATGCAAAAAATACCGAATGTAGCAATCACAAACAATAATCTCCAAAAGATAGCTAAGGCAGGGATTACAGCGAAGCAAATTAAATTCCCCATACCATTCACATGCACGAAGAGAAATTATACCACAGTGTGAAAAGATAGAAAAACTAATGAATTTATGATTATAGTAGAGAAGGCAAGAGTTGGCAGAGGTGTAGGGAAAGCACGAAAACCCATGCGGTCAGGCTAAAAAACTAAAATTAGCAATCCTCCAAAAAAATCCTAAGGAATCCCTAACTAAACTAGCTGGCACAAAGCCTCTAGAAGGAGGCCAAATCTCATCATAGATAGTCACATCATTATAAATAAAATCACTCCTCCAAATGCAATGAGGAGATAAAACAAGAAATCCAATTCCCAAAACAGTAGATTGCATAGTATGGTCCCACAACTGAAAGGAAGTCATGTCCTTCCATTTAACCCACATCAAGCCACCAAAACAAATCTTGAACTCCTCTTTTAACTCCCCATCCTACCAACTCATCATGATCTTAGGAACCAAAACCATCCACCATGTCCAAAGGACATACACGTGGATGCTCCTTTCCCTATCCCACACACTCACATCTTTACCAAGAACCCTCCACTTGTACTCCATAGCAATTATGACATTCATCCACCAGCACACCCAAAATAACTAGTGGTCCCCCCAATCAGCACTCGTCATCCAAAGGTTGAAAACCATTATCAACCATGATAATCTTGTTCTCGCTTTATTAGAGCTTGAATATTTGGTGGTAGTCTTTCCTTATTACTCCAACATCTAGCCGAATCCCAACCTGAACCAAGATTAGCCAAAGCATTCGCCACATGGTTGCCTTCTCTGAATATACGAGTCACCTTATTGTCCCTAAATTTGGACAAAAGGAAGCTAACATCCATCAATATGTCCTTGGTATTCCAACCTATTAATCTATCTTTTTCCATAGCATCTATCACTGATTTGGAATCTCCTTCAATGTGGAGATAAAAAATCCCTAGAGAGACAACAATTTTGAGGCCCATGAATAGTGCACGAGCCTTAGCAACTAAAGCCGACTGAACCCCAATGCCTCCAACAGACCCCACCACAATATTCCCCAAAGAATCTCTGATAATCCCACCTATACTTTCCCTCCGTGGGTTGCATTTAGCATCCCCATCAAAATTAAATTTGAACCATCCACAATCTGGAGGCTTCCATTTGGTATTTTTCCTAGCTAATAGTTTCAAATTATCAAAAGCATTAGCCATTAGAACCTGATGCCATTCCTTAGCCATTTTTATTTTGTAATCCATCGGCCCCATCTCTAGTAGTTTCCCATTAAAGAGAGAGATATTCTCCTCAATGAGCCTAACACCGATGCCAAAAACTTCCTTGGGGCTCTGCTCAATATTCTTGAAAACCCTGTTATTCCTCTCCTTTCATAAACACCACCCTAAGACTGGGGGGACCTACTTCCGAATTTCATCAGTTAGAGGGTGGAAAAAAGGGCTATTCCAACCTAGGATAAATGATAAAAGGTCTTTGCTCATAACCCAAAGTACGTCAAGTTTCTCAAAAGCCATCCCCCAAACTTCAGCAACATACGAGCAGTGTAATAAAAGGTGGTTGACAGTTTCCTCCCCATCCTTGCATAGAAAACATCTATTGGGAAAGCACAGCCCTCGAATTCTCAAATTGTCCTTAGTTAGAATCCTATTATGATAGGTCATCCACCAGAAAAAATTAATTTTAGGAATCATGTGACGATTCCAAACCCTCCTCCAGGGTTCCACAACAAAAATTTCATTAGTAAGCAGTCTGTAAGTAGATCGCACCGAAAGATCCCCCTGTTTATCTAAAGCCCAAAAGAACTCATCCTTCCTGTCATAGGAAGGAAATCTAATACTAAAGAGCAACACGTAAAGTGATCGAGCTAGGCAATAAAGGACAAGAGAGTGGGGGAAACAAAGGGAGAGATCCCTCCAAATCCTAGCTCCAGGAGGGCTAGCCAGATAGTCGTTGATATGTATTCCGAAGAATCTCTAAGCTTCACCCATCACCATCCCAAAGTAGGAGCAAGCCAAGGAGGAGTCCAAAAGCCAAGAATCTTCCCAAAACTTTATTTTGACCCCATTTCCTATTTTTCATTTAATCCCTTTCTTTAGCATTTCTTGAATGCTGCAAATGCTCCTCTAGATGATAGAGCCTTGGGGATGAGGATCTGAAAGATAATCAATCAAAGGTATGTTCTGGAGATATTTAGCATTTAGAATTTTGCACTAGTCCTTGATGTTCCTTAACTGGTCCCACCCAACCTTGGCCATCAGTGCCCTATTAGTAATGACTATCTTTCTTATTCCAAGCCCACCATAATTTTTAGCCTGACAAACCTTTTCCCATTTTACCAAAGAAATTTTCTTTTTATCCTCAGTACCAGACCAAAGTAAATTCCTTTGAATTATTTCAAACTTATCAAAAATATACTTAGGCATCTTAAAAATAGCTAGAAAGTAGGTGGGGATACCTTGTAAAGCCGTAGTGAGAAGTTGGAGTTTTCCAGCATGACTAAGAAAAGAGCCCTTCCACCCAGCCAACTTCCTTTGAATCCTTTCCAAAATAGAAGTCCAGAACTCTGAGAGAACATCCTTAACCGTGAGAGGTAGCCCAAGATAAACTGATGGGAGAGAATCACCAACACATCCCAGGATCACAATCACCCTATTTTCTAAATTAGGCAAACAATTAAAGAAGTAAATCTTGCTCTTGTTATAGTTGATGCTTTGACTAGAGCAAAAGGCATAGCTGTTAAGACAAGCTTTCCATTTCCTAGCTTCCACAATAAAGGCCTTCCCAAATACAAAGGTGTCATCAACAAATTGTTGTACAATAATCAAATTAAGAGAGGTAGCAACTATAACACCAGAAATGGAGCCCTCTGACAACAGACTCATGAAATTCCTACTAAGCACATCGGCAATCATAATAAAGAGATAGGGGGAGAGAGGGTCTCCCTATCTGAGCCGTCTACCAATAGACAAGAATCCACAGGGGGATCCATTAACCATAACCAAGAACTTAACAGTACTAACACACTCCATAATGAGCTTAATGACCAAGCTATTAAAGCCAAACTTAGCCAGGACCTTTGAAATGAAATCCTATAGAACCTTATCATAAGCTTTAGAAATATCAAGATTAAGAGCCATCCCCACATTATTACTTCTATCCATTGAGTGGAGTAGTTCATGGGTTGTCAAAGAAGCATCAAGAATGTGTCACCCCGGGATAAATCCCTTTTGAGTGTGACTAATAATTTTATCTGGAAGAGGTTTGATTCGGTTGACAAGGATCTTAGAAATTATCTTATAAAAGGTGTTACAAAGACTAATAGGTCAAAAATCATTCATTGAAAGAGGCTCACTAATCTTGGGTATAAGGGCAATAAAAGTGTGGTTCATTTGTTTAAGGATCCTACTAGATTTGAAGAAGTCCCTAGCTGCAAGCACAAGGTCCCAGCCCATTGTATCCTAGAAAATTTGAAAGAACACAGGAGGAAACCCATCAGGACCTGGGGCTTTAAAGGCCCCCATGCTAAAAGTAGCCAATGGAACCTCTTCCGTGGAAACAATCTTAAGAATTCCCAAATTGTCTTCCTGAGAGATCGAAGCAAGGAGATGCTAGAGGATCTTACAATCCAGATCCAGGTTGGTTGCCTCAGTAGGGACCGAGAAAGCATCCTTGAAGTAATTAACCACACAGGACCCAATTTTAGCCTGATTAGAAATCACCTCCCCAGAGGCACTTAACAATTTATAAATTTGATTCCTTTTCCAGTGTTTGATGGCAGAAACATGGAAAAAGGACATGTTCCTATCTCCTTCCTTTAGCCATTGGACCCTAGATTTTTTCTTCCAGAAGACCTCTTCATTTTTTGAGACATGTTCCCATTCCATTCTGGCATCCTTTTCCTGAATGTGTGTCCGCTGACTATCATCTCCCTCATCCATACTTTTCTACAAGGTCTTCAACTTCCCCTCGAGCTATTTTTTCCTTTGAAAAACATCCCCAAGTACATTTCTGTTCCATCCTTTAACCATTAGTTTAATATGTTTAAGTTTAAAGCAGAGCCTAAACATAGGGGATCCTTGGACAGGAATATTCCACCATTCAACAATTTTCTTTTTGAAGTTGGGGTGAGAGTTCCACATTATTTCAAATTGAAAAGGATAAGGACCACCAAAAGGACAAAAATTAGTGGTCAGTAGAAGAGGATTATGGTTCGATACCGTCCTAGGCAGAGTTACCAGGTTGGCATCTAAGGCACTAGTCCAATGAGGAGAGCAAAGGAAGCGGTCAAGCCGAACCTGAATCAAACCGCCACCAACCCTTCTATTAGACCAAGTGAAATTATGGCCCAGAATCTCAATATCAATAAGCCCTGAAGAATACAGGAAATTAGCCAGATCCGACATGTTGTTAGTGTAATCCAGGAGGCCACCACTTTTCTTGGATGGAAACAGGGGAGAGTTGAAATCTCTAGCAACAAGCCAATGACCACCCTTATTCATATTAATCTTGGCCACCATGCCATTCCATAGAATATTCCTTGAGTTTCTCTGATTAGGAGCATATATATTAACTATAGACCATTCTTCTCCAACAAAGGAGAGCGAAACCCCAATGCTATTTTTATAATGAAATAATTCAAAACCCTGCATACAAGAAGGATTCCAAAGCACAACCAATCCTCTCGAGGCTCCCTCAACATCACTATGGACATATGAAGCATTAGGCCATAAGAATCTAGCAACTTTATCAAAATTAACCATTAACATCTTAGTTTCTTGAAGAAGACAAACATCAATCTTATGCTCCACTATATAGTTCTTCAAGGCACATTGTTTGTGCAAGCCATTAAGCCCACGAACCTTCCAAGACATAATCCTCATTTCTGACCTTTTTTGGAGGACACATCCAATGTCCTCTGCTTTTCCAGGGCAATCTCATTTGTCGTTTCTCTCATTCTGGTGTATCTCTGAGAGGGTCTCCCAAGTTTGGAATCCCCTCCAACATCTGCCTTCTTCTTCCTTCCCTTCTTCTTAGGCGTAGTCCATATCCCTTCATCCTAAACTTTCTCCAGCTTTAAGCTCCCCAAACCTTTAGTGGACTCTTCAATCATGCTAGAGCACTCTTCCTCCCAAATTTCACCATCTTCAACCAAGGCCCCATAGGTCCCCAGAGCGGCTGTCAAGGATAGAGGATCAACAACCAAAGAGCCAAGACCAAAGAACCCAGCAAAAGCCCCCATAAGCGAGGTATCGACAGCCGAGGATCGAGGATCCTAAGACACAAAGACCTCCCAGGGAATGAATTCCCACATGGAAGAGACACAAGGGATCAAACTAGGGTGAGGACTAATAGGGGAGGGTGGCCGAGGAGAAAACATAGGTGGCCAAACAGGATTTGAAAGGACAAGCTCAGAGTCACCCGGAGGCCCCGGGATGACCTCAACCGGAATCGTGGGGTTTAACACATCCTTAGTCTCCTGACTGACCGAAGATTTGAAGTCAGATATAAGATACCCAACTTTGGCACACCTTTGACAAAATACCACAACGTTTTCATAACATACAGGTTGAATCCAACTACCCAGCTTAGAACACAACTTGATAGAGTTTGGTAGAATTTCATCAATGCAAATATTGACACAGAAATGAGCAAAGACTAACCTTGATTTTGATTTAGTGACAACATCTGTGGTAACAAACTGACCCAATGAATCACCAATGGCCTTGAAGATGGCATCATCCCAAAAATCAAGAGGTAAGCCCAGCAGCCTAACCCAAATAGGAGCCAACATGTTAAGGTCAATAGCGGGGTCAAAACTAGGTTTCCACTTACACATAGCTAGACTGTGCTTCCCATAAACCCATGGGCCTGATGACAAAGTGGTCACCAAGTCCTCAACAACAACAAACCTAAAGAGGAAGAGAGCGCCAACCATCACGCGAATCTCCACACTACCCTTGAGACACCACTTCACAACAATCCATTTCCTAACCATATCCACTGTAGGACAATAAGAAAGGAATCTCCCCACCACAACATTCTCCATGGAGGAAAGGATCCTATCACTAATTTAATCAGGAATGTCAAACACATTACTAGAGATCGAAACAATCTGAGGTGAAGCCGAAAACAAGGAGGACACTTGTTTCCCATTAGTTAGAATATCCTTCCAACCGGCAGCTAGAGGAATCTCAACCGCCGGGACATAAGAACCGCTCGGAGAAGCCAAATCCTTCAAAACACCCAATGGTGAAAGTGAAGATCCCATAGATGGGGTACCCACTAGACACATCCCCAAAGGAGAGGAGCACGGGTCAGACAGGGGTAGAGGGGGACCATTGGATACCCCCAAGACAGAGTTCACCATGCACTCACTAGTATATTGGTATATCCAATAAATCATAATGGCATTCAGGTGATGTTTCATCAGCTTGAAATTTTGGTTTCAAAGGGACCTTATTCATATTCCCTTCAATGGTCTAATAAAGTCTTCATAGGTTGATGTTATATGTTATGTCACTCAGAAAACATGTTATCGAATGGAATCAGAGTTATGTCTCCTCAACAACCTGATATGAAGTCTTGGGTCTTCTTCAGTGTGACAATGTGTTATCAATAGGACTCTATCTTGAGTCTCCTTGATAGACCGATCGAGCATGTGAGTGAAGCCTATCAAAGTGATTCAGCTGTATCGTAGGGACTCTTCCTCAAATCTCTTGGATGGTCTGATAGTTGTGGCAATTTCGTGAGATCACAAAGGATTGTATGTCATGTCTCTAATTTTGGTGATGCCTACTTTTTATTTATGTGGTGTAATGCCCCGCCATGCTAACCCCATAGGACAACTACACCATTAACAAAATAATTTTTTTCTTGAAAACAACAATTACACATTCCAACATTAGAAAATTATACAACATAAATATAACATAAAACATTCACCTAATCCTATGGGGTACATGGTGCATTACTTAAACAAACCCAACAACTAAAATGATAAATGATTCCAACTAAAGTGAAAGAAATAAATGTGAATAAAAAATAATATAAGTATGAAATTCATTCATCAAGAATAAGATATAATATCATAAACATAATTCACATATTGATATATTCATCTTCAAAGTTCAAAATTACAAACATGGAATATATTTCCACAGATACAACACAACATTAAACCAAAGTTACATGACAAGGCCACTTCCCTTATAAAATTGGGAAGGATTCAACATAATAAAAAAGGACAATAATGAGAGAGAGAATTCTTCAAAGGTATAATCTTCTTTGTGTGAGCTCCAAGATCACTACAACTGCATATGTGCCACGATCACACCTGGGGACCCAATGGGTACATTGCATGTTTCCACCCAACCATGTGAACCCAAAAGAACACCCTTCATGCAAGGAGTCGATAAGAAGAACCCTTATCCAAAAACTCAAACATAAAGGACTCACATCACAAGAATCAAGCCCATGAAACAACATAAACATAAAAAATAATTAAAATAACTCCAGAGGCACCAAGAACGAGGAAAAAAAAAGGGGCACAATGGGAGAGTGTCATCGCATGGCCTTACATGGATTCACCAGGCTACCTATAATCTAGGATCCACCTCCATATATGGTTAACCAGACATCATGTTTCAAGGTGTCACCCCATAGGATGACTCATGTGGAGCCACTTACATTTCGTGAAGACAAGGTAGTGACTTTTCTGGCCAGGTTTTCCCACCCATCCTTAGCCTTTGGGAGCACTAATGGCAGGAGTGAGGTGTATATTTTTATCTTATTATGTGATAACTAACCCAACCCACTAGGTACATTAATTAGGTTTTCACTTAATTAGGGAAACTCTTTCAAGGGTGACCACTAGTACATTGGTCCCAAGAAGAGCCACTCTCCCTTATGGTTGCCCTCTAAAAAAAACCACAAAATGGGTACCTCAATGTGCAACCAAAAGGAACTTAAATCACAACAAGGTACATGAGGCATGACCATCTCGTGACTACACAATGACTCCCAAAACCCATAACACAAAGAGGCACCACCCACAATTTCCCACATGGTATCAACATAAACTAAAAAGATGCAACCATAGAAATACATTCACACTTCCCTGGCCTATAGAGATAACGCTACTAGAACTAACTAAAATATCACATTCAACTAATTAACGCCACATCATCGACTATAAGGAATTTAAATTAAACAAGTCTCATATCAAATAAACATTTTCATCTATTAAACTCAAAATAAAGAACTCGCTAATATTTCCATTTGACCAAAGACATTAATTGATTTATTAAATATCTTCCCAAATTAATTCCACTAAAATTCAAAAAATATAAGTTTAATTACTTGCTAAAATCTAAGTTTAAATACTTGTTAATAATCCAATTAAAGAATGGCAATGGAAATTCTATGATTATTTAAACATACAAATAAACTTTTAAAATTAAAGACATTAAATTTAATCTATTAAAACCAATCAATCATTTATTTTAACTCTTTAAATATATATATTCCCTAGTTTAAAATCTTTTCCCCACACAGATTATTCTAAGATCTAAATTTTAATTTTATTCTCAAATAAATTAATCTACTTTCTGATTTTTCTAAGATTAAGTAAATCTACTCTTTAAAAATTCATTTCTAAAAACAAACAAATTTAATTAAATAAATAAATTCAGAATTTGATTAAAAATGATTTTCTTTCAACTACAACTTTTCCTGTTTCCAAATATAGATTAATTAAAATGACATTTCGAATCAAAATTTAAACAATATCATTTTTTTCCTCATCAATTTAATTTTTCCAGAATAAATCTTCTACATTTCAATTTAATATTCTCATTTCATGTATATACTATATGCATACATATATATATACACACACATATACATATATGTGTATATTCAAAAATACAAGAATATTAAATCTTCTAATTACTATTTGAAATTAAAAAAAATAGTATTTTACTAGATATTCAATAGAGTATATACATTAGTATATATATATATGTATACACACATATATATAAATATATACAGCCAGTCAATAATTATATTAAAATTGCAAACAAAGTAAACATTGATTAATTAATATATATATATATATATATATATATAATCAATCTAAACCTCAAGATAAAAATTGAAACTCATTAAATAGTTGTGGACAGATTTTTATGGGGGCGTCAAACTGTATACACAGCCAGTTGACCCACCCAAGGCATGGGGGTAGCGCTACCTTTGGCAGTGCTCCCTCCACACTGTTAGGAATAAGGTGTCTCAACCTTGGATAATTCCTATTCTTATTATTTGTTTTGTAAAATGTATTTCTTGCAAATAATGTAATTAAGTGTGAGTGTACATGTCTAGTTTGCATGTTGATGTGTCACTCCACTTAATGTGTCGGCATCTTGAATTGTGTGTAAGGAGATCATGGCTGAAACGGTTATGACGGATTCCTATGACACGTAAGAGCTATGTCTGTAAGATTCAATGATAGGTGAAGACATGTGGCAACTGATAAAGTTGAGTACTATACACTCTTCCATGATAGTGGGGTAAAACCCTAATACAGTTATCTTCGGAAGTTGCCCTAAAAATGGGAAGCGCATGATATAAGCGTTTTTAGGGTTGCGAAGATGTGTGATGTGAGTGTATTGTTGGAACGTTTTGATGCTACCGCATTTTGTCTTCAAGTGTTGGAAATCTCCTGAAAGAACTTGCATTGCAAGTGTGTTGTAACCGTTGTGTTGAAGATAATACATTGTGCAGGTTTTGGAGTGCTGGGGTTTTTTACCGAAAGGTTTTCCCCAGGGTAAATCATTGTGTCATTCTTTATTTTCTGTATGTATGGTATATTGCTGCAATATCATTGTTAAGTAGATTAACGAATCTGAAATTGTAAGGGTTTAAAACGAATTTGCACCATACTTTCCTTAAGAGATTAGTGTAGGAAGCTGTTTCCGCACCTGAGTTTCCTTACAAGTGGTATCAGAGCCTGATCAACTTTTGATCCTAGTTGTTGGGTAGGGTTTTTTGAGCTAATCTCAAGTTGAGTGGGAGTTTTTTTGTGCAGAGCATTCTGAATCTTATTTGCAGATTGAGATGGCAAGTTCCTCATACAGTAGAATGGAGGTGGAGAAATTTAATGGCACTAATTTCGAGTTGTGGAAACTCAAGATGGAAGACATGCTTGAAGACCGCGATCTATGGGAGGCTACTTCACTTGATGTGAAACCTGTAGCGATACCTCAAGCGGATTGGGATATCAAGGATCGGAAGGCTAAGGGTCTCATCAGACTCTATCTAGCAGATGTCGTTCTTCTGAATGTTCTTGATGAGACTACTGCAAATTCTTTGTGGAAACGGCTTGGGTCTGTGTATCAGGCCAAATCTCTGGTGAATAAGTTGTTCCTGAGAAAGAAGTTGTATTCTTTAAGAATGGAGGAAGGTGGATCCGTAACTGATCATCTCAATGCATTCAATTTATTGATTGCATAGTTGGCATCATCTGGTGCCAAGATTGAGGAGGAGGATCGATGTATGACCCTGCTTTGTTCCTTGCCGGATTCGTGGGACCATCTTGTGATGGCTCTCGGAAGTACTATAGTCACATTCCATATGGATGATGTGGTGTCTTCACTGCTGTCTGAGGAGATGCGAAGAAAGACTTCGGATTCGTCTAAGGAAGCCCTTGCTGTTCGCGGGAGATCCAACGACAAAGGAAAGCAGAATGACAATAAGTCAAAGAAGGGCAGATCCAAATCCCGTGGGAGTTCTAAGACTCCTGGAAAGTCCAAGGCGAAATGTTGGAACTGTGATAAATCTGGGCACTTCCGGAGGGACTGCAAAGAACCGAAGAAGAAGAAGAAAGGCTCAGATTCAGCTTCTGAAAAATCTCAAGAAGATGGAGATGCTTTTATTGCAGCTTTGGCAGCCCATGCATCTGATGATGTGTGGTTAGTAGACTCGGGTGCTTCTTTTCACATGACCTCTCATCGAAACTGGTTCTCAAAATATGAAGAGTTTGATGGTGGAAAGGTGTACTTGGGTGATGATTCTCACCTAAAGATAGTTGGACGCGGAAGGGTCACTATCAGATTTCCTGATGGATGAGTAAAGGGAATAAATGGAGTTATGCACATTCCGGGTTTGGCTAGAAACCTATTATCTATAAGTATGTTGAATGATGTAGGTGTGCAAGTTGTTTTTTTGAAAGATGGATGCAAGATGATAAGAGGTTCTATGGTGCTCGCTAAAGGTACTAGGAGAGGTACTTTGTTTCAGCTTGATGCATGCATTGCTCAGTGCAATAGTTCTTCTGTTTCAAAGAAGAGAGCGGCTATCACTTCATCCCCACCATCTGAACGAGCAGTAAAGAAGACTGTGGCAATGGGTTCCGATGGCAGTGCAGTAAGTGTGCCTAAGGGTGTAAACACTTTGGAAGGCAAGCTTCCTGCAGAAAAGACAATGTTGTGGCATATGAGATTTGGCCACATTGGTGAGAAGGGTCTTAGGACCTTGAAAACTAAAAATCTCGTTGAGGGGCTAAATGATTGTAATCTCGAATTCGATTTCTGTGAACACTGTGTTTATGGTAAGCAAAATCGTGTTCAGTTCTACTCTAGTTCTCACAAGTCTTCTGGACTTTTGGATCTTATTCATTCTGATGTTTTTGGTCCTGTAAAAGTTCCTTCTATCTCCAGTTCTGTATATTTTGTATCTTTTATAGATGATTATAGTAGAAGGACTTGGATATATTTCCTGAAAAGTAAGACACAGGTTTTCAGTCGGTTCAAGGAATTTAAGGCTCTCGTGGAGAATCAGACTGGTAAAAGAATCAAGTGTGTGAGAACTGATAATGGTGGTGAGTTTTGTTCCACAGAGTTTGAACAGTTCTGTAAAGAACGAGGAATCGAGAGACATAAGACAACTCCTTACACCCCGCAGCAAAATGGAGTTGCAGAGAGAATGAACAGGACACTGATGGAGAAGGCTAGGAGTATGCTTAGTGGAGCTGGCCTAGAACAAAAATTTTGGGCCGAAGCTGTTGCCACTGCTTGCTATCTGGTTAACAGATCTCCTACATCAGCTCTTGTTGGTAAGACACCCATGGAGGTGTGGTCTGGTAAGAAGCCTTCAATTAGACATCTTCGTGTTTTTGGTTGTGAAGCTTATGCACATGTTCCAAAGGAGAAAAGATCTAAGTTGGAAAACAAAGCTGTCAAATGTATTTTCATCGGATACAGTGTTGGTGTGAAAGGATACAAGCTTTGGAATCCTATGACTAGTAAGGTGCTGTATAGTAGAAATGTTATTTTCAGAGAGCTAACATCTTCTCCTATTGTGCTACAACCAGATGAAAAAGAAAAGGAAAAAGATGTTGTTCAGTTTCCTCCTACCCCTGAGAAGACTGAACAGAGAGACCATGTTGGGTCTAATGATGAGGAGAGCTCTAGCAGCTCTGATAGTTCGGAAGAAGAGGAAGAACAACCTCAACCTCAGCCCTTGAGGAGATCCATGAGAGAAAGAAAGCAACCAGAAAGGTTTGGTTATTCTATGTTAGATTCCAGTTGTGCTTTTGCTTTGATTACTAACACTGATGAGCCTAGATCTGTGAAAGAGGCTTTGGGCATGGAAGATGCAGGTTCCTGGATTGAGGCTATGGATGATGAGATGGCTTCATTGGAGAAAAACAAAACTTGGGACCTTGTACCTTTGCCTAAAGGGAAAAAATCTATTGGCTATAAATGGGTGTTCAAGAAGAAATTCTGTGCAGATGGCAGTGTTGAAAGGTACAAAGCTAGATTGGTTGCAAAGGGGTATTCACAGGTAGAGGGAATAGATTATGGTGAAATATTCTCTCTTGTTGCAAAGTTGACATCCATTAGATTTATGTTATCTCTTGCTGCATTATATGATTTAGAGATAGAACAGATGGATGTGAAGACAACTTTCCTTCATGGTGATTTGGAGGAAGAGATTTATATGTCACAGCCTGAGCACTACATTGTTAAAGGTAATGAATCCTTAGTTTGCAGATTAAAGAAATCTCTATATGGTTTGAAGCAATCTCCTAGGATGTGGTACCTTAAGTTTGATGCCTTTGTGTTGTCAATTGGATTTGTAAGATCGAAATCAGATCATTGTGATTATTTCAGAGTTGAAAATGATCGCCTTCTTATTGTTGCATTATATGTTGATGATATGTTGCTATTTGGGAAGGGTAAGGGTATGATTTCTGATTTTAAATCTCAGTTGTCAGCACAGTTTGAGATGAAAGATCTTGGGGCAGCAAGGTACATCTTAGGTATGGAAATCAATAGAGACAGGTCTAACAGAAAACTATGGTTGAGTCAGAGTAAGTATGTGAAGTTTGTGTTGGACAGGTTCAGCATGGCAGATTGTAGACCACTATGTGTTCCTGTTTCAATGGGAACAAAGTTATCTGTAGATGATTGTCCAAAATCTCCTAGTGAGGTGGAGGACATGAGTAGAGTAACTTATGCTAGTGCAGTTGGCAGTCTTATGTATGCTATGGTCTGTACTAGACCAGACATTGCCCAAGCAGTGGGAGTCCTAAGCCGGTTTATGGCTAACCCTGGATGGGTACATTGGGATGCAGTTAAGCGAGTATTCAGATATTTGAGGGGTACGTCAGATTACTCCATATGTTACCATGGTAACTCTTCTGGATCTCCGCATTCAGTTTGTATTTGTGGGTTTGTGGATTCAGATTGGGCAGGTGATATTAACAGCAGGAGATCCACCAGTGCTTATGTTTTCACTATGTTTGGTGGTGCCATCAGTTGGATGAGTAAGCGACAACCTGTGGTTGCTTTGTCCACTACAGAAGCTGAGTACATGGCTGCTACTCATGCTTGTAAGGAAGCCATTTGGCTTAGGAGATTGTGTTCTGATGTTGGTGTTGATGCAGAACAGATTACTATTTGGTGTGACAGTCAGAGTGCTATTTGCCTTGCGAAGAATCCAACTTTCCATGCCAGAACGAAGCACATTGATGTGCAGTTTCACTTTGTGAGAGATATGGTGGAAGATGGAAAGATAAATTTGGAGAAGGTAGATACTGTGAAGAATGTTGCAGATGCATTAACGAAACCAGTGGGCACTGTGAAGTTCAGATGGTGTTTGGAGTCTATGGGCCTTTTGGCCTATAGCGGTTAATTCCTGTTATGTTCCTATTGCTCTTACAAGGTGTTCGACAAGTGGGAGAATGTTAGGAATAAGGTGTCTCAACCTTGGATAATTCCTATTCTTATTATTTTTTTTGTAAAATGTATTTCTTGCAAATAATGTAATTAAGTGTGAGTGTACATGTCTAGTTTGCATGTTGATGTGTCACTCCACTTAATGTGTCGGCATCTTGAATTGTGTGTAAGGAGATCATGGCTGAAACGGTTATGACGGATTCCTATGACACGTAAGAGCTATGTCTGGAAGATTCAATGATAGGTGAAGACATGTGGCAACTGATAAAGTTGAGTATTGTACACTCTTCCACGATAGTGGGGTAAAACCCTAATACAGTTATCTTCGGAAGTTGCCCTAAAAATGGGAAGCGCATGATATAAGCGTTTTTAGGGTTGCGAAGATGTGTGATGTGAGTGTATTGTTGGAACGTTTTGATGCTGCCGCATTTTGTCTTCAAGTGTTGGAAATCTCCTGAAAGAACTTGCATTGCAAGTGTGTTGTAACCGTTGTGTTGAAGATAATACATTGTGCAGGTTTTGGAGTGCTGGGGTTTTTTACCGAAAGGTTTTCCCCAGGGTAAATCATTGTGTCATTCTTCATTTTTTGTATGTATGGTATATTGCTGCAATATCTTTGTTAAGTAGATTAACGAATCTGAAATTGTAAGGGTTTAAAACGAATTTGCACCATACTTTCCTTAAGAGATTAGTGTAGGAAGCTGTTTCTGCACCTGAGTTTCCTTACACACACATTCGTGGAGGGCGTTGCCATCGGTAGCACTTCCTCCATGAGAGGAAGGGGTGTGGTGGGGGATGAGCTCCCCGCCCACAAAGAAAATAACAATGCCAACCAAAAATACAGACCCAACAAACAAATAAACGGGTCACAATAAAAACTCTTTCACATTTTTTTTAAAATTTCCCTGAACACATTCAATAGACAAATATATATATATATATATATATATATATATATATATGAAACATAAACATAATACAAGAATTGGGTATAGCCCAATGCACAATTGTTTTTTCCAGAAAGAACAAATTGGGGGAATATAGGGAAAGAAAAGAGGATCTGAAATTGAAGGATATTTACAAAGGTTTCTAGCTGAGAAGATAGAATGGATAGAGGGAACGAGATTTTGATTATTCACAACTAGAATCCAGAAAAAAATACAGAGAGTGAGAAACGAATGGAAGAAGGAAGCTACAGGCTTATTTATATCAACAAAGAATTGGATTTCTAAAACCAAAATTTCTGAAAATTCACAGTAATCATATTTTCTTTTTAAACTAAATTTTTACAGAGATCTTTTCACATATTTGAAAATACCTGGAGTCCTTCTCTTAACTTGATTTGATGATGAAGTGCCACATTGAGCGTATCCAACTACAACCTTCAATAATTCTGAAGATTCAAAACCCTAGCAAAACTAAAATCTAATCTCCTTCAACAAAAGTATTTGATGGAAAACAACATAGAGCATTTCATTCTCAGCAAAATTTCACCATTTTTGAGTTGCAGACAAAAAAAATTATATTTTCTTTTTCCTCTCTTGCTTTTTCAAAAAAACACTATTTGGAAATATAAATTTTCATAAAGAAAAAAGTCAGGAATTGCAATGAATTTCCTGATAGATTTCCCATGCAACTGCCACTTGTCAAAAAATTATTTTCAAATTCTTATTTCGGAAGAAGCATCTTCCTAAATTAATTAACACAATTTATGCAACCCTTTTTAGTACTTAATTTACATTTCAAAATGAAATTGAATTTTGAAAATAATCGATTAAATAATATTAAACTAAAACAATATTTTAACTTAGTCATATTTAAATTTAAAAATATACTATTAATGTACCATTTGATAATAAAATCAGTCATGATAATAATTTCCATAACCTAATTTTAAATAGTCCATAACATAACTTATTTATTTATTTATTGTGTTAAATTAAATGATAACTTTCATTTTGCAATAATAATAAAAATCCTAATATACACAAGTATTTACCAAAAGTATTGATGCTATTATCAACATTGAACAAATAGTTGGGTGATCCCACAATAATGGGTTACCTTTTTTGGTCAAACTTGACATTGAAACCAACATTTTTCACCAGATCTTCACTTTCTTACACCTATAGAAGCTAAACCATTAAGAATTTGAAGATGAAACAAACTAGTGATTTGAGATATTTTTTGTGTAGATTTTAATTATATTTTTAAAAAAAAATTGTGAATCCTTTAATGTAATTTTTATTAACTTATTATTTCTATTAAACATTATTTTCAGAAAGTGATGTTTACTTTCAGCTGCATAACTTTTTTTATAGAAATGACACAATTTTGATATTTTAAATACAATTTTTTCACACCAATATCTAGTGGATGGATATTTTTTCATAATTTTTTGTTGCATATATATATTTTAATTAGTTTTCTAAGTCAAAGTAATTATAATTTGGATATATTATACTTTTAGTTGTATAACATTTTTTGTATGCATTTGAATTAACTTATTCTTTTTTGTTGGAATAAGGACATCAATAGCTAGTGTACATGTATTTTTTAGAATTTTTTTCTCTTTTTTCCTATTTTTTCATATGTGTGAAACAAAGACCTCAATGTTTATTGAAAAACCTACATTCACAAGAAATAAAAAGTAAATATAATAATAAAATTAAATATATTTAAAATTATACTTTTTGGGAGGTTTATAATAAGGACTGCATGTTTACAGAAGATAAATTTTAAATGAATTAATTTGACCCCCTAAAAGGTAAATCAAAAGTGATTTTTTATCAACATTTTGATAGGTGTAGAGGAGACTCCATTATAGGTATGGTTTAAAACTAGCGGGTTTCTATCCAAGGGGTTGTGAAATAAGTGGGTTTGATCAAACCCTCTTCAATTAAAATCTTTTAAATGGAACCTTTTTAAGGCTTAAATCATTATATTTTTTAAAATTATGTGATTTCAACAAAAATTAGGATGTCCCAAAAAGTGTAACCCATAATTGTGGTAGCACCCAGCTATTTAATACATCGCACCATAGGTTAGCATTTAAATTAAAATAATAATGCATTGGTCAAAGCCATAAATGCAACTTTTGCAACATTATAAAGCTCAAGAAAGAAAATGAATTAAATTAAAACCATACCCACACGAACAAAGTACAGATGGACATGAACAACTAGTGGACCAACCACTGACACAAATGGGGGTACTTTCTTACCAACTCCCTAAGCACATCAAACCATTGGGTATGTAGGGTGCACTCAAACCCAACAATACAAGTGGAGTCAACACCCGATACCTACATTCATGCATAACACCAAACGTCAAACAACATGTACATATGCATATAAATCATAGTTAAACACCTTATGAAGGAGAGTTGTGGTGAGGTAGGGCGCTCATGGATGAGCGATGCCACCTTGTCTCCTTTAATCGAATCGAATACAATAATCAAAATCTAAGTATCACATCATCAATATAACTCACTCAGTAATATCATCATAACATAATTATTCCACCCATAAGTCCAACTATCATAAGAAAATAAACATAATTGTCTATCACACCAAACACATGGTGGAAAAGATGTCTAACGGGGTATCAAGTATGCATCAAAACATACCCAAAAATCAAACCGAAACAAACACCCACACCAAAGCAATATCAAAGCATCAGTAACAGGAGAGGCATTACATGTGGTTTTTCTTTAAGACTAAATGTGTGTGTGTGTGTGGTAGATTAAATGATAATTAATGTGGTGTTAAATTTCATGAAAAAATGTAATGAATGAAATATCATCTTATTTTGAAAATGATACAAAATGGAAAGGTGATATTTACAATTAATGCATTATGATATCATGAGTTAAGTTGATTTGATTCTATTCAGATACTAATCTCATTTTGGTTGCTTGAGTGTACTTGAGTTGCAGGTTGTGTAATACCCCTCCGTTTTGCTTCTTGTTCGGTTGCTTTATGTGATGTTTGGTTGTAGTTACTTTGATACTGGATACATTTTGTTATGATGTTTTGATCATTATTATTGAGCAACAACTATTATTGTGGGATGTGGTTATCTGATTATTGTTTCACATGCATTATGGATTAATGATGTAGAGTAAACATGAGATGTTAAAATGAGATTATTGGATTATGAAGGAAGTGTCAGTTTCGATGAGTATATTGGTGAAGAAGATGGGTTCGCATCACTCGCTTGCGAGCGCCCTATGAATCCATTATTCCTTCTTCACGGTGTGTATTATATGCTAGATATATTGTATGATGTTGTTTACTTGGTTGCAGGATTGTAGGTACATGACATCGACTCCACCTAGTTTCACAGGTTTGAGCGTGTCGATCCAATGGTTAGGTTGAATAGGAGATAATAGCTAGGTAACATGTGTCAAGTTTACACCTTAGCCTTATTGTGTCGTCAATCGTGTGTGTCGAGTCATTGTCTATCTTGTTTTAATGTTATTTAATTATGAAGGATTCTTGATTTGGAAATAAATATTTAGAATAATTGCATTTAAATCATGTTGATGGTTATTTAATTTAAATAATGCAATGTGGATAAAAGTTTATATTTAAATTATTTAATTAATTAAATTTAATCCAAGGGGGTTGAATTTAGTTATTAAATAATTAAATTAATTAATTAAACGTGATGCAAGAGAATGAAAGGAAATAAAAGAATTAAAATTAATTTTGGAATTTTATTTCAACGTGTGAGAATTAAATTAGAAATTATAATTAAATGTTTATTTGGGAAATTAGTTGCAACTTTGGAAATTAATTTATTATTTGAAATTGCATTTTAAATTGAAAGTGGGTTTTCAAAAATTGAAATTGAAATTGAAATATCTAATTTGCATGTAATGTGAATTAGGGTTGTATTGGGTATTTTTGTTTTATAATGAATGCATGTTTTAATTTTAAGGCAGGGAAAAAGTTTTAGAAAAAAAATACATTTTTACAACAGAGAAGAAATTTTGGAAAATTGCACAAGAAGGGTTTGAAGAAAGTTTTGATTGTAGAATTGATTGAAGGAAAGATTGTTTGCATTCGTTGGGTTTTGGATTGGATTCATTGGAGGATTGAAAAAAATTCAAGAAATCTTTGGAGGAGGCTTGCATCAGAAATTCATCTCTTCCTGTAGCTTCTTGTACCAGGTTTTCCTCTTTGTGTTTTATTGTTCTTGATTTTTTTTTTTAAATAGTAGTGATTAAAGATTTGTTTGTTAAATCTGTTTTAGAAAACAAATTCGATATTAGAAGAAAAGAATTAAATAAATTTACAGCCTTTGTTTGTGAAAATTATTGAGTGAAAATTGTGAAAACTTCAGTTGAATTTAAATTATTTGGGGAAATCGATTATGTTGTTATTGAAATCAAACATAGATATTGAACAATGCATTTAGAATGTTTTTAGAAAATGAAACCCTCTATTTATTATTAAAAATCGGATTTTAAAATCCGTAGGGTAGTTATATTTTTCATGGTAAAATGGTCTGGTTGTGTCACATATAACTCCACCTACACAAACTGGGTTGTTATGAAATTTAAAGGGTTTTTGTATCTTGGAAAACTATTATCTCTCTTAAAAAATCGCAACTACCCAGATTGTAGTTTTTGATTTATGCTTGAAACATGAGACTGCTATTAAGTTATTTTCCCATGGCTGCTCTGATAATAAAATAATAATAAATTGATATTTATAAATATTAATATTTTATGTATTGTTATTATAATATTTAAATATTATTTAATAATATTTTATATTATAATTTATAATATTAAAGTATTATATTTATTTATATTATTTTAAATAAAATTTGTATATTAGATTAATGGAATTAAAATTATAAACATATGGGGAAATTATTGTTAATTTTAAAATGGCATGTTAAAGTTTAATTGAAGGAGTTAAATATTTGATTTAAAGAATGCATAATTTAAAATTTAATTGTGGAATTTAAGTTCATGTGTAAAAGGTCCAATTATTAATTTGATTTAATTGGAAAAATATATATATTATATTGGGTTATAGTTCAAATATTGATCTTATTTTAACACAATAAGTTATGGAAGAGACCAAATGTTAATTTGATTAATTTTATAATGATTTAATTTGCAAAGGCAATTGGTTATTTAATTTAAGGCAAAATGTTTTGAGTTATACTTGAAAATACTTATTTTGTTAAGAACAATTAGAGAATAAAATATTAGTGTAATTTCTCCCCTATCTGAAAAGATGAATTCTTAATTCACTTTTATCGATATAATGAATTACGTAATGAAATGAGAAATGGATTTAGAGTATCCAAATGTAGTTTCTTCTATTGCCTTCAATGATTATGTCTTTCGTGTTTATACTTTGAGAATGGGTTGAATACCTGTTAGTTTATAAGTCTTCTAGATGGTCTATTGTTTGTGAGGGTTGTCGTTGTGATGTCAACCTGTTGCGAATTCTCTTGGTAGTGCATGGGATCGTGTTGTTTTAAAAGTAAATTCAGGAATTGATTATTGTGAAGAGACAATTAATTATTTTAATTTAATCATTTTCTATTTGAACAATTTATTTGTTGAGAATTTATATTTTATGGTTTGAATAAATAGATGTATGTAATAAGAGTTTGGAAAGGGAAACTTTTAGATGAGATTAACATAGGGTGTTGTTGGAAAACTAGAAGAAATATAAGGTTTGGGTTAGGAAATTGAAAAAAATTATTGTAGAAGTTTTATGTTAATTTTAAAGGAAAACAATGGATTCGACTTAAATTATTTGAACTAGTCTATCATTTATTATAAATATACTTATTTAGTTTTTTTTCAATTAATTTTGAAAGGGCAATAGTTATTATGTTTTATTTCTATAGAGCAAATTAATCGTTCTGATTGGAATATTAAAGAATCTATATAATTGAGTTTATTAATATATATGTTTGGTGTATATATAATATGAAGCATATAAAAATATGTTAAGGGTAAATTCATTATCGTATTTCATTTTAATAAGATGTATGCAATATATTATTGAATAAAGATTTAAAATAGATTGATTAGTGTATATGGGTAAGTGGATAGAGAACGATATTTTATTATATTAAAGTGATTGCATGTTCTAAATAGGAAATTGAATGAAATGTAAGATTTGGTTAGGAAATGAAAAGAGTTTACTTGCATGGATTTGTGTCGATTTAAAAGTAAATTAAGAAGTTGTTTTATTGATGAGGCAATCAATTATGTTATTTATTAATTTCTATTTGGATTAATTGAATCATTGTGATTGGATTATGAAAAAGATATGGATTTAGTATATCCAAAAGTAGTATCTTCCTCATGATTATCTTAAAAGATTTAATTCTTTGTATTCAGTAAAGGGAAGTAAGTTTAATTGTTTTAGATTTCCAATAATAAAAGGGGAAATAGGGGTTATGATTATTTTAGATGATCTAGTTATCATGTCTTTGACTTTGTCAACACTACCTATTGAATGAGTATGGATTTAGGAAATCCAAATATTAGTTTGATTAATGACTTGAATGCTTTTATTGCTATTTCGTCAAGTTGCATTCTTGGTTTTGGGATTTAGTGTTAGTCCTAAATTATAAGTCTTCTAGGAGAACTTAGAGGATGAGGGTTGTTGAAGTTTTATGTCATTCAATTGTTTTCCCTTGGGTAGTGCATGGCGTCTTCTTAGTTTAATCGGTTTCCTTGAACGGGGATCTTTTGTACCTCATGTGAAAAGAGTGGACTATGTGATTGTTGCCTCCAAGATATTTGGAGTGAGTTCTATCTTTTGTTTCCTCGTTGTTTTGGAGTGGATTATGATGCCTAGTTGATATGCACTTGTGTTTCCCTTGGTGGATTGTTTGGGTGTGTGTTGTCGAATAGAAGAGTGGCTTTTGTTAGGGGCCAGAGCCCAAAGTGGTAAACCAGGTAACCTTCAGAAGTGAGTTAATCAAGTGATAATTAAATTAATGTACTTAGATGATTAGGATGCAGTTCACACTAATCAAGATAATTTAATCCTCACTCATAGACACAAGGGCTCATTTAGACTTGGGATGAGTGAGAAGGCCTGGAATGGCATAGTCATTTATCTTGTTAGTACGAGAGGTATTTGATGCCGCATGAGTGAGTATGAGTGTCGGGATTCGGTTGAAGCCACCAAGATTATCGGAGCCAATGAAGGATGGCCAGAGGAGATCTTATGACTACTATGCGATAACACTCTATCTAGGACAACTGTTGTTAATTGTTTTATATGTATGTTTCTGTGAACATACTTGATCTACTTTATGTCTGGAAGCAATGTGACCTATGTCAGTGATGTGAGTGTTGTACTTGATTTGTACTTGTATTGTATTTGATTTGTACTTGTTTGGTGATTGAGTTGAACTTGTTAGTTCATTTGTTTGGTTATATCAGTATGAGTCAGTATGAGTCTGTCTTTGGTTAGTGGTTGTAGATCTTTGTCCATGTTACTTTGTTACTATCTCCTAGCATGGGAGGTGGGTCTTCGGGTACCACTTGGTTGGGTGGAACATGCACCAAAACCAATGGGTCCCCTTCTATATTCAGTACTTGGTGGTGAGACATCTAGATGGACGGCTCGAGTTCTTGTGTTATTCTTGCTTTGTAATATTTCAATTTCAATAAGTTATTTTATCCCTCTTATGTTTATGAGGTGGAATTCTGTAATTGTAACTTTATGTACTATTGCCTCATTCTGGGAATGAGTGATGTAACTATTGAATTAAGATAATGTTTATGAGATTGTATGTTGGTTGATTATCTTATTAGGTTATGTGGTATTCTTATGATGTATGATGTTTATTTCATAAAGTTCATAATGCTATGGTTATATGTAATATGTATGTGTGGGTTTAAGTAATCCTAACCTTGTAGCCTTAGAGGTTGTTGTTAATTAGTAAGTGAATGTGTATGTTAAATGCACTTTATAAAAAAAAATTGGTTCGCTTAAGACGTTAATTACAACTTTCTTTAGGGTTACTTGGTGGGGCATTACAGGTTGTCGAAGACCAAGGGTGTGGCTAAGGTAGGGGAGATTAGCTTCTTGTCAGGGTAAAGAAGGAATGGTACTCTCGATCAGTCACAAAGCACTTAATGTCATATAGATGCATTTAGCATGTGGCTTGGATGATTGTTTTATTATTGGTAATTTTAAATTGTTATTTTTATTTTCATATATGCAATTAAAAGAATGAAAGAATTAATTCTAGTTTAATTAAATATTTATATATGCAATTGAATGTTAAGTGGTGTTATTTAAAGTAATTGTTAGATGACAATTAATGCCAATTTCCATGCTCATGTTTCAATATTTGATTGCAAATAAAATAGCTCATTAAAATATTTTTTTTAGAAAAAAAAGTTGAAATGTAATTAAAATAGGAATAACAATTAAATTGGAGATAAAAAGTTGAGTAGAAAATAAGGTTTATTTTAATTTTCCATTTTCAAGATTAGGTCTCAAAAATGAAAAGAAATCTTTAAAGAGAGAAAGGAAGTAACGAGAAAATATAACTGCATTTTACAATCCTTTTGGTTTTGCTCTGCAAAAACTAGGAAACATGAGGCCAAGAAAGGGTTTTTTTTATTTGCAGCTTTGCAAAATAAGATATAGAGAGGAAAGAGAAAGAGAATATAGGAAAAACTAGGGAGCAAAGGAAATTCTATAGTTGGGGGTTTTTAGCAATCAAATTCAGGGGAAAGAAAAATCCAAGTTTTTAATCTATTCCAATGCATTTAAATTTTGATTGTAAGCATGGAAGAATTCACTATGAAAGATTAAAAGAATATCTTGAAAATTGGGTGTTGTTGTATGAAATTTATTGTTATAGCTGTGCAATCTCTTCTATTCTCTCTTTCTGTTGCATAAATTTTTCATATATTTATATATATTTACAAATATATAAATATATCTAATTTTATATCTATGTATACCCAACTACTACAAATTTTTTAACTCGAAATGAAATCCAGATTATGTGTATAATACCCCTCCATTTTGCTCTTTTGATCGAATAGTGTTATTTTTGGTTATGTCTTGTTTCTGTTAGTACCTTGACTATGGTACTCGGTTACTGTTTGATCACTATCTATATCGTGATGTGGTGATGTATTTTAATGTAATGGTATTTTATTGTGATGTTGTCATTATGACATGTTTTGAATTAGCTTAAGTGGATATTTGAATTAATGATGTATTATGTTTTGGATTAAATTATTATGATAGATTTTTTAGTTAGTTACACTGTATTGGTGAAGGGGACGGTATTGCATCACTCGCTTTCGAGTGCCCTACGATTCTGTGATTTCCTCTTCACGGTGTGTTTTAATTATGACATATATATGCATGTGGATATACTCTTTTTTTGCAGATTGACACGTACAAGACATTGACTCCACTTGGTTTCACAGGTTGGAGCATATCCATTGCCTAACGACATTCGATTGGGAGATAGTAGCTAGGTTTTCTGTGCCAAGTCGTCACCCTAGTCATAGTGTGTCGTCGGGTCTTAGTTGGGTTAATTGTTATATATTATTCACTCTCTTCGATTATTTATTTGCAAGTTGAAAGGGTAATTAAATGGATTTATGCATTTAACTTGTGGATTAAATTGATCTGGTATTATGTTAGTAATTCTATTTATTTTATTAATTAATTTAATTTAATTAATAAATAATTTAATCATGGATTAAATTTATTTTATTAATTAATTAAATTAATGATGTTGAGATCAGTTAAATTATTCATTTTGAAGTAATGTATATAATGTTTGAAATTGAAAATAAAGGAAAATGAATTGAATTGCATTTTTAGAAAGTTTGAATTCAAAAATTGGAAAGAGGAAGATATTTTTTATTCTATTTTCAGAAATTAATGAGGGTTGGTGCATAGATATTTTTTGAATTTTCTTTGTTATTGGGATTTTGGAATGAGTTTTCAACAAGTTTTTGAAAAATTGGAAAAGGAAGCGGAGAAAAGAAACTTGTTGTTTGGTTTTGGGTTTTGGATTGGGAAGAAGCAAGTTGAATCTTTTGGAGGAGCTGGAATCAAAAGAGGAATTCAAGCTTCATTGGTAACCTTTCAAGCTGTTGAAACTAGATTCCTTCTTGTTGAATTAATTCGCATTTTGAAAAGTTTCAAGATTATATAATGTTGTTTGAAAAATATTTGAAACTTTGTTTGATGTGCAAGGAAAACCCATGTGAAAAGTAGTTTAAATCTGAAACAAAACTTCTATTTGAAAATGAATCTCTTCAAGTAAAATAAAAATGAATACTTGACTGTAAATGATTATTTCAAGTTTTATTTGCTCAATTTGTTTCTTCAGTCTCTTTTGGGGAAGTATATATATATATATATATATATTGTTATATATATATGCATATATACTTTTATATATATTTGTCTTGGGAGCAGAGGTTATGCTATTAAAAATCACTTCTAAAATACCCCTGTGAGAGGGTGCAGATTCCAAAATCTACAGGTTTTGTTTTGTTTTGTTTTTTGTTTTTTTTTCAAAAGAAGAAGAAGAAAATGAAATAAAAATAAATGAATAAATATTAAAAAAAAAAATGCATGTGTGGGGGTCATTGGGGGCTCACCCCACCGCGCCCCCCCATGGGAGGCATGTGGGGGAGCTGCACCCAATGTGTAAGACCCCTCCGTTTTTCTCTTTTGATGTATTTTGAGGTGATGGTAATTTATTCTGATGTTATTATTGTGACATGTTTTAGATTAGCATTGTGAACATTTGAGTTAATGATGTTATATGTTTGGATTATATTATTGATGTTAGATTCATCAGTTGGTAATACTATATTGGTGAAGGGGATGGGATTGCACCACTTGCTTGCAAGTGCCCTACAATTATGTGATTCCCTCTTCACGGTGTGTTTTCTATGATGCAAATATACATGTGTGATATACTTTTGTTCGTAGGTTAACAGGTACAGGACATCGACTCTACTTGATTTCACAAGGTTGAGCGTGTCCATTGTCCAACAACATTTGATTGGGAGATAGTAGATAGGATTCTCATGTCAAGCCATCACCCTAGTCTTGAGTGTGTCATCGGTTTTAGTCTGGTTCTGTTGTTTTAATATTGTCTTATTTGCCTTGATCTTATTAAATGCAAGTTAGAAAGGTTAAATAAATGGCCTATGCATTTAGTTGTGAATTTAATGAATCTGGTTATAATGTTAGAAATGTGATTAAATCTATTAAATAATTTAATTTAATTAATAAATAATTTAATCTCATATTAGATTTATTTTATTAGTTAATTATATTAATGGTGTTGAATTGAATTAGATATTCATTTTGAAATTAATGGATTATTGTTTGAAATTAAAAATTAAAGAAAATGATTTAAAATTTATTTTTAGAAAATTTTAAATGCAAAATTGGAAAAAAGAGATATTTTGAGATATTTTCAAAAATAGACTTTGGGGGTTGAATAGATATTCTCATTTTTTGTCTATTATTGGGATTTTTGGGGTTAATTTGGGAGGATGAGAAAATTGGAAAATGGAGGAGGAATGAAGAACATGTTTTTGGTTGGGTGGACTTGTTGGAAGGAGTTTGGATCTGAGGAGAAGGCTTGAACCATTTTTGCCAACTTCTGGAACTAGGTTTTCTTCTATTAATTTAGTTTCATATTGAGAAAGAAATCACAATTTTATATGCTCTTGAAATACATAAGCTTTGTTTGATAAGCAAAATGATTCCATGTTAAATCTGGTTTTAAAAAAAAAAAAACCTTGAAACCTCTGTTAGAAAAATGTTGTTCTTCCAAGAAAAATTGCATAAAGGCTGTGTATAATCATTTGGAAATATTATTTTCTCAAATTTATTAAATAAGGTTAATTAAGTTGTATATATATATATTGAAATATATATATATATACGGAGCCGGCTAACTGCTAGACAAAATTCACCTATGTACATCGAAAAACGCATGAAAAACATACACATGAACATAAATGGATACATACATAACATGACGAGACCGTCGTAGTGCGGGGCCCGCCAGACGCATGAAACCAGCTGAGGGGACGAAATGTCCGATCTACGGTCAGGCAAGAGTCAACGGCGCTGTTAGGTGCGTTTTCCCGCACGTTGTCGGGCGTAGAAAGCGGGCGGGTTAGCTTCGTCGGCAAGTTTCTTGTGCGGCATGGGAAAAGTGGAAGGGAATGACGTGGGCCTTTTCTATTTGGAGAAAGCAAGGAAAAAATACTATTTGTTTCCTGTTTCCTATCTGCACGTTGAAAAGGAAAGTTGAAGGTCTGAGAGCACGTGCACGAATTTGAGGAGAATACTGACCAAATTAGCTGAAGTGTGGAGTGCACGTGGAGGATTTGGAGCAGAATAAACATTAAATCAAGGTGAGGGGTAATTTTGTTGCAAGCAAAGGGTTTTAAAAGTTCTTTGTGTTTGAAATTTGGGAAACAGAATGTGGAGTATTTGAGTTGTTCGAATGTCTTCAAAATCACACATTCCATTGTTTTGTTTCAATTTCGCACAATTGAAATTATAAATTGCAAAAAATAATTTTGAATGGGAAAAGCAGTGCTAGGTTTCAATAAAAAAATTGTACAAAATTATTCTCAATGGGAAACACAGTGCAAGGTTTCATTTTTTTGAATCTCCTTGTTTTAACATAGAGGGTTTTACAAGTTCTTTGTTTTTGAAATTCGAGAAATAGAATGTGGAGTATTTTGGTTGCTCGAATGTCTTCAAAATCGCACATTCCATTGTTGTGTTTCAATTTCGCACCATTGAAAAAAGAAACTGCAAATAATAATTCTCAATGGGAAACGGAGTGTTGGGATCCAATAAAAAAAACTGTCCAAAATTATTCTCAATGGGAAACACAGTGCTGGGTTTCATTTTTTTGAATCTCCTTCTTTTAATGTAGAGGGTTTTACAAGTTCTTTGTCTTTCAAATTTGGGAAACAAAATGGGGAGTATTTCGGTTGCTCCAATGTCTTCAAAATCACAAATTCCATTGTTGTGTTTCAATTTCGCACAATTGAAAAAAGAAACTGCAAATAATAATTCTGAATGGGAAATGTAGTGCTATGTCTCAATAAAAAAATTGTCCAAAATTATTCTCAATGGGAAACACAGTATTGTGTTTCATTTTTTTTAATCTCCTTGTTTTAATGTAGAGGGTTTTAAAAGTTCTTTGTCTTTAAAATTTGGGAAACAAAATGGGGAGTATTTCAGTTGCTCGAATGTCTTCAAAATCACACATTCCATTGTTGTGTTTCAATTTCGTAGCATTGAAAAAAGAAACTGCAAATAATAATTCTGAATGGGAAACGCAGTGCTGTGTCATAATAAAAAAACTGTACAAAATTATTCTCAATGGGAAACATAGTGTTGGGTTTCATTTTTTTCAATCTCCTTGTTGTAATGTAGAGGGTTTTACAAGTTTTTTGTCTTTGAAATTTGGGAAACAGAATGGGGAGTATTTCGGTTGCTCGAATGTCTTCAAAATCACGCATTCCATTGTTGTGTTTCAATTTTGCACGATTGAAAAAAGAAACTACAAATAATAATTCTGAATGGGGAACGCATTGTTGGGTCTTAATAAAAAAACTATCCAAAATTATTCTCAATGGAAAATATGGTGCTGGGTTTCATTTTTTTTAATCTCCTTGTTTTAATGTAAACGGTTTTACAAGTTCTTTGTCTTTGATATTTGAGAAATAGAATGAGGAGTATTTCGGTTGCTCGAATGTCTTCAAAATCACACATTCGAATGTTGTGTTTCAATTTTGCACCATTGAAAAAAGAAACTGCAAATAATAATTCTAAATGGGAAACGCAGTGCTGGGTCTCAATAAAAAAACTGTTCAAAATTATTCTCAATGGGAAACATAGTGTTGGGTTTCATTTTTTTCAATCTCCTTGTTGTAATGTAGAGGGTTTTACAAGTTCTTTGTTTTTGAAATTTGGGAAACAGAATGGGGAGTCTTTCGGTTGCTCGAATGTCTTCAAAATAACGCATTCAATTGTTGTGTTTCAATTTTGCACGATTGAAAAAAGAAACTACAAATAATAATTCTGAATGGGAAACACATTGTTGGGTCTCAATAAAAAAACTATCCAAAATTATTCTCAATGGGAAACATGGTGCTGGGTTTCATTTTTTTTAATCTCCTTGTTTTAATGTAAAGGGTTTTACAAGTTCTTTGTCTTTGATATTTGACAAATAGAATGGGGAGTATTTCGGTTGCTCGAATGTCTTCAAAATCACACATTCAATTGTTGTGTTTGAATTTCGCACCATTGAAAAAAGAAACTGCAAATAATAATTCTGAATGAGAAACGCAGTGCTGGGTCTCAATAAAAAAACTGTTCAAAATTATTCTCAATGAGAAACATAGTGTTGGGTTTCATTTTTTTTAATCTGCTTGTTTTAATGTAGAGGGTTTTACAAGCTCTTTGTCTTTGATATTTGGGAAGTAGAATGGGGAGTATTTTGGCTGCTCGAATGTCTTCAAAATCACACATTCCATTGTTGTGTTTCAATTTCTCACCGTTGAAAAAAAAATTGCAAATAATAATTCTAAATGGGAAAAGCAGTGTTGGGTTTCAATAAACAAACTGTCCAAAATTATTCTCAATGGGAAACACAGTGTTGGGTTTCATTTTTTTTAATCTCCTTATTTTAATGTAGAGGGTTTTACAAATTCTTTGTCTTTGAAATTCGGGAAATAGAATGGGGAGTATTTCGGTTGCTCGAATGTCTTCAAAATCACACATTCCATTGTTGTATTTCAATTTCACACCATTGAACAAAGAAACTGCAAATAATAATTCTGAATGGGAAAACGCAGTGCTGGGTCTCAATAAAAAAACTGTTTAAAATTATTCTCAATGGGAAACACAGTGTTGGGTTTCATTTTTTTATTCTCCTTGTTTTAATGTAGAGGGTTTTACAAGTTCTTTGTATTTGATATTTGGGAAACAGAATGGGGAGTATTTTAGTTGCTCGAATGTCTTCAAAATCACCCATTCCATTGTTGTGTTTCAATTTCTCACCGTTGAAAAAAAAAACTGCAAATAATAATTCTAAATGGGAAACGCAGTGCTAGGTTTCAATAAAAAAACTGTCCAAAATTATTCTCAATAGGAAACACAGTGCTGGGTTTCATTTTTTGGAATCTCCTTGTTTTAATGTAGAGAGTTTTACAAGTTCTTTGTCTTTGAAATTTGGGAAAAAAAATGGGGAGTATTTCGGTTGCTCGAATTTTTTCAAAATCACACATTCCATTGTTGTGTTTCAATTTCGCATCGTTGAACAAAGAAACTGCAAATAATAATTCTGAATGGAAAACGCAGTGGTGGGTCTCAATAAAAAAACTGTCCAAAATTATTCTCAATGGGAAACACAGTGCTGGGTTTCATTTTTTTTAATCTCCTTGTTTTAATGTAGAAGGTTTTACAAGTTCTTTGTCTTTGAAATTTGGGAAACAAAATGGGGAGTATTTCGGTTGCTTGAATGTTTTCAAAATCACACATTCCATTGTTGTATTTCAATTTCACACCATTGAAATAACAAACTGAAAAGAATAATTCTGAATGGTAAACGCAGTGCTGGGTCTCAATAAAAAAACTATTTAAAATTAATCTCAATGGGAAACACAGTGTTGGGTTTCATTTTTTTTAATCTCCTTGTTTTAATGTAGAGGGTTTTACAAGTTCTTTGTCTTTGATATTTGGGAAACAGAATGGGGAGTATTTTGGTTGCTCGAATGTCTTCAAAATCACACATTCCATTGTTGTGTTTCAATTTCTCACCGTTGAAAAAAAAAACTACGAATAATAATTCTGAATGAGGCTGACGCGCGAAACGAGAACTTAACTTTGTTTTTATTTTTATTATTTATAATAATATATAAATTTTAATATATGTTTAATATTATAATATATATAATATTTATATTATTATACTATAATATTATATATATATTAATATTTATATATTTTGTTGCATAATATATACTATTATTTTATAATATGATATTAATAGATTAATATGTATTATTTGAAGAATAATATGTATTAATTATTAATATTATATTGTATAATATTATAATATTATTTTGGAAGAATTGAATCTTTATTTAAATGGATATATGCATAGTTGTGAAATAAATTTATAATGCATAGGAAATTATTGTTTTCTTTTGAGCATGACTTAAAATTTAAATTGAGGAAATGAGAAAACATATTAACTCTAGTTAAATCATTGATCAGTTATAAACAATATTTTATTGGGATTAACGTTGATTTAAATATTATAATATGCAAGTCAAATTAAATATTTTTATATGTTAATATTGAAATGTGGAAATGATTACTTCATGTTATAGTGTTTTGATTAGTAGAATCAATTGACTTTATTATTAATGAAATGCAAGTAGGAGATTAAGTAGTAAATAGTAACTTTCTCCCATGTCTAGAAAAGACATATTTTCGTATTGGTTTATATAATTCAATGAAATCCTGAATGCTAGCATAAGGACATGGATTTAGAATATCCAAAGTAGATTTAATTCTTGGTTGACTTTTATCTGATTCTTGTCATCATTTGGAAATTGAGTCTTTACATTGGATAAGGCTTCCAGTTGAGTTTCCGTTTAGTGGTTGTCATTTCTTATGTCAACTTGTTTTGTACCCCTTGGGTGGTGCTTGTGAAGTTACCTGTTAATACTCGGTTACTACAAACGAGTATGTTTTGTATCTCCTTGGTTTAGGAACGGATTATGGGATCCCTATCTCCTCGTATGGAATGACCCTATTTTGTGGTTAGTGCCTCCTATGTGGGAGTGGATTTTGTTATGTGTGTCTCCTTGTTAGGAGCAGTCAGGAGCATGTTTATTACCTTGTTACCTCCAGTGTTTGGAGAGGGTTGTTTACTTAGGTTTCCTCTGAGAAAGAGGTGGTTGTAATACCTTGTTTGTTGCTCCTTGTACCCTTGATGTTTGGATGTTATTTGTGTGTTATCAAGTAGAAGAGTGGCTTGTAATGGGGGCCGACACATGAAGTGGTGCCAGGGTAACTCGTTGTAAGTGGTATAATTAAGTGATAACTAAATCAATATGCTTAGAGTTGGGTAGTACTTCACACTAAAAAAATAAGTATCCCTCACTCATATACGCAAGGGCTTGTTTAGACTTGGGATGAGCGAGAAGGCTATGGGATGGCAAGGTCACCTATCTTGTCTATATGAAAGGTATTTGGCTCCGCATTAGTAAGTGTGAGGGCCAAGGGTCAGTTTGGGTTACCTTCATTATGATCCGCTGGGTAACTCATGACAAACTACGTGATGACACTCTATCTAGGATAATAGTTAACCTTCGATTTTGCTTTAGTAAGTATGAGGTCCAATGATCGGTTAGGGCCACCATCTTAACGATCAGTGTGGGTGACTCATGATGTGCTGTGAGATGGCACTTTGAGTGACCATAGTTGGTACTTGTTTATGGTGGGTATGGTTTTCGTAACATACCTAATGTGACCATGGTTGGAGTTTGACTATGTGGTATGGTTCTTGTAACATACCTATTCTGCTATGTCTCTAGAAGCATTGTGTCCTTGTAGAGTTGTACTTAAGTTTGTACTTGCATGGATTATGAGTTGTACTTATGTCACTCTTATTGTATTTGAGTTGTACTTTGGAATGTACTTGTGAGGTTCATGTGATTGGATGTTTCAGTTTGGTTCAGTTATGTTAGCCTATGTCTAGAGGTAGATGGGCTTGACTAGGATTCCTGGTTATTATCTCCTAGCACGGGGGTGTGGGCCTTTGGGTCCCACTTGGTTAGGTGGCGTGCACCTAAATCCGTTGGGTTCATCTTCATGTTCGTGTGGATGAGACTTCTAGTTGGAAAGCTTGTTGGTTTCAATATCAGTTCTTGCTATATTTCATTTTGGTTGATATTGTGTTATTTTACCCCTCAGTTGTTATTGAGGTGAAAGTTATAATTGTAATTATGTTTATTGGACTTACCTCATTTGGGGAATGAGAGATGTAATTGTAATTTTTAATGATGGATTAATGCAATGGAAAGTTATCTTTATGCTTTGCTGTAATTCATCTTCTTTGGAATGTAAGTGTTTTATAATTTGGCTAATTAATTGACATGGTTTAAATCATGTTTTTTTGGGTTCTACTTAACCTTTGTCTTGTAACCTTAGAGGATGTTGGCATTAGTTAGCAAACTTGCTTATTAATTATACTTTAAAAAAATAAAAAAAATAATTCTGTTTAAGTAGTTTAATGCAACTTCCTATAGGGTTGCGTGGCGGGGCGTTACAATCCAAAATTATTCTCAATGGGAAACACAGTGTTGTGTTTCATTTTTTTGAATCTCCTTGTTTTAATATAGAGGGTTTTAAAAGTTTTTTTTTTTTTGAAATTTGGGAAATAGAATGTGGAGTATTTCAGTTGCTTGAATGTTTTCAAAATCACACATTCCATTATTGTGTTTCAATTTCGCACCATTAAAAAAAGAAACTACAAATAATAATTCTGAATGGGAAATATAGTGTGTGCTGGGTCTTAGTACAAAAACTATCCAAAATTATTCTCAATGGGAAACACAGTGTTGGGTTTCATTTTTTTGAATCTCCTTCTTTTAATGTAGAGGGTTTTACAAGTTCTTTGTCTTTGAAATTTGGGAAACAGAATGGGGATTATTTCAGTTGCTCGAATGTCTTCAAAATCACACATTCCATTGTCGTGTTTCAGTTTCGTACCATTGAGAAAAGAAACTGCAAATAATAATTCTAAATGGGAAATGCAATGTTGGGTCACAATAAAAAAACTGTCCAAAATTATTCTCAATGGGAAACACAGTGCTGGGGTTCATTTTTTTGAATCTCTTTGTTTTAATGTAGAGGGTTTTACAAGTTCTTTGTCTTTTAAATTTGAGAAATAGAATGTGGAGTATTTTGGTTGCTCGGATGTCTTCAAAATACCACATTCCATTGTTCTGTTTCAATTTCACACCATTGAAAAAAGAAACTGCAAATAATAATTTTGAATGGGAAACACAGTGGTGGGTCTCAATAAAAAAATTGTCCTAAATTATTCTCAATGGGAAACACAGTGTTGTGTTTCATTTTTTTTAATCTCCTTTTTTTAATGTAGAGGGTTTTACAAGTTCTTTGTCTTTGAAATTTGGGAAACAAAATGTGGAGTATTTCGGTTGCTCGAATGTCTTCAAAATGACACATTCCATTATTGTGTTACAATTTCGGACCATTGAAAAAAGAAACTGCAAATAATAATTCTGAATGGTAAATGTAGTGCGTGCCAGGTCTCAATAAAAAAACTGTCCAAAATTATTCTCAATGGGAAACACAGTGCTGGGTTTCATTTTTTTGAATCTCTTTCTTTTAATGTAGAGGGTTTTACAAGTTCTTTGTCTTTGAAATTTGGGAAACAGAATGGGGATTATTTCGGTTGCTCGAATGTCTTCAAAATCACACATTCCATTATTCTGTTTCAATTTCACACCATTGAAAAAAGAAAACTGCAAATAATAATTCTGAATGGGAAACGCAGTGCTGGGTCTCAATAAAAAAACTGTCCAAATTATTCAACACAGTGTTGGGTTTCATTTTTTTTAATCTTCTTGTTTTAATGTAGAAGTTTTTACAAGTTCTTTGCCTTTGATATTTGGGAAACACAACGGGGAGTATTTCGATTGCTCGAATGTCTTCAAAATCACACATTCCGTTGTTTTGTTTCAATTTCGCACCATTGAAAAAAGAAACTACAAATAATAATTATAAATGGGAAACGCAGTGCTCGTTTTAAATAAAAAAAACTGTCTAAAATTATTCTAAATGGGAAACACAGTGCCGGGTTTCATTTTTTTGAATCTCCTTCTTTTAATGTAGAGGGTTTTACAAGTTCTTTGTCTTTGAAATTTGGGAAACAAAATGTGGAGTATTTCGGTTGCTCGAATGTCTTCAAAATGACACATTCCATTATTGTGTTACAATTTCGGACCATTGAAAAAAGAAACTGCAAATAATAATTCTGAATGGTAAATGTAGTGCATGCTAGGTCTCAATAAAAAAACTGTCCAAAATTATTCTCAATGGGAAACACAGTGCTGGGTTTCATTTTTTTGAATCTCTTTCTTTTAATGTAGAGGGTTTTACAAGTTCTTTGTCTTTGAAATTTGGGAAACACAACGGGGAGTATTTCGATTGCTCGAATGTCTTCAAAATCATACATTCCATTGTTTTGTTTCAATTTCGCACCATTGAAAAAAGAAACTACAAATAATAATTATAAATGGGAAACGCAGTGCTGGTTTTAAATAAAAAAATATATCTAAAATTATTCTCAATGGGAAACAGAGTGCCGGGTTTCATTTTTTTGAATCTCATTCTTTTAATGTAGAGGGTTTTACAAGTTCTTTGTTTTTGAAATTTGGGAAACAAAATGTGGAGTATTTCAGTTGCTCGAATGTCTTCAAAATCTCACATTCCATTGTTGTGTTTCAATTTCACACCATTGAAAAAAGAAACTACAAATAATAATTCCGAATGGGAAATGCAGTGCTGGGTCTCAATAAAAAAACTATCCAAAATTATTCTCAATGGAAAATACAATGTTGTGCCTCATTTTTTTGAATCTCCTTGTTTTAATCTAGAGGGTTTTATAAGTTCTTTTTCCTTGAAATTTGGGAAATAGAATGTGGAGTATTTCGGTTGGTCGAATGTTTTCAAAATCACACATTCCATTGTTGTGTTTCAATTTCACACCATTGAAAAAAGAAACTGCAAATAATAATTTTAAATGGGAAACACATTGCGGGTTTTCAATAAAAAATCCGTCCAAAATTATTCTCAATGGGAAACACAACGCTGGGTTTCATTTTTTTGAATCTCCTTCTTTTAATGTAGAGGGTTTTACAAGTTCTTTGTTTTGAAATTTGGGAAACAAAATGTGGAGTACTTCGGTTGCTCAAATGTCTTCAAAATCTCACATTCCATTGTTGTGTTTCAATTTCACACCATTGAAAAAAGAAACTGCAAATAATAATTCTGAACGGGAAACTCAGTGCTGGGTCTCAATAAAAAAACTTGTCCAAAATTATTTCTCAATGGGAAACACAGTGTTTTGTTTGATTTTTTTGAATCTCCTTGTTTTAATGTAGAGGGTTTTACAATTTCTTTGTCTTTGGAATTTGGGAAACAGAATGTGGAGTATTTCGGTTGCTCGAATGTCTTCAAAATCACACATTCCATTGTTGTGTTTCAATTTCGCACCATTGAAAAAAGAAACTGCAAATAATAATTCTGAATGGGAAACGTAGTGGTGGGTCTCAATAAAAAACTATCCAGAATTATTCTCAATGGGAAACACAGTGTTGTGTTTCATTTTTTTGAATCTCCTTGTTTTAATGTAGAGGGTTTTACAAGTTTTTTGTCTTTGAAATTTGGGAAACAAAATGTGGAGTATTTCGGTTGCTCGAATGTCTTCAAAATCGCACATTCAATTGTTGTGTTTCAATTTCACACCATTGAAAAAAGAAACTGCAAATAATAATTATGAATGGGAAACGCAGTGTGTGCTGGGTCTCAATAAAAAAACTATGCAAAATTATTCTCAATGGGAAAGACAGTGCTATGTTTCATTTTTCTGAATATCTTTCTTTTAATGTAGAGGGTTTTACAGGTTCTTTGTCTTTAAAATTTGGGAAACATAATGGGGAGTATTTCGGTTGCTCGAATGTCTTCAAAATCTCACATTCCATTGTTGTGTTACAATTTAGCACCATTGAAAAAAGAAACTACAAATAATAATTCCGAATGGGAAATGCAGTGCTGGGTCTCAATAAAAAAGTATCCAAAATTATTCTGAATGGAAAATACAGTGTTGTGCTTCATTTTTTTGAATCTCCTTGTTTTAATCTAGAGGGTTTTATAAGTTCTTTTTCCTTGAAATTTGGGAAATAGAATGTGGAGTATTTCGGTTGCTCGAATGTTTTCAAAATAACACATTCCATTGTTGTGTTTAAATTTCACACCATTGAAAAAAGAAACTGCAAATAATAATTCCAAATGGGAAATGCATTGCGGGTTTTCAATAAAAAATCTGTCCAAAATTATTCTCAATGGGAAACACAATGTTGGGTTTCATTTTTTTGAATCTCCTTCTTTTAATGTAGAGGGTTTTACAATTTTTTTGTTTTGAAATTTGGGAAACAAAATGTGGAGTACTTCGGTTGCTCGAATGTCTTCAAAATCTCACATTCCATTGTTGTGTTTCAATTTCGCACCATTGAAAAAAGAAACTGCAAATAATAATTCTGAATGGGCAACATAGTGCTAGGTCTCAATAAAAAAACTTGTCCAAAATTATTTCTCAATGGGAAACATAGTGTTTTGTTTGATTTTTTTGAATCTCCTTGTTTTAATATAGAGGGTTTTATAAGTTCTTTGTCTTTGAAATTTGGGAAACAGAATGTGGAGTATTTCAGTTGCTCGAATGTCTTCAAAATCACACATTCCATTGTTGTGTTTCAATTTCACACCATTGAAAAAAGAAACTGCAAATAATAATTCTGAATGGGAAAGGTAGTGGTGGGTCTCAATAAAAAAACTATCCAAAATTATTCTCAATGGGAAACACAGTGTTGTGTTTCATTTTTTTGAATCTCCTTGTTTTAATGTAGAGGGTTTTACAAGTTTTTTGTCTTTGAAATTTGGGAAACTAAATGTGGAGTATTTCAGTTGCTCGAATGTCTTCAAAATCGGACATTCATTTGTTGTGTTTCAATTTCACACCATTGAAAAAAGAAACTGCAAATAATAATTATGAATGGGAAACGCAGTGTGTGCTGGGTCTCAATAAAAGAACTATCCAAAATTATTCTCAATGGGAAAGACAGTGCTATGTTTCATTTTTCTGAATCTCTTTCTTTTAATGTAGAGGGTTTTACAGGTTCTTTGTCTTTAAAATTTGGGAAACATAATGGGGAGTATTTCGGTTGCTCGAATGTCTTCAAAATCGCACATTCCATTGTTGTGTTTCGATTTCACACCATTGAAAAAAGAAACTGCAAATAATAATTCTGAATGGGAAACACAGTGCTGGGTCTCAATAAAAAAACTGTCCAAAATTATTCTCAATGGGAAACATAGTGCTGGGTTTCATTTTTTTTAATCTCCTTGTTTTAATGTAGAGGGTTTTACAAGTTCTTTGCCTTTGATATTTGTGAAATAGAATGGGGAGTATTTCGGTTGCTCGAATGTCTTCAAAATCACACATTTCCATTGTTGTGTTTCAATTTTGCACCATTGTAAAAAGAAACTGCAAATAATAATTCTAAATGGGAAATGCAGTATGGGTTTTTAATTAAAAAACTATCCAAAATTATTCTCAATGGGAAACACAGTGCTGGGCTTCATTTTTTTTAATCTCCTTCTTTTAATGTAGAGGGTTTTACAAGTTCTTTGTTTTTCAAATTTGGGAAACAGAATGTGGAGTATTTCGGTTGCTCGAATGTCTTCAAAATCTCACATTCCATTGTTGTGTTTCAATTTTGCACCATTGAAAAAAGAAACTGCAAATAATAATTCTGAATGGGAAACAAAGTGCTGGGTCTCAATAAAAAAACTTGTCCAAAATTATTTCTCAATGGGAAACACAGTGTTGTGTTTGAATTTTTTGAATCTCCTTGTTTAAACTAGAGGGTTTTATAAGTTCTTTGTCTTTGAAATTTGGGAAACAGAATGTGGAGTATTTCAGTTGCTCGAATGTCTTCAAAATCACACATTCCATTGTTGTGTTTCAATTTTGCACAATTGAAAAAAGAAACTGCAAATAATAATTTTGAATGGGAAACGTTGTGCGTGCTGGGTCTCAATTAAAAACCTATCCAAAATTATTCTCAGTGGGAAACACAGTGTTGGGTTTCATTTTTTTGAATCTCCTTGTTTTATTGTAGAGGGTTTTACAAGGTTTTTGTCTTTGAAATTTTGGAAACAGAATGGGGAGTATTTCTATTGCTCGAATGTCTTCAAAATCACACATTCCATTGTTGTGTTTCAATTTTTCAACATTGAAAAAAGAAACTACAAATAATAGTTTTGAATGGGAAATGCAGTGTTGGGTCTCACTGAAAAAACTATCCAAAATTATTCTAAATGGGAAACAGAGTGTTGGGTTTCATTTTTTTTAATCTCCTTGTTTTAATGTAGAGGGTTTTACAAGTTCTTTGTCTTTGAAATTTATGAAACAAAATGGGGAGTATTTCGGTTGCTCGAATGTTTTCAAAATCACACTCGCACATTCAGTAGAGGGTTTTACAATTTTTGTGTTTCACAATGTCTTCAAAATCTCACATTCCATTGAATTTCGCACCATTGAAAAAAGAAACTGCAAATAATAATTCTGAATGGGAAACACAGTGCTGGGTCTCAATAAAAAAACTGTCCAAAATTATTCTCAATGGGAAACATAGTGCTGGGTTTCATTTTTTTTAATCTCCTTGTTTTAATGTAGAGGGTTTTACAAGTTCTTTGCCTTTGATATTTGTGAAATAGAATGGGGAGTATTTCGGTTGCTCGAATGTCTTCAAAATCACACATTTCCATTGTTGTGTTTCAATTTTGCACCATTGTAAAAAGAAACTGCAAATAATAATTCTAAATGGGAAATGCAGTATGGGTTTTTAATTAAAAAACTATCCAAAATTATTCTCAATGGGAAACACAGTGCTGGGCTTCATTTTTTTTAATCTCCTTCTTTTAATGTAGAGGGTTTTACAAGTTCTTTGTTTTTCAAATTTGGGAAACAGAATGTGGAGTATTTCGGTTGCTCGAATGTCTTCAAAATCTCACATTCCATTGTTGTGTTTCAATTTTGCACCATTGAAAAAAGAAACTGCAAATAATAATTCTGAATGGGAAACAAAGTGCTGGGTCTCAATAAGAAAACTTGTCAAAAATTATTTCTCAGTGGGTAACACAGTGTTGTGTTTGAATTTTTTGAATCTCCTTGTTTAAACTAGAGGGTTTTATAAGTTCTTTGTCTTTGAAATTTGGGAAATAGAATGTGGAGTATTTCGATTGCTCGAATGTCTTGAAACTCTCACATTCCATTGCTGTGTTTCAATTTTGCACAATTGAAAAAAGAAACTGCAAATAATAATTTTGAATGGGAAACGTTGTGCGTGCTGGGTCTCAATTAAAAACCTATCCAAAATTATTCTCAGTGGGAAACACAGTGTTGGGTTTCATTTTTTTGAATCTCCTTGTTTTATTGTAGAGGGTTTTACAAGGTTTTTGTCTTTGAAATTTTGGAAACAGAATGGGGAGTATTTCTATTGCTCGAATGTCTTCAAAATCACACATTCCATTGTTGTGTTTCAATTTTTCAACATTGAAAAAAGAAACTACAAATAATAGTTTTGAATGGGAAATGCAGTGTTGGGTCTCACTGAAAAAACTATCCAAAATTATTCTAAATGGGAAACAGAGTGTTGGGTTTCATTTTTTTTAATCTCCTTGTTTTAATGTAGAGGGTTTTACAAGTTCTTTGTCTTTGAAATTTATGAAACAAAATGGGGAGTATTTCGGTTGCTCGAATGTTTTCAAAATCACACATTCCATTGTTGTGTTTCAATCTTGCACCATTGAAAAAAGAAACTGCAAATAATAATTTTGAATGGGAAATGTAGTGCTAGGTCTCAATAAAAAAACTGTCCAAAATTATTCTCAATGGGAAACATAGTGCTGGTTTTCATTTTTTTTAATCTCCTTGTTTTAATGTAGAGGGTTTTACAAGTTTTTTGTCTTTGATATTCAGGAAATAGAATAGGGAGTATTTCGGTTGCTCGAATGTCTTCAAAATCACACATTCCATTGTTGTGTTTCAATTTCGCACCATTGAATAAAAAAACTATCCAAAATTATTCTCAATGGGAAACATAGTGTTGGTGTTCATTTTTTTTAATCTCTTTGTTTTAATGTAGAGGGTTTTACAAGTTCTTTGTCTTTGAAATTAGGGAAATAGAATATGGAGTATTTTGGTTGCTCTAATGTCTTCAAAATCACACATTGCATTGTTGTGTTTCAATTTCGCACCATTGAAAAAAGAAACTGCAAATAATAATTCTGAATGGGAAACACAGTGTTGGGTTTTATTTATTTTAATCATCCACTTGAAATGTAAAGGGTTTTATTATGGTCGATTGCTTGTTTCTTAACAACGATGTTTTTGTTAACGTGGCAGATTTTTGATCCCAAGTTTTTGTTCGACATGGTGCTTCCTGGTGAAGTTGCGGAACACGAAAATGAGCCAATACCAATCATTTAGCCTAATCTAATTGGGCTCAAGGAGGAACAACTTGACATTGTTTCTGAGCTACATTCGCTTGCATGGAAGGAACAATCCAGCTATGCTAAATATTCGAGGGTGATCTCTATCCTAGATAGAGAGGATGAGGAAGTGGAATTTAATAATTTGCTTGATGAAATGCTTGCGGAGATTTTATGGGGTCCGCTTCCTCCAAATGTTTAGTGAACTTGTTTTCTATCGATTGAAACTTAATCTTTAATTTACATTTATGTAAATTTTGTAATTATGAATAGTCACTGATTTCGTAGGGTGTAATGGAAACATTGTCTGTTACGCAGCCATGGAACCTTTGAACCCATATTTTGTATTGAGAAAAAAGGAAATAAGATTGAATCCTTTGGTTTTTTAATATTTTCTTGATCAAAAATGTCTTTGTGCTTCTGCGATCATTCTTGAATATGATATTTCCTGAGTCAAATAGTGTTGATTTTATATTTGTTGAATTTGTGAATTCTAAAAGAAATCATTTTGTCAAATTAGTTTGTTGTTTTTATCTTTCATTGTCTCAATATGGAATGTTACAAAATAGTATGACTATCTTCCAAATCACACATTCCATTGTTGTGTATAAATTTCAGTCGATTGATAAGAAAACTCCACAAAATAATTCTGAATGGGAAACACGGTGTTGGGTTACAGTTATTTGAATCTCCTTGTTTAAATGTAGGGGGTTGTATCATGGTGGGTTCCTTGCTTCTTAACACCTCCAGTTTTGCAACATGGAATGTCTTCCAAACCACACATTCCATTGTTGTGTTTGAATTTTGCATGATTGAAAGAAAAGTACAGAAAAAAATTGTTATTCAGAAAACACAATGTTTGGGTTGTTGGACTGTCTGATTTCTAGCATGCGTTTGTGTTATATTTTATGCATAACTCAATTGAATCTACGCCTTTAATTTTCATCGGTTGAAGCTGAAACGTCATATTGGTTTTACGTGGGTGAGAGCAATGCAAGCACATTTTATCTTTGTTTAATGAATTATTTTTTCCTTCTTCACAGAATCCACACTAAATTTAAATATTCGTCCAATGTTGTGATTTCCTAGAATGGGGAGAGGTTTGAAATGGAAGAAGCTAGAAAAATTAGAGGTGCAAGATGTAAAAAATGGAGGCTCTCCTTTTTTGTCTTCCGATTTGGAATGGGCTACTATTTCCGTCAACAAGGATAAGGTCCCTGACCTTGTTGTAGCAATTCCTCTTAGAAGACTTGATTTGTTCATTCATGGTGAAACGTACGCTGAAGGTGTAGAAACAAAATTTTTGGAGAAGAAAATAAGAGAACCTACCACCTCCTATGCCATCTATGAGAAAACTTATAGCAAAACAATTTTGTATAAGAGATTTGTATATATCAACATTCGTTTCTATGGCCGAATGATATTTTACTCTCTTGGTTGAACATGATGAGATGATGCCTTTCTTGCAGCTACTGGTGTCGATACGATCCTAAAGACAATAGAAACCAGCCTCCATTAGAGAAGAAACCACATAAGATGTTCATACAAAAGTGAGGTTGTCAATACCACTTCATGGTAAAGGTTATGGAAGGCAAACCCGATGTTGCCTATATTATCTACAAATAAATGTTCCACGTAGATAAAAACAGTGAATTTTGCCATGGCATTCATGACGCAAGTGGAGAGAAGCATTCTATGTTTGCCGCTAATCTATCCACGGAGTGCAAAAGCTATATTAAAAGCCTGTTGCTCATGGATGTTAGTGTCAATGCAATAATGGATAGAAACATCAGCGATCCTCTGTTATGTGGAATGATGTCCAAGAGGGATCAATTCATTACAAGAAAGGATGTAATGAATGCATGGTGAAAGGTGCATTGTACTCACACACAAAAACACAAAGTTGATTCCACAAGTATCCTACCGTGGAGTGGAGAAGACTTTGAAAACTTCTTCTACTTTCAACGGCCCGATGGGAACAATACACCTTTTGCTATCAGAGTTTAGACTCCATGGATGTTGGATAGGATGGTTAGTTGCTCGCACAATTCAATCATCTCGATGGATTCCATGTTTGCAACTAACAAATATGAGATGAGGCCTTAAAAACATTGACAAATAGTTCGTCATGTTTTCAATGATCTTACTGGCTATAAACTTCAGAATGCTCATGCCAAGTTGTTCTCTCTATAGTACCCATTGTATACTCTCCTCGTTTTCGATGAGCAACAGAGTGGTGTGATGGTTACGTGGGTAGTATCCTCACGAAACAAGATTAAGGACATCTCTGCATGGCTATGTGTATTGCTCGAACATGGAAAAAGAGCCAAGCCCGACTAGAGAATCAATTCATTTTTGACCGATGATGCGAGTGCAGA
>CM021101.1:262515722-262562719 GCA_007115665.2 Sequoiadendron giganteum
TTCCTATTCATTGTCAATGACACTTTCTCATGCAGTCAAGCAGTAAACAATATCGTTGGTATTGTCTATTAGGGTTGTCTTTCAATGTCGTGTGCTTCTATGCATTTAGCATGTCAAAAGGGCTTGGCTAAAGAATGTATACAAGTATGCAGCCAAGGAAAGGGCAATGGACGTCTTTCACAGTCTTGGCATGATCATGATGGCAATCATTGACACTAAAGATTCTGTCACTCAGCTATTGAACTCTTTCTTTGAGGAGTTCAATGATCAGGCTCGATTCTTAGAGTACTTCAAGAAGACATGGTGTGAAGGAGAAGGTCGAATTGGTCAGTTGACAATTTTCATTGCCTCGCATTATTCGTACCATTCAAATTCTTTGATGTCACATCTAATACGTTGTGGCTTACTTGACTATTGGATGTTTTTGTTCAGAGCCATGTGGGCAAAAAATTGTAGACTATTCCCACATGCCAACCAAGATACGAATGCAGCCATTGAGTCATACCATTGCGTACTAAAAACTTGGTACTTGTGCAATCATTTAAAAAAATGCAATAGGAGAATGGACTATTTGTATTACACACTTGTGTATAAAATGGAACCATTCTATAGGCAAAAGGAAAAGTTGTAGCATTATGGTTTTTTGACGAACAAAAATTATTTAAATATGTGATCTAGTGTGGAGCGGGCCAAGGCAATTTAAGACGATGACTGTATTCCTGATGAAACAGATCCTGGATGCTACTGGGTGAAAAGTTAAAGTAGGTCAATGCACTACCTTGTTCAGAAATTTGGGGAGCACCTTTATGTTTGTGACTACCCTTGGAGTTTGGAGGGGAACACTTGCAAACATGTCATGAAGGTTGCTCACTTGATTAAAAGATCATCTGCCACTGAAGGGGTGCTCCATGGTAAGTGAATTTCAATTCAGATTACGTTACTTTATTGGTGTCAATTGTTTTTTTAATTTTCTATAGCCTAATACAAATTTCTTTTGGGTCCTCATTTAGACAGGGGAGGTCAACCAATTGATTCGAACATAGATTTCAATGAGACATTGTCAGAGGGGGCCGTAGAAGAAAACAACCCTAATGTTTTGACCCCTATGCAAGATCCTTCTATGACTCATGTATATGATGAACACGTGGTGACAATGTATCTTTGGAATGACACTAATGAGCTCTTGAAGAAAGTGATGCCTACACCTCTACAATCTCTACAATAGGTGTAGTCATATGCAAAATGTGTGGACAGGTTTGTAGAAGACCTACGGCAATCAAATGCATTTCCATTTGAATTCATTATGGATCCTGATCAAGCTACAAGTAGCACCGTTCGCATGCGTCCATGGTTTAGTGCAACCAGGAATCGTTGTCGACATCCAACCCTGCGTACGAAGCATTCCACACAATAGTCAGATCAGCGAACCCCTTTGGATGACTCCTTTCCATTATCCATGAACAATAGTTTGAATTTGAATGTCAATATGCAATGTCAAACTTTAGGTGTAATTGCTATGGATGTGGCAGAGGATACAACATCTAATATGAGTGAGTATGAGAAAATCCATTTCAATTTTTCTTTATTGTAATAGGAACTATTTTTGCCGATTCCTTTTTCCAGTATGTGCTTGTACCACACCATGAACTTTATGATTTTGTTTATGGATTTTTTTTGTTCACTTCAGCATTCCAAACTCAAGAAAGGAGTCCTCGTTAGCGACTGTCTTTTGTGGGTGTAAACCCAATGGAAGGTATGGTTTGAATTTAATAACTTTGCTTACATTTAAGTCCATTTTTTGGTATGACGTTATATAATTTAAGAAGTGTATTTTTTGAATGATGTAGGGGAAGCAAACCATTCAATGTTTGGTTGCTGGTCTTTATAAAATACATAAGATTTCTAATGAAAAAGGATGCATACAAGTTGGTAACTAAGGAAAGTGCATTCAAAGGGGTTGAAATTTTGTTCCTAAAGCATGGGTAAACATTTCTAAACATGTTTCATATGATGGTAGAGCATGGGAAGGATTCAAATATAGTATTCTATTAAAGCCTCATTTGATAGAGCTTTTTTTGTGCATAAAGCTAGGGTTTAGTAGATTAGCGTTGCCTTGAGCCTTTGTATTTTTAAAAGTAGATGATGATTTAAGACCTGATCCTTTCTAGATTTTGGCTAATTGACTGCATTTCCAACTGTAGCGTCATGTTTTCAAGCATTCTTTTCAAAACAATAGCATCTCAATTTCTGGTATGTAAAAATTTGGCATAGATGGGTTTCTAGAACATAAAATACCTTATGGAACAAACACTTCAAACAAGCTCTTCTTCGCTCTCATGGACCCCAAAATAGGCCTATTTTACAAACAAAATAATTAAGCCTATAAAATTCTTCAAACACGACAGTCTGCAGAAAATAAAATGCTCAAATTATTTCCCATGTTGGAAAAGACACTGTCCATACACGGTTACTTAGTTATGAAAAGTTTTCTTTCGCTTTCAATATTTTTTTACCAATTGTATCATGTGTTTCCAATTAGAGAATGTTGTTGTATGTGCTGAAATTTTTGTTCTCTTTCCTTTCAGGAATTGTTCTTCCCACTGTTTGAATCGTGTGTTGCCATATGCCCTTTCGAGATACTGCACATGTCGCCTCGTTCAGTTGAAACAATAGGTAGAATATCTTTAGTGCATACATTATCTAAATAAGTCCACTTTGCTTGCTTATTTTTTCACTCTTTCCATTGCATTGACAATGTCCTAATTAGAGAATGCATGTTTACCATCTAAAATAGTTGTTTTGTCTTTCATTTCAGGAATTTTACAACCTGTTGCTGCAATCCTATAGAAGATGTCTCACAATTCTCATGCATGGGTGGCTAGTTGGTTGAAGAACTACCACCCATATCTGCCATGCAATATTCTTGCTTGAATCGAGGAACTCAGCCTCCTTTACAGGTTGTGTGAAAAGATGTTAACAAGAATTAATAGAAAAGGTCCAAATCACACAGATTTACAATATGATAATTATGCTCACTTCTTCAATAGCGTCTTTCGTGTTTGGGCACATATGGGCATGGATGTTCAATATTACAATTTACAAATAGATATTGTCAATTTATGTGATTGGCCAATGTCTGTTTATCGAGAAATTTGAGACCTTTTCCTAGCTAGATGCATATGGAAGGTGTGCATTAGACCAACATTTATCATACAAAGGCACAATCTTATGGATCAGCTGAGCATGAGGTTTATGAGATTCCTCAAGGGGGAATCTGTAATTAGTAATCACAAAGGTCTTGTGGAGGAACGGTTGCTAGCCATGTTCAAATTCAACCACATTGTCAAGTTTGAGATCCACCATGTGAGGCCCTCCTTCAGGCTGCTACATGAGAATTACGGGGTGGCAACATTGTATGCTGTCAATTCTACCTTGACAATCAGAGTGCGAAAAATGCTTCCAGAAGCTGAGAACACAGTGATTATACCTGTTTGCAAATGGCTGACATAGTCTTCAGTGTGACCAATATTAAATATGCATTGTAATTTTGTTCAGATTGTGTAATATTGACGCGAAATATTTTTACATTTCATTGTCTAATGCGTATTGTTATTAAAAAATTTGATGGTGAACTTGAATACACTACTTTCTTATAATCTGTGTTTCCCATTCTACAACTTTTCTTCTGCATCTTCTCATTGAAATGTATAAGGATATTAAAATGGAATACTTAAATGGAATATCAAAATATGCAACTTTTCTTGTCTTCTTACTATGTGCATAATAGTAGCTGCTATCATCTTATTATTTTTCTTAAAGTAAGGGGTTGTAAGAAAATATGCTACTATTATGTGAATTTTGTGTTGGGAAGAGATCGAGCAAGAGTGTTTTGCTAAAAGTAAGGGTTGTTAAAAATTATGAACCTCGGATTCAATACATTTTCCTCTTACTCTATGCATAACACTACCTGCTGACTTCTTACTATTTTTGCAAATCCAGGGACAACCCCTTCTATTTTCAATACCGCAACAGTTAAGTAGATTTTTTGTTGGAAGCATATGAACAGGTAGTGAGGAAGACTATTTTTCTTAAAGAAAGGGGTCTCATAAGACAAGAAAGGGAAGTTGAAAACATTAATTTGTTACATTCTAGGAAATAAAATAAGAAGTGAGCCACAACCCACTGTGCTTTCCATGATGCTACTGTTATGTGAATTATGTGTTGGGCAGAGATCAAGCAAGAGTGTTTTGCTGAAAGTAAGGGTTGTTAAAAATTATGAAGCTCGGATTCAATACATTTTCCTCTTACTCTGTGCATAACACTACCTGTTGTCTTCTTACTATTTTTGCAAAGCCAGGGACAACCCATTGTGTTTTCCATACCGCAACATTTAAGTAAATTTTTTGTTGGAAGCATATGAACAGGTAGTGAGCAAGACTATTTTTCTTAAAGAAAGGGGTCTCATAAGACAAGAAAGGGAAGTTGAAAACTTTATTTTGTTACATTCCAGAAAATAAAATAAGAAGTGAGCCACAACCCACTGTGTTTTCCATGATGCTACTATTATGTGAATTTTGTGTTGGAAACATATGGGCAGATATTGAAAAATACTTTTTTGCTCAAGGTAGGTATCCATGTATGTTCATGTGTATGTTTCTCATGCATTCTTCGATGTACATAGGTGAATTTTGACTAGCAATTAGTCGGCTCCCATAAGACAAGAAAGGGAAGTTGAAAACATTATTTTGTTACATTCTGGAAAAATAAAATAAGAAGTGAGCCACAACCCACCGTGTTTTCTATGATGCTACTGTTATGTGAATTTTGTGTTGGAAACATATGGGCAGATATTGAAAAAGACTGTTTTGCTCAAAGTAGGTATCCATGCATGTTCATGTGTATGTTTTTCATGTGTTCTTTGATGTACATAGGTGAATTTTGACTAGAAGTTAGCCAACTCCCATAAGAAAAGAAAAGGAAGTTGAAAACATTATTTTGTTACATTCCGGAAAAATAAAATAAGAAGTGAGCCACAACCCACTGTGTTTTCCATGATGCTACTGTTATGTGAATTTTGTGTTGGAAACATATGGGCAGATATTGAAAAAGACTTTTTTGCTCAAACTAGGTATCCATGTATGTTCATGTGTATGTTTTTCATGTGTTCTTCGATGTACATAGGTGAATTTTGACTAGCAGCTAGCCGGCTCCCATAAGACAAGAAAGGGAAGTTGAAAACATTATTTTGTTACATTCGAGAAAAATAAAATAAGAAGTGAGCCACAACCCACTGTGTTTTCCATGATGCTACTATTATGTGAATTTTGTGTTGGAAACATATGGGCAGATATTGAAAAAGAGTGTTTTGCTCAAAGTAGGTATCCATGTATGTTCATGTGTATGTTTTTCATGCATTCTTCGATGTACATAGGTGAATTTTGACTAGCAGTTAGCCGGCTCCCATAAGACAAGAAAGGGAAGTTGAAAACATTATTTTGTTACATTCCGGAAAAAAAATAATAAGTGAGCCACAACCCACTGTGCTTTCCATGATGCTACTGTTATGTGAATTTTGTGTTGGGCAGAGATCGAGCAAGAGTGTTTTGCTGAAAGTAAGGGTTGTTAAAAATTATGAAGCTCAAATTCAAAACATTTTCCTCTTACTCTGTGCATAATACTAGCTATTGTCTTCTTACTGTTTTTGCAAAGTCAGGGACAACCCATTGTGTTTTCCATACCACAACATTTAAGTAAAAAAAATTTTGGAAACATATGAACAGGTAGTGAGCAAGACTATTTTTCTTAAAGAAAGGGGTCTTATAAGACAAGAAAGGGAAGTTGAAAACATTATTTTGTTACATTCCAGAAAAAAAATAATAAGTGAGCCACAACCCACTGTGTTTTCCATGATGCTATTGTTATGTGAATTTTGTGTTGGAAACATATGGGCAGATATTGAAAAAGAGTGTTTTGCTCGAAGTAGGTGTTGTTAAAAGAGTACAATGGAAACTTCAAAACATTCATTTCTCATAGCCTGCATTACTTGATTGAGATATTTTGATGGGCCTATTGTAATCACCTTTAAAATTATTGACATTAGTCTAATTTTCATCATTCTTTTCTTGAGGCATAGAACTTGTTAATTCGGAAGTTGATTTGATCTTGTGAGTGAGTCATGGATAGTCCTTATTTCTATGTTTCTAGGATTGAGACCCAATAATATTTTTTAGGTAGTTATATATATATATATATATATAATATGCATTACAAATGGTGCATTTGAAATATTAGTATATCATTCTATCCACTTGTATGGATTATCACAATCCAAAACTAGATTACCGACACTTGATGGGTTTCAAATCTTGTACCTCATGGATTGTTTTAAAAAAAAAAAAAATCTCAAATTTATTGATAAATGGTGGCATCGATTGTTCCCATACCAACCACTTTAGCATTAATAACCAAATGTAAAGTGCAAGCTCTAGAGAAATTTAGTTATGAAGCATGTTTGATGATTTTTAACATGTATGAACATAAAGACCATAACCAGATCATGGAGACTGAACATTATACAAACTGAAAAGCTGAAATATTTACAAGATAACATAATCTTACAACAACTTTATAACTGAATGACATGATAAATAAATGAACATGAGGAGCAAAACTGTCTTCATAACTGTTTCAACTCATATAATTCTATTTGCATATAGTCACAATTTTAGATCCTTATCACAATATGCAAGATGAGTGAACATGAAACAATATGCAGTGTACTAGAGTTGAAAAACACTTGTATGCCAAGTCAAGTGACTATCAAAGAAGTGAAATGAAGAGACCGTGAACTAAATTACCAAACCAATACTGACTTGTTTACCAATCAAGAACATCTTATTGTCTTATTGCTTTGACATTAATACCAACACAAGAGTCATGTAAAATTTGTGTTCCAAACATATTAACAGATAGTCAACAAGATTGTTTTTCTTAAAGTCTGATATGAAATGGATAACAATTATTTGTTCCAATGACATGAAATAAGTATATATGCCTATGTGTTTAGCATAATTGTACAATAATAAAATAATTAAAGAAGCCCATGAAAATTCTCATATCAAATGTATAACACCATAGTGTTGAAACATATGCAAATGGTGTATCTCTACACCACAATTGTTCAATGTTGAAATATTTAAACCCCCAGAGCAGAATCAGTATTTGGAGCCTGTCTCGTCAATTCCTACACTGCCTATTCCTTGCAATCGAGTTCAGGCCTGCGTAAAATATGGCACGTTTCTTAGGGTCCTTGTGTATTTCGGGGGGGGTGATTCTAGATCCACGAACCCTCGCAGATGATGAACGTGAAATAACAGATTTCTTTGTACCTTGTGCTTTGTCCATGTCAGGTTTAAAAACTTCACCCTATAGCAAACAATTAATGAGAATTAACCTACGCATGGAAACAATATACACAGTATGATATATATACAGTAACATATCGTTTATGTGTACCTCTGGAACAGAATGCTTCATCTCAGCAAGCTACCATATGACAAAGTTTCCCACACACTCTACGATGGTCTCTGTGCTAGGCATGGGAAAAGGCATGTGGCATTGACCATCAATGGCCTCAACAATGATGACTCTCGTACAATTTTCAGGGTGCCTCAAGAAGTGGGTGTGAGCATTTCTGGCGACAACCTCTAGAATGCCTTTCGCAACCCGTTTATGCCGCCTCCAAAGGTCGACGTGATCACCGACCTTAAAAGTTATGCCGTTGAGCTCTATCATCTGTTCATCCATAGGATTTTCCTGCAATGGAAACATCATTGACATGAAGCATAATTGAAGGCACATTAAAATATTCCTAAAGAAATAAGAACAAAACATGGAAGTGTGTTTAGTTTCATACCGATATAGATGGCATGCCGCACCTCTCCCCATCCCCATTTCCATCTTTATTGCCATCTCCCCCTTGTAGGCCAGCGCTCTCCTCCTCCCCGGTTCCATCCTTATTACCCTCTCTCACTTGCAAGCTAGTGCTCTCCCCGTCCCCATGTCCACCTCTGTCACCCAATTCCACATTCAGCCCAGTGTTCTCCCTGTCCTCATGACCATCTGTGTTACCCTATGCAACTTTGTGGCTAGTGCTCTCCCCATCTACATGTCCATCTGTATTAGCCTCTCTCATTTCAATCACAATGACTTCACCAATTAGGTCAAGGCCAGCACTTCATTGTTTATCCTTGCCCTATAATAGCAAGAATTAAAAGGTCATTTCAAATTCAGGTGCATGCAACCAATTCATTGAAATAATCAAAACAAGCATTAAATAAAAGAATTGCAATTCGCCATTTCTTCTACTTCCTCCATGTCAAGGCACCTTGACACATTTGATGGCATATGCTCATTCTTCTTCTTCTTCTTATTCTTCTTCTTCTCAACATTGTTAGACGGCAGTTCGGGAGGAACAACATCATTTGGTGCTTCCATGGGCAATTGTTCACCATCAAAAATCACAAAAACCTACTTGAGGGCAGCAGTTTGTTGCTCATCATTATTGTGTAATAGGAGGAATTGAAACATTGCACCAAACTCAGATGCATGCAACCAATTGATTCAAATAAGCAAAACAAACTTTACAGTAAACAGAAGATTTGGAGATCACCGTTTGTTTTCATTTCTTCTTTAGATGGTGCCTTGAAACTTTCAACTATGTAGGATGCTTATTCTTAATCTTATATGCAGGGGTGGGAGGAACAACACTGTCTTCGCCTTTTGTGGCCACAGCTTCCTCTAGCGAATGAGCCCTGCTTTGCTGGCGGGAAGAAACCGCTTCTTGACCATCACCCTGGCATGTCATGTAAGTTAACGTTAAGTGAACCTTCTATGCATCACAATAGAATAGATTAAGCAAGGAAAGTTCACATTTAACACTTCAGTTCGACATTACCATTCCTTCCTGTCTCTTTCTCTCCTGCAATCGTAATATTTTTTGCCTTCTCTACTCCTTCATATCGTCAGTGTTGTATAACGCCATTTGCTTCTTCACCTCATCCTTTCCTTCTTCGGGAAGTTGAAGGAAGTTTTGTTTCCCAAACTTTTGACAGACACGTCTAACAACATGCTTCTGCTGTAAATGTTGTCGTATATTCATTTGGTACTCTGTATTTTCCATCTTATTTAGAAGGTACTCTTTCAATTTATCAAGGGGACGAGCGGGTTGTTTTGGTTCCCCCCAAACACTAATCGACCATGCTTTGGTGCATCAAGAATAGGAAGGTGGTGATGCTGAAACCTATGCATGTTGAACACTCTCCAATCATAATACTTTCTAGTACATTCTTCAACAATACAATAATATATATATCTGCCATTCACCGTTTCTCTTATGTATTCAACAGCAACCTGCACAACAAGTTTGGAAAAGAAAATAACTTAATATATTTGATATTAAATCAAATTGAATGCACAACATATATACACAGCCAAGTGATACAATAATTCAGTTATTATATCTACCTTCCTGCCCAGCACATCACCGTGTGCTTCATTGGATCCCTCTCCATCCTTAGGGTCTCCCTCTACACGGTTTTCCTTCTAGTCATGGACTATGGCAAGAGTGAGATTATCTCCCTAATTATTTTCCTGAATCAAAGGAACGATATATGCGAAAATAAAAATATTTGTAAGAGACATGATATTTTTTAACTAAAATTAAAAAGCATTTTGATTCATGCATAGGAAGGGAAGGGCAATTGGAAGTTCACGTTTAATTACCGAAGACGTCACTTCCTTATGGTTGACTATTTTCATAAAATGAGGGGACTTCCTCCGTACCGCGGTTGCTGCCTCCTGAATAAAACATTCCCACTTTCCAATCAACCTCATAACCACTTATGAGAGATTAAAATAGTACATTGGATTTCATCTTATAATCACTAGATCTTACCTACACATTTCATGAATGGGACCGCCTCGAAGAAGATGCCCTACTAAACAACCTTTCAAGTGTGCTATCCACATCAATGATGTTCTTCACTGCAGGAACCACTTTCCGTTTTACATCATGCATCATTGGTTTCCTATAAACTGTAAAATTGTTGCAAGTTTTATGGACAGTTAAAGTTCAAAAATTTATTGCACAATTTTGCAGTAATCAAGCATATATTGTTTTCAAGGAAAAGTAGAAATTGAAAATGAATAAATGAAATTGAAATGCTATACAAGTAACAAACTGTTAAAAGACACACTTACTGTTATGCAGACTATTACAAAACACTATATTGAAGTTCACATTCATATTTTATAAGAATCCATCACATGCACTAAACATTCCATTTCAATATCGGAATATGTTTCAAATAGAAGATGCACAAAAAATATTGCAGAATGGAAAAAACACTTGGTTGTCCTTCACTTTTCAAATATTGTTCAATGAAAACACTTAGTGTTATGCACACCATAAGAAAACAATGTATTGAAGGTCACTTTCATATTTTATAACTGCCCTTGCTTGCAAGAAAAGTTGCAGTATGGAAAACCTAGTGGGTTGTCTGTCGCTTCTCAAAAGCTTAAATAATTATGGTTATTTTTGAGCTTTAGGATCATTTAGCTTATATATAATGGGAGCAAGCTAAGTCATGGACAAAATTCACATATGTATATAACATAGGATATGCCAGTTTGAAGCATTTTTTTTTTGTGTCGAGGGTTTTGAAATTTTTGTTTTGTTTCCTCCCCGTTTGCTGGTTATCAAATTTTTCCCTTTCCGAATGAAAAAATTTACAACCCATTGTACAAATATGAGTGAAATTACTAAATAATGTTTGTAGAAAGTAGAATCACGTCCAATAATCAAATGCTATATTTCTAAAATCATGTAAAACCTGCAATGTCACCATCGTTCACATAGTTTTTCGGAAAGGATAGAAAAGGGAATAACATGGCATTCGAAATCATAATTGGGAAAATAGCAAAAAGCCCACATCCAATCCCATTTTTGCTGCCATTTCATACATTGTTGTTTTGGGAAACACACCGTCTCCTAAAACTCAGACTATTGTAAAACCCACTGTTTGACTACGACGTCTCCTCATGTTATGTATGTTTTTCATTCGATTTTCAATGTGCATAGGTGAATTTTTTCTAGGAATTTGAAACCGGCATAACTCGTAGACAAAATTCACCTATGTACATTGAAAAATGCATTAAAAACATGCATGGATACTACACAACATGATGAGATGTCGTAGTTGGAAAACACACTATCTCCTCTCTGTTGCAGAGGAACCGACATATCCTATGTTATATCATATCTGAATTTATGCCTAAAACTAGCATATCCTATGTTATATACATATGTGAATTTTGTCCAAGAGTTAGCTTGCTCCTTCCTTAACTTGTGAACAAAATTCACCTATGTGTATATGATAGCATATGCAGCGATACTGCATGGAGAAAAGAGCCGCGACGGAAGAGGTGGGACCCACGGTGACCGAAAAGGTTGCCAGACAGAAGGAAAGACATGACAACCGGACATCCCATCCCATGGGCCATTTGCTGTCTCGTTGCTGGGAAATCGTGTTAGTGCCGGTGGTTTTTCAAAATAATTGTTTGGTGTGGATGGACAAAAAGCCTAAAACATGGCCAAACGAAACCACTATTAGCAAATAATAAAAAGGGCCGACAAGGTCCCATTTTTGCCATTTTTGGATGGCAAAATTTTGGTGGATAGCGAGGGTAAGAGTAGCAGCCATGCGGAGCTCCTTCGGGTATGTATATCCGCTCTGTGTTATCACACAGTAAGAAGATAATGTATTGAACTTGAGCTTCATAATCTTTAACAACCCTTACTTTGAGCAAAACACTCTTCTTCAATATCTGCCCAACACATTATTCACATAACAGTTGCATCATGTAAAACATAGTGGGTTGTGGCTCACTTATTATTTTATACAGTCTATGAGAAATGAATGTTTTCAAGTTCCCATTGTACTCTTTTAAAAACACCTACTTTGAGCAAAACACTCTTTTTCAATATCTTCCCATATGTTTCCAATGCAAAATTCACATAATAGTAGCATCATGGAAAGCACAGTGGGTTGTGGCTCACTTCTATTTCATTTTTCAGAATGTAACAAAATAATGTTTTCAACTTCCCTTTCTTTTCTTATGAGATCCCTTCCTTTAAGAAAAACTGTCTTGCTCACTACCTATTCATATGCTTCCAACAAAAAATTTACTTAACTATTGCAGTAAGGAAAACACAATGGGTTGTCCCTGACTTTGCAAAAATAGTAAGAAGACAGTAGCTAGTGTTATGCACACAGTAAGAGGACAATGTATTGAATCTGAGCTTCATAATTTTTACCAACCCTTACTTTCAGCAAAACACTCATGCTCGATCTCTGCCCAGCACATTATTCACATAATAGTAGCATCATGGAAAACACAGTGGGTTGTGGCTCACTTCTTATTTTTTTCAATCTCCTTGTTTAAATGTAAATGGAAAGCTTAAGGTCTAAGTGCACGTGGAGGAGTTGGAGTAGAATACAGACAAAATGGAGGTGAGGGGTAATTTGAAATTTGGGAAACACAATGTGGAGTATTTTAGTTTTTTGAATGTCTTCCAAATCACACATTCCATTGCTGTGTTTAAATTTAAGTCAGTTGATAAAAAAATTGTACAAAATTATTCTCAATGGGAAACACTGTGCTGGGTTTCATTTTTTTGAATCTCCTTATTTTAATGTAGAGGGTTTTACAAGTTCTTTTTCTTTGAAATTTGGGAAATAGAATGGGGAGTATTTCGGTTGCTCGAATGTCTTCAAAATCACACATTCCATTATTGTGTTTTAATTTCACACCATTGAAAAAAGAAACTACAAATAATAATTCTGAATGGGAAATGCAGTGCTGGGTCTCAATTAAAAAATTATACAAAATTATTCTCAATGGGAAACACAGTGCTGGGTTTCAGTTATTTGAATCTCCTTGTTTAAATGTAAAAGTTCATCTCATGGTGGGTTGCTTGCTTCTTAACATGCATGGTCTTGCAACATGGAAAGTTACTTGAATGCCTTAAAAATCACACATTCCATTGTTGTGTTTAAATTCCGCACCATTGAAAAAAGAAAATTGCAAAAAATAATTCTGGATGGGAAACACAGTGTTGGGTTTCAATAAAATTTTAATCATCCACTTGAGATGTAAAGGGTCGTCTCATGGTGGGTTGCTTGGTTCTTAAAACCCATAGTTTTGTAAGATGGAATGTTAGAAAACAGTATGAAAGTCTTCTAGATCACACCTTCCATTGTTGTGTTTAAGTTTCAAGTATATAACAAATTGCATGCCTTATAACACATTGCATTTTTCAACATCCACATCATAACATACCCTAGCCCTTTCTAGTTTTTAGACCAGTATATCAAGGTGTGCACATTTTGTAGTGCATGTCAGAAAATAAAATGTGTTTTGAAGCTTGCCTTTACTTATACGGTATACCCAACCTTTGTCTTGTAATGCAAATATACAAATGTATAGATGGTGTTTTATTTTATCAAATAGCACATCTCTCATTTAACAGGGACAATAATAACCCTCAACACATAGTGTAATTCATAGTATGCACTTCATTCTGTTTCACAACAATTCATGTTGGAAAACCCTATGTGTTAAGAAAGAAGCAACCCAAATAGTGTTGTCAAACCCTCTGCAACACTATTGGATAGTACACGTCACCTCAAATTGGTCGGTATTATCCTCAAAGTTGTCAACGTGCATTGAGACCTTCTAGTTTCCCTTTCAACGTGTAGACAAGAAACAAAACAAATAGTATTTTCTCCTTGCTTTCTCCAAACAGAAAAGGCCCACGTCATTCCCTTCCTTTTTTATCATGCCACACAAAAGAAACTTGTCGACGAAGCTAACCCGCCCGCTTTTGGAGCCCGACAACAGGTGGGAAAACGCACCTGGTGGTGCCGTTAACTCTTGCCTGACCGTAGCTCGGACGTTTCATCTCGTCTACCCATTTCATCACTTTTTGTTTCCATGTATGTTGTTATTCTAATAGCTCTAATACAATTTTTCTATAATATTTAGGGCCAAGTAATGGGATGAGGCCAAATTATCAATTAAGTTATTCCTACCCATTGGCTTTATGAGTTCTATTTAATACAGTGCATAGAACTATTTGGAGTAGTGGTGGTTAGATCAAAACATACTGAAAAAGAGCAGAAATAGAATATAGAAATAGCATTCTACAAATTTTCCATCAGATGTTGTTAAAAAATGAACCATTTATAACTTACTAAATATTGTATACAAATAGCGAAAATGTAAAAAGAACTATTACAAAAAAACTTATGCACCACATATATACTCTTTTGGTGAGAGATTTCAAATTACCACAAAACACTTTAGAATGACATGAAAATGACAACTAAATGAAAACCCCAACATTTCACAATTTCAAACAAATCGGCACTTCTAAATGCATATTAAATTTTGGAAATTTAACCATCCACTACACTTGCAATTCAAGCTATGGAAGCCAGAATCACCTGTATTTATTGCAGAAGGTTCACATCTCCTGAAGCATCCTTGTCAATTCACCTGCCCTTGTTTTGTTGAATCTTCTTTCGTGGCCTATATAAACCACTTGGAAGAAAGACAAGTGTTAGCAATAGATTAAATTGGAAAATTAAAGACAATTGGTATTGGAAATAATTGTATTTCTTCCAAATTTCACCAATATAAAATTTATATGTCCTGCTTAGTGCAAAATGACAGCTTGCACAGACAATAAACGAACATATTAAACTGTACATTGGGAATTTAATTTCCAATTTAACCTATCGCTAACACTAGTATATATATCAACAATCATATGTGCCATTTTTCCATTCTGCTAAAACTGTGAAGCAATGAACGTTCATTCTGTTCTATAAATTCATTTCTTCCAATCGAGAATCAGGAAAAAGCTAACTCGTAAACAAAAAGCACCTATGTATGTAACATGAGATAAAAATGGCATTTGATTTTCATCATCTAATTTGACCGAATAAATGCTCGCACTTTTTGCAGTGTTGGAAAATACAATGTCCCCATATAAGGTGTTAAGAAAGAAGCAACCCAAATAGTGTTGTAAAACCCTCTGCAATAGAGAGGAGATGGTGTGCTTTCCAACTATGACATCTCCTCATGTTGTGTATGTATCCATGTATGTTTTTCATGCATTTTTCAATGTACATAGGTCTAATTGTATATCTAGGAGTTAGCCGGCTCCTTAATAAACAAGCAACCCAAATAGTATTGTAAAACCCTTTGTGACAGAGAGGAGACAGTGTGTTTTCCACCTGTGCAAGTAATGAGAGCAATTGAATTGTTCTAGTCAACAGAAAACTAACTCATAAACAAAAAGAACCTATTTATGTAACATGAGATTAAAAAGGAATTTAATTTTCCTCATCTGATTCGATCAAATAAGTGCTCACATTATCTGCACAGTTGGAAAACATACTGTCTCGATATAAGGTGTTAAGAAACAAGCAAGCTAACTCATAAACAAAAATCACCTATTTATGTAAACGTGAGATGAAAATGACATTTCATTTTCCTCATCTGAATCGACCAACTAAATGCTCCCATTATCTGCACAGTTGGAAAACACAATGTCTCGATATAAGGTGTTAAGAAAGAAGCAACCCAAATAGTCTTGTAAAACCCTCTGCCTTTTTGCCTTTGTGAAGTCTATGTGCCAAAACGTGATCTTTTCCTTGTAAGAGGTGGTATGCATAGTGTGGATTTTAAGGTAATTGAAATAGACCCTAGGGAATACTGTGTTGTTCCTCTAGATACTGAAATTTTCTATGAATGGGAGCCTGTAAAGCGGAAGGATGAAGATAGATTAAATGAAAGAGGTTATGATGATGTTGGTGGTGTACAGAAACAAATGGCTCAGATACATGAATTGGTAGAACTTCCTCTTACGCACCCACAACTCTTCAAATCAATTGGTGTGAAACCCCCAAAGGGTATTCTGCTTTATGGGCCACTTGGTTCTGGGAAAACCTTAATTAGTAGGGCAGTTGCAAGTGAAACCAGTGCCTTCTTTTTCTATATCAATCGACTTGAAATTATGTCAAAGTTGGCCATAGAAAGAAAAAGCAATCTCCAGAAGGCTTTTAGGAGGCTGAGAAGAATGCACCTTCCATTATATTTATTGATGAAATTGATTCCATAGCTCTCAAGAGGGAAAAAAAACCACAGTGAAGTTGACAGGAGAATTGTTTCTCAACTTCTTACAGTTATGCACAGACTTAAGTCTCATGCTCATGATATTGTGATTGCAGCAACTAACCGACCAAATAATATTGACCTGTCACTTAGAAGATTTGGAAGATTTGATAGGGAAATTGACATTGGGTTTCTAGATGAAGTAGGCGGGTTGGAAGTGCTTCGTATCCATACAAAGAATATGAAGCTCTCTGATGATGTACGTATTGTAGAACCTAAATTATTTTTTGTGGAAAGACATTGCTTGCAAAAGCCATTACCAGTGAATGCCAGGCCAATTTCATTAGTTTGAAGGGCCCTAAATTGTTATCAATGTTGTTTTGAGAGGGTAAGGCTAATGTGACACATTTTTTATAAGGCCAAAGGGTCAACTCCTTTTGTCCTATTTTATGATGACCTCGATTCTATTGCTATGCAGGTGTGTTGCTCTTTTTATAAGCGAAAGTTTAAGGTTGACTATAAATGACTAGGAATTTTGTTTGACCTTTTTGAAGTAGGCTCTAACTTGTGATGCATAATTGGTTTGCATGTTTCTAGTGTGGTAGTAGTGTTGGGGATGTTAATGGTGTTGCAAATAGAGTCCTTAATCAGCTATTGATGGAGATGGCTTGTATGACAGCCAAGAAAATAGTTATCATTCTTGTTGCTGCAAATAGGCCTAATATCATCAATCTTGCATTGTTAAGGTCTGGCCGACTTGACTAGCTGATTTATATTCCCTTGCTTGATGAGTCCTCATGTTATGAATTCTTCAAATCTTGCTTGAGAAAGTCACTCGTATCAAAGGATGTAGACCTAATGGCACTAGCCTGTTATACCCAAGGATTTAGTGCAGTCGATATCACTAAGATTTGTCAGAGGGCTTGCAAGTATTGTATTAGAGAAAATATTGTGAAGGTGAGTTCCAATTGTGCCATCTTTTGCAAACTAGATAAGTTTATGGATTTCTAATGGTTTTTATTTTGACTATTATGTTACTAATTTTTAAGATAGAGCAGTAGTCTACCTATTGAACTTACATCAACTTCTAGCTTGTTATTTCAATTCATCATACTAGCATGCGTTTCAATTTTACCATAACCTCTCCCCCCACACTTTCAAGAAATTCAACATGAATGAAAAAGAGTCGAGAATCCTGAGGCAATGGATGAGGATGATAGTAATGAGGTGGCTGAAATAAAAGCTGCTCATTTTGAGGAGTCTATGAAATATTCCCGAAGAACTTTCAGTGATGCTGATATTTGGAAGTATCAAGCCTTTCCACAAACACTACAACAATCTTGAGGCTTTGGCTCTGAGTTTCGATCTCTAGATAGACCTACTGGTACTCCTACTAGGGCTTCACATGTATTTTCTACAACAGATAATAAAGATGACAATGACTTATACAGTTAGGAAACTTCATACAAAACTGTCATCTTAATGAAGAGACAAATGTATCTATTCTAGCAGGGACCTTCCGCTGACAACTAGCCAAAGCTATTAAATTTGGCTCCGCTTTGCATACATGAGTTTAATATTCATATGTTCTAAACTTTATTTAATTTAGTATCCCTTTAGTAGTGGGCGAACTGAATACTCTTTAGTAACTTGTAAGTTGTTCGACTAGGATCAACTTTATGGAAAATAAAGTTACCGAGCTATGAAAACCTTCGTTCAACTGGTAGATAATGTTATGGAAAATTTTATTTTTCTTTATGCTGTTATAAAAGATGTTTTACTAAAATAGACTCTGCAACAAAGAAAGCTTTGTTTAGCTCTGGTAGGTATGCTATAGAAACTTATTATTCTAAAGCCTTGTTCAACTCTGGTAGGTATGCTATAGAGACTTATTATTCTAAAGCCTTGTTCAACTCTAGTAGGTATCCTATAGAAACTTATTATTGTAAAGCCTTGTTCAACTAGTAGGTGTGCTATTTTTCTTTATCTCCTAAGGAATATTTTTTCACTAAATCATTTTACAACAAAACCTAGTTGAACTTTTGTTTATATGCTATAGAATTCTACTTTATACTAACCCTGTTAGGATACAGTTTACAATAAAATGTCAATTTATGTTCTTACATTTACTATTATTAACATTACTATGCATCCGCTACACTTGCGATTCAAGCTATGGAAGCCAGAATCACCTGTATTTACTGTAGAAGGTTCACATCTCCGGAAGCATCCTTGTCAATTCACCTGCCCTTGTTTTGTTGAATCTTCTTTCATGGCCTATATAAACCACCTGGAAGAAATACAAGTGTTAGCGATAGATTAAATTGGTAAATTAAAGACAATTGGTGCTAGAAATAATTGTATTTCTTCCAAATTTCCCCAATATAAAATTTATATGTTCTGCTTAGTGCAAAATGACAACTTGCATAGACAATAAACGAACATATTAAACTGTACATTGGGAATTTAATTTCCAATTTAACCTATCGCTAACACTAGTATATATATCAGCAATCATATGTGCCATTTTTCCATTCTGCTAGAACTATGAAGCAATGAATGTGCATTCTGTTGGATAAATTCATTTCTTCCAATCAGGAATCAGGAGAAAACTAACTTGTAAACAAAAAGCACCTATGTATGTAACATGAGATAAAAATGGCATTTCGTTTTCATCTGATTCGACCTAATAAATGCTTGCACTATTTGCAATGTTGGAAAATACAATGTCCCCATATAAGGTGTTAAGAAACAAGCAACCCAAATAGTGTTGCAAAACCCTTTGCAACAGAGAGGAAATAGTGTATTTTTCAACTATTATGTCTCGTCATGTTATGTATGTATCCATGTATGTTTTTCAAGCATTTTTGGATGTACATAGGTGAATTTTGTCTAGGATTTAGGCAGATCCTTAAGAAAGAAGCAACCCAAATAGTGTTGTAAAACCCTTTGCAATAGAGAGGAGACATTGTGTTTTCCAACTATGATGTCTCCTCATGTTGTGTATGTATCCATGTATATTTTTCATGCATTTTTTGATGTACATAGGCATAATTGTATGTCTAGGAGTTAGCCGGATCCTTAACAAACAAGCAACCCAAATAGTATTATAAAACCCTCTGTGATAGAGAGGAGATAGTGTGTTTTCCAACTATGACGTCTCCTCATGTTATGTATGTATCCATATATGTGTTTCAAGAAAGAAAGGTGAAAATACTATTTTCTAGCAACAAATAGCCATTCTTGTCTTCGATGGAAAGATGGCACATACATAGAGTGGATATACATACTTGAAAGAGCTCCGCGTGGCTGCTACTCTTGCCCTTGCTATCCACCAAAATGTCTCCATCCAAAAATGGTGAAAATGGGACCTCATCGGCCCTTTTTATTATTTACTAATAACGGTTTTGAATGCCATGTTTTAGGCTTTTTGTCCATGCCAATAAATTATTTTGAAATCCCACTAGCACTGACATGTTTTCCTGGCAACAATTGCAGGTATTGGCCCTTTTTTGTTTCGAGAAAGAAAGGTGAAAATACTATTTCTTTCCACTCTGCAAATTGAAAGGGAAAGCTGAACGTTTCAGTGCACGTGGACAAGTTGGAGAAGAAATCAAACCAAATTCAGGTGACACGTACTATCCAATAGTGTTGCAAAGGGTTTTACAACACTATTTGGGCTGCTTCTTTCTTAACACCAATGGTTTTACAACATGAATTGTTGCAAAACAAAATGAAGTGAAGGCAGGCTTCAAAACACATTGTATTGTTTGACATGCACTACAAAATGTGCACACCTAGATATACTAGTCTAAAAATCATAAAGGCCTAGGGTATATTGTGATGTCGAGGTTGAAAAATGCAATGTGTTATGAAGCATGCAATTTGTTACATACTTCAAACTTAAACAGAACAATGGAAGGTGTGATCTGGAAGACTTTCATACTGCTTTGTAACATTCCATCTTACAAAACCATGGGTGTTAAGAACCAAACAACCCAGCATGAGACAACCCTTTACATCTCAAGTGGATGATTAAAATAACTGAAACCTAGCACTATGTTTCCCATTTAGAATTCTTTTATGCACTTTTTTTTTTCAATGCTGTAAAATTTAAACACAGCAATGGAATGTGTGATTTGGAAGACATTCAAGTAACACTCCATGTTGAAAACACATGGGTGTTAAGAAGCAAGCAACCCACCATGAGACAACCCATTACATTAAAACAAGATGATTCAAAAAAATGAAACCCAACACTATGTTTCCCATTGAGAATAATTTTGGATAGTTTTTTTATCAACCGACTTAAATTTAAACACAGCAATGGAATGTGTGATTTGGAAGACATTCAAAAAACTGATATACTCCACATTGTGTTTCCCAAATTTCAAATTACCACTCACCTCCATTTTGTTCGTATTCTACTCCAACTCCTCCACGTGCACTCAGACCTTAAGCTTTCCATTTACATTTAAACAAGGAGATTGAAAAAAATAAGAAGTGAGCCAACCCACTATGTTTTCCATGATGCTACTATTATGTGAATAATGTGCTGGACAAAGATCGAACATGAGTGTTTTGCTGAAAGTAAGGGTTGTTAAAAAATATGAAACTCAGATTCAATACATTGTCCTCTTACTGTGTGCATAACACTAGTTGTTGTCTTCTTACTATTTTTGCAAAGTCAGGGACAACCCATTGTGTTTTCCTTACTGCAATAGTTAAGTAAATTTTTTGTTGGACGCATATGAACAGGTAGTCAGCAAGACTATTTTTCTTAAAGAAAGGGGTCTCATAAGAAAAGAAAGGGAAGTTGAAAACATTATTTTGTTACATTCCAGAAAATAAAATAAGAAGTGAGCCACAACCCACTGTGGTTTCCATGATGCTACTATTATGTGAATTTTGTGTTGGAAACATATGGGCAGATATTGAAAAAGACTGTTTTGCTCAAAGTAGGTATCCATGTATGTTCATGTGTATGTTTTTCATGCGTTCTTCAATGTACATAGGTGATTTTTGACTAGCAATTAGCTGGCTCCCATAAGACAAGAAAGGGAAGTTGAAAACATTATTTTGTTACATTCGGAAAACAAAAGAAAGAAGTGAGCCACAACCCACTGTGTTTTCCATGATGCTATTATTATGTGAATTTTGTGTTGGAAACATATGGGAAGATATTGAAAAAGACTGTTTTGCTCAAAGTAGGTGTTGTTAAAAGAGTACAACAAGAACTTCAAAACATTCATTTCTCACAGACTGTATAAAATAATAAGTGAGCCATAGCCCACTGTGTTTTCCATGATGCAACTGTTATGTGAATAATGTATTGGACAGATATCAAAGAAGAGTGTTTTGCTGAAAGTAAGCATTCTTAAAGATTATGAAGCTCAAGTTCAATACACTATCTTCTTACTATGTGCATGAAACTAACTATTGTCATTGAACAAGATATTTGCTAATAATCGTTTTGAATGCCACGTTTTAGGATTTTTGTCCATCCACGCCAAACAATTAATTTGAAAACCCACCAGTGCTTACACGATTTCCCTACAATGGGACAGCAAATGGCACACAGGATGAGACATCCCACCCTCAATTCTTTCCTTCTTGTCTGACAACCTTTTCCCTTGCCAGTCCCACCTCTTCCATCACGATTCTTTTCCCCATGCGTTATGGGGGCCATATCCTATGTTATATACATAACTTAATTTTCTCCAGGAGTTAAGGAGGGAGTAAGCTAACTCCTAAAAAAAATTCACATACGTATATAACATACAATATGCCAATTTCAGGCATAAATTCAAATATGTATATAACATAGGATATGCCATTTTCAAAATCCTACACAAAATTCACCTATGCACATTGAAAAAATGCATGAAAAACATACATGGATACATACATAACATGAGGAGATGCCGTAGTGAAACAGTGGGTTTTACAAAAGTCCAAGTTTTAGGAGACAGTGTGTTTTCCAAAACAACAGTGTATAAAATGGCAGCAAAAATGGGATTGGATGTGGGCTTTTTGCCAGTTATGAATTATGAGTTTTAGGAGATAGTGTGTTTTTCAAAACCCTCAATAAAAAAAATATTATGAGACCTGCATTTCAACTAAATCCTAGACAAAATTCACCTCTATACATCGAAAAAACACATGAAAAATACATAAGAACATACATGGATACATACACAACATGAGGAGACGTCGTAGTGAATCAGTGGGTTTTACAATAGTCCGAATTTGAGGAGACATTGTGTTTTCCAAAACAACAGTGTATAAAATGGTGGAAAAAATGGGATTGGATGTGGGCTCTTTGCTATTTCCTAATTAGCTTTCGCCAAATGGTTTGGAGCCGGCTAGCTGCTAGACAAAATTCACCTATGCACATTGAAAAAATGCATGAAAAACATACACATGAGCTTACATGGATGCATACATAAAATGAGGAGACGCCGTAGTGAAATAGTGGGTTTTACAATAGTTCGAGTTTTAGGAGACAGTGTGTTTTCCAAAACAACAGTGTATAAAATGGTGGCAAAAATGGAATTGGATGTGGGCTTTTCCCTATTTCTTTTGTGTGGCGTGGGAAAAGTGGAAGGGAATGACATGCTCCTTTTCTATTTGGAGAAAGCAAGGAAAAAATACTATTTGTTTTGTTTCTTGTATGCACGTTGAAAGGGAAAGGTGAAGGCATGAGAGCACGTGGATGACTTCGAGGAGAATACTGACCAAATAAGCTAAAGTGTGGAGTGCACGTGCAGAATTTGGAGCAAAATACAAACGACATCAAGGTGAGGGGTAATTTTGTTGCAAGCAGAGGGTTTTGCAAGATGTTTTAATTTATAAATTTGGGAAACATAATGTGCAGTATTTTAGTGGGCTTTTTGACTATTTCCCAATTAGCTTTCACCAAATGGGTGGGAGCCGGCAAAATGCTAGACAAAATTCACCTACGCACATTGAAAACACGCATGAAAAACATACACATGGACTTACATGGATACATACATAACATGAAGAGACGTCGTAGTGAAATAGTGGGTTTCACAATAGTCTGAGTTTTAGGAGATGGTGTGTTTCCCAAAACAAGAGTGTATAAAATGGTGGAAAAAATGGAATTGGATGTGGGCTTTTTGCTATTTTTCCCAATTTTGATTTCGAATGTTGGGTTTTACATGATTTTTGAAATATAGCATTTGATTATTGGAGGTGATTCTGCTTTCTACAAACATTATTTAGTAATTTCACTCATATTTGTATAATGGGTTGTCATTTTTTTCATTCAGAAAGGGAAAAATTCGATAAACAGCAAATGGGGAGGAAATGAACAAAAAATTTCAAAACCCTCGATAGAAAAAAAATGGTTTCAACTAAATAAATTCTTCGGCAACCCCATAATTTTAAAAACACAGGTGGGAGGAGACGCAAAACTAAAATCCTCAATTGAAAATAACAAACCCTTAATGGAGCAATGAATGTCATTCATTTCTTCGTTGTTCATAGCATAATGGCAAGATGGCACATACACAAAGTTGATATACATACCTGAACGAGCTTTGCATGGCTGCTACTCCGGTGCTACTCTGGTTGCTACTCTTGCCCTCGCTATCCACCAAAATGTCACCATCCAAAAATGGGACCTTGTCAGCCCTTTTTATTGTTTGCTAATAATGGTTTCGTTTGGCCACGTTTTAGGATTTTTGTCCACGCCGAACGATTATTTTGAAAAAAATGCTAGCGTTAACATGATTTCTCGGCGACGGGACAGCGAATGGCACGGGAGATGAGACGTCTGGCCGTCAGGTCTTTCCTTTCGTCTGGAAACTTTTCCGTCGCGACTCTTTTCTCCATGCACTATGGGTGCATAGGCCATGATATACACATAGGTGAATTTTGTCTAGCAGTTAGCTTTCACCTATATATACATATATATTTATTTATGAATATATAAAAAAAACCAAAAAAAGAAAGAAACCATGTTTTATTTAAAGATCTGGCGGACGAAATCCGTAGGGGGTTTGCGTCTTTTTCTAAAAAAAATAAATTTTAATAAAAAAAAGGGGGGTATGGGGGGGAGTTGCAAGGGGGCTCACCCCACCACGCCCCCATGGGAGGCGTGTGGGGGAGCCGCACCTTGCGCGCCCCACACCGGCCGTGCCAAGCTACACAGGGCTTGGCTGTGTGGAAACACAGTCACACCCCATGTAAATGGGGTCGGCTGTGTCTTCACACAACCACCCTTCCTTTTGTTTTGGCATGCCTCCCTATGCAACGACCGCCTCATTCCTTGCTCGGCGCGCGCCCCTATGTGGCCGCAATTTGACCTTTGGTCGTTACATGTTTTTGGCAAAAAAATAATAATAAGGAAATAAAACAATAATAAACATATATTATTAATATTTAATATTATATTAATATAATATTAAAATATTAATATATATATGTAATATGATATATTCATTAATGTTTTACATATTATATTCGTATAATACTAAAATATTGATATATATATAATCAATTAAAATTTATATATATTAAAATAGACGATTTAAATAATTCCATGATTTAAAGGAAATTGGGGAAATATAAATGTTTAAAATGATGATTTAAATATATACATTAAATTGTCGATTTAAATAATGACATGATTTAGGCGTAATTGGAGAAATGTTAAATTACTCTGTAATAGTCAAATTATGAGATGATTAAATTAATATGTTTTATCAGATAAAATATTGGATTTAAAAGTAATGTGTTTTAATCCAAGAATTATTTGATTTTCAAATGAATTATTTCGGAAAGAAGAAATAGATGATGTGAAAATAGTATGTTTGAAATGACAAAGTAAATAATTATTTTAATATTTACAAGTAATTGAGGAATTAAATGTTAGTTTAAATTTCTCCTTATGTCGGAAAGGGACATTATTAAATCATATTTATTGTGGCAACAATCTATTGAATTTTATTAAATGAAGTGGATTTAGGAAACCTGAAGTAGATTTAACTCCGATTAAATTTTTTGTTTAAACGTAATTCCTTATGTTATCGCTTTGGGGGAAATTAATTAGAAAGGGTTGTTAAGTCTTCTTGATAGGGTCTTAAATATGTGGATTGTCATATCAGGTTACCAACCTATCTGGAATGGATAAAGTTAATGTTGATTTTATTATTATTGAAAGAGCAATTATGGAATTAAATATTTGGGTTAAATGTCTTCCTTTGCCTGAAAGAGGTGTTATTTAATTAGTTTCATTGCAACATTAAACTACTGAGTTATATTAAGGAAGTGGATTTAAGGTATCCAAAATTAGTTTACTCCTCGCAAATGCTTGTGTGATTGATTCCTCTATGTTCACATTTGAGGAAGTGGGTTAAGTGTCGTTAATTGTAAGTCTTCCAGTGGACCCTAGAGTTTGGGAGATGTTGTTTTGTGAGGTCAACCATTTGATTTTCCCTTGGTTAGTGCTTGATGTTATGTCAATATTACTACCCGGTTTCCACGAACAGGGATGCTTTGTGCCTCATGTGAAAGGAATGGATTATGTGATTGGTGGTTCCTTGTAAGGAGTGGCATTGTTATCTTTGTTACCTCTAGTGTTTGGAGAGGGCTTTGACTTATGTTTCCTCCTAGTGTTGAAGTGATCATATTATTTGTATGCATGCACTTGGGCTTCCCTTGGTGTTAGTTTTTTTGTGTGTTGTCAAGTAGAAGAATGACTTCCGTTAGGGGCTAGAGCCGTGAGAGGTAAACCGGGTAACCTTCGGAGGTAGTTTATTCAAGTGGAACCAAATCAATGCAATTTATGTCAGTAATGCTATGGTGTACTTATAGTTGGTACTTGATTTTTATGTGTATGGTTTTCTTATCATATCTAATCTGTTACTTCTAGAAGCAATGTAACCATGTTAGAGTTGTACTCGAGTGGTACTTATGATGTAATTGAGTTGTACATATGTTGATCTTGAGTTATACTTGTGATTGGTTGTGTCAGTTTGGTTCAGTTATGATTCAACCTATGTCTAGAGGTAGTTGGTCTTGTCTAGGAATCCTTGTTACTATCTCCTAGCACGGGGGGTGGGCCTTTGGGTACCACTTGGTTGGGTGGTGTGCACCTTTCTCCGTTGGGCTTTCTTCTTGTTTGTGTTGACGATATTTCCAGTTGGAGAGCTTGTGGGATCCAGTTCCTGTTTATGCTTTATTCATTTCAGTTGCTCTTGTAATTTATTACCCCCTCTTTGTAATCGAGGTGGAAGTTGTAATATGTAATCATGCTTTTGGATTTACCTCATTCGGGCAATGAGAGTTGTAACCTTATTGTTCAAAGAGATCTTTGGTATCTTTATTTTCTTTGATGAATTTATCTTGTACAAAATGTATGTGTTGTTAATTTCTTAAGTAATTATATGTTGTGGTATCAATTCTTTATTGATTGTTGTGGGTTAATAAGTAATCTCAGTCTCATAACCTTAGAGGTTGTTGCAATGTTTAGTGAATTGCATGTTAATTATACTGTTTAAAAAAAAAAAATAGTTTGTTTCAGTAGCTAATTGAAATCTCCCTCTAGGGTTACGTGGCGAGGTGTTACACAGCGCGTGCCCCACACAACCGACTACCATACGTTTGGGGAGCTTCGTTGTGTTTTACACATAGCCACCCCAAACAATGGGGTTTCATTGTGTGTAAAACACAGTCGGCCCCAACCATTATTTCCGTGTGCCTCAACATAAATTCCGCGAGCAGTTTTCAACGAAAACGCGTGTTGACCTTTAAAATTCGGGTTTTTTAAAATAAATAAAATAGTATATATTTTAATATTTTATTATTATATGTTTATAATATTAAAATATTAATATATATATATAAGATATTAAAATATATATATTAATATTTAATATTATATGATATAATATTAAAATATTAATATATATAAATACTAAATAATTAAATATATATTAAGTTATTGATTTAAATGATGCATGAATTAAATGTAATTGTGAAATTTAGATTTTGTGCAATAGTTCAATTATTGAGTTATTTTTTAATAATATATTGGAAAGGGCAAGTATGGAATTTAAAAGAGATGTGTTTAATAGCAAGATGAAATGATTTTAAAATGATGTATTTTTGCAAAGGACCAATAGTATTTTTAAAAATGATATTTTCTGAATAGTTGAAATAAAGGGTTCTTTTATTATTATTCAAAAAGCAAGTAGGGAAATTAAACGATTAGTGTTAATTTCTCCCTTATCTCAAAAGATGTATTTTTTAATTCATTTTTATTGATGCAATAAATTACTGAATGTAATGAGGAAATGGATTTAGAATATCCAAAGGTAGTTTCTTTCGATTGCTTTCAATGAAGATTTCCTCTACGTTCATGCTTGGGGAAATGGGCTAAGTGTCTTAAATATGTAAGTCTTCCAAAGGACCCTAGAGGTTGGGGGTTTTCATTTTGTGATGTCAACCTATTGTTATTTCCTTGGGTAGTGCATGGAGTCTAGTCAGAGTTTACCCAGTTTCCACGAACGGGGATATTTTGTGCCTCCTATGAAAGGAGTGGATTATGTGATATGTCCCTCCTTGTAAGGAGTGAATTTGTTATGTTTGTTACCTCCAGTGTTTGGAGAGGGTTTGAACTTATGTCGCCTTCTGAGAAAGGAGTGGTCGTGTTATCTTGTTTGTTGCACTTTGGTACCCTTGGTGATTGGATGGCATGTGTGTTGTCAAGTAGAAGAGTGGCTTTCGTAGGGGCCAAAGCCCGGAAGAGGTAAGACTGGGTAACCTTCGGAAGTAGTTTAAATAAGTGCTAACTAAAACAATACTTAGAAGATTAGGACTAACTTCTCACTAATCAAGATAATTATGCCTCACTCATGGACCTAAGTGCTCGAATAGGCTTGGGATGGGTGGGAAGGCCTGGAATGGCAAGGTCATCTATCTTGTCCTTATGAAAGGTATTTGATTCCACATTAGTAAGTATGAGGGCTAGGGGATCGGTTAAGGCCACTAGGTTAGCGAGAGCCTATGAAGATCTGTGTTGGGTAACTCATGACGAGCTATGTGATGACACTCTATCTAGGACAATAGTTGGTATTTGATTCTATGGGTATGGTTTCCTAACATACCTAGTGTGACCATAGTTGGTATTCAATTTTATGGGTATGGTTTCCTTAACATAACTGATGTGACCACAGTTGGTTTTCGATTATTATGTGTATGGTTCTCTTAACATACTTGATCTACTTTATATCTGGAATCAATGTGACCATGCTAGAGTTATACTTGTGATGTACTTGTGTTATAATTGAGTGGTGCATGTGATTGGCGGTGTCAGTTTGGTTTAGTGATGTGTTAGTCTATGTCTTGAGGTAGATGGGCTTGGCTAGGACTCCTTGTTACTATCTCCTAGCACAAGGGGGTGGGCCTTTGGGTTCCACTTGGTTGGGTGGCGTGCACCTTAATTCCATTGGGATTTCTTCATGTTCGTGTGGATGAGACTTCCAATTGGAGAGCTCGTTGGTTTCAGTTTCAGTTCTTGCTTTATTTCATTTTAGTTGTTCTTGTAATTTATTACCCTCTTTTGTTATCGAGGTGGAAATTTGTAATTGTAATCTTATTCTTTGGACTTACTTCATTCGGGGAATGAGAGTTGTAATCGTATTGCTTAATTATGGAAATGGAAGTTATCTCTTATGCTTGATGTATGCTATCTTAATTGGAATGTATCTGTTTATTTATTAATTAAATAATTGGCATGGTTTAAATTCATTTTTTTGTTGAGGTTCTATGTAACCTATGTCTCGTAACCTTAGGGGATGTTTGCAATGAGCAGCGAACTTGCTTATTAATTGTACTTAAAAAAAAAAAATTATTAGTCTGATTAATTAGTTAATTGCAACTTCCTCTAGGGTTGTGTGGCGGGGCATTACAATATGAATGAAATAAATATATATCCACATATATATACACATATATATAATTGTATATATATGTATATATATGTAAATATATATATATATATAATATTATTACTAATATTTTCTTATTTGGAAATTTCAAATTGAAACAAGAACAAGGGAACAAATGATAATGTTGTTATTTATTTTAGAGATTGTGTAGAAATGAGGGGAGGCTCCCCTATCGAGGCAATGCCTCCCCACAAGCCATGGCCTGTGGGGAGGGTGCTTTCCCCATTGGGGTCATGGGCTGCACAAGCCAACCCCTCCTTCACCAAACATGACTTGCCTTGTAAATAATATTTGGTCACTGCCAATACTTTATGTGCCCTAAAATTTTAATTTGATTTATATATATATTATATGTATGTATACTTCTATTGATTATATCTTATTTTGTGGTAAATAGAATTTGTTATTTTGAGGAGTAATAAGTGGAAGAACACACAACAATAAATTGATTTTATATATATGTATATACATATAAATATACAAAATACTTATAATGTATATATATAAATATATATTAAATCCATATTTTTTTTATAAATACATGTAAATATACATACCTCTATAAATAGATTTATATATTTTTATGCACATTTTGTTGTAGGATTCTATGATGTTTTTCCTGCAATTGCATTATTTTCAAATGGATATAAAAGGATTTATTATGAACACGTAAATATATTTATATATAGATATATATTTAAATATGTACATATATATATGCACATAGGTAATAACTATACAAACATCTTGATTTTGAGGTAGAAGAAATATATGTCTGATGTTGCTCTAAATGTGTAACATTAGCTGAATGATATGCTTTTTTCTTTTCTTTCCTTTGCGTGTAAGTATATTCTTTCAATAACAAATGATTGCAATTATTTTACAAATGGAAGTAAGAATATTCTATGAAAATAGCATATGATTAAAAATCTAATTAGAATGATCAAACTCTCTATTTAAAAATTTCATATCATGTATCCATTTGTTAACTCAAAGTTGGTGTAACTACGCTACTGTATATTCTCTTCTTTAATTATTTATACTTCTACTTGGTTGAAGTCCTTTTGGGGTTTGAAAACTTTTTATCATTAAACCACCAAAGTTAGAAGTGATTTGTGATGTTTGAAAATAAATGGAAGTCAGGTATTTGAATTTAATTACTGACACTGAAATCAGAATAGACTGAATATAGAAAAACAATGTAAACAACAAAACTTTTATTTGGAAAACTTCTTGTATGAAATCAAATCCTGTACTTTAACTATATCATGAATTTTCTTATGGAATGCCTTAAAATGTGATAAACCAACTGTATGAAACCCATGAGATAAATTTGCATTCAGTTTATTTAATTAGAAACTTTTGGGATAGGATGTTGAATGTGGGTATACAAAGACGATTGTTTATCCTTTTCATAAGCTACCATTTTATATTGCTCTATTCTTGGCCAAGCAATGTACCATTAAAATAGATGGATTAAAAGCCTATAATTTTATGTTAATATGTCTCTGCCACATCCTGCTTCCAAGAAATATGTTTTCTAGTATAGGAATGCATATAGGCAACTAGGCATGCATCAAGAGTTCCCTTCTACTTTATTGTTCTAGGTTGCTAGGCACCTCATATAGTGTCAGGGATTTCTTTGAGTTAGGAAGAGACCTGAGGAAGTCATGTATTTCGTGGTTGGGTGGAAAAGGCACCTTAACCACACTCTTGGCCTTAGGGCAAGAATATCGGTGGTGTTAAGGCGGATGAGGTTCAGAGGTTCTATTTCTATGGATGTACTTCCTATATTATTTTTGTATGGCTTGAATCTTGATATTCAATTTATAAATTGTAACTCCATTACAAGAATGTAATTAATGATGTATACTTAATAATTTATCATTGAAACAGATGGTTTGTAATGCCCCCTTGGTGGAGTATGTACTTGGAAAATTACAATCCATTTAATTTAAATTTCTTTGAGCTCTTATGGATATTATTTATTCACATGCTATCTCCATTACTTTATTTATGATGTTCAATGAACATGGTTAAACTTAATTAGAAATGTGTGGAATTTTTGAGCTTTACATTTTGGTATCGAGGCATTTAGGTTAAACTCTAGGACCTATGCCTAACTACGCTTAAATTTTGTGTTCCAAAATAATCCCATGGATTTTAGAACCTATGAATGTGAGAATCATGTGGGTGGGTCCCATTGTGATACAAATGATAGGTTGGATCAGATTCTATCCCTATTGAACCGATAGGAGCTGCAGATTGATAACCTTGAGCAAGAGAGGCATAGGGGTCCATATGGGCCAAACTCTAGTGGGAATGAGGAGAATACACATGTTGACCAGTCGGACACTGAAGGAAAATCCAATAAGCTAAGAAAAGTGGCCCAGGAGTTGGGCAAGGACCTCAAAAAGGTCACCCCACCAAAATTTGATGGTAAAACAATTGGAGATGGAGCGAAAGCTTGGATAATTGAAATGGAGAATTATTTTTCCCTATGGGATCTATCTAATGAAACTAAGGTTAAATGGGGTTCATACCAACTCACCAATGAGGCTTGCATGTAGTGGGAGAACGAAAAGGAAAAAAAAACAATTTTTGCATGGTAAGTCAACTTGGGAACAATTATTGTAGTTGTTCATAAAAAGGTGCCTGCCACAGTCCTATTTTGATAGAAAGATGATTGAATTCTAGAATCTCACTCAAGGAGGAATGACAGTAACACAATACTAGGAAATATTTTCCCATTTGCTCAAATATGTACCCTAGTACCAGCTTGATGAGAGGTTATGGGTTCGTATGTTCATTCTAGGGCTTAGGACTCAAATTGGAGTTGAGGTGGATATATATAATCCTTCCATCATGGATGATACTTTTGAGAGAGCTACTAAATAGGAACAAAAGCTTCAATAGGTTGCAAACTATAGGAAAAATAGGGATGCCAAGAGGAAGTCACAGGGGAACCATCATAATAACAGTAACCCGAATCAGCATAATCAAGGCAACAATAATAGCAAGCAGACCAGGAATTTCAAGAGGGGAAACAATTCCTAGGATCACCATGATGGAACCATAACAACAATAAGAGAGAAAATTACAACAATAGCAATAATAACAGGAGAGATGGTTCTGATAGGCCTAGATCACCCTGCAGAGGTTGTTATACATGCAATGGAGAGCACTATGTTATTGTGTCCTTAGAGGAGAAATCAAAAAAAATGGGAGCCAACATCATATTCCTACGACAAATGATAATTGCCAAGTTGACTATCAAGCTACGCCTATCTAGTTGTTAGGTAAGATTTTTGGATGTCTAGTTTCTATTTTGATTGATACAAGATCTACTGATATTTTTCTTGATCCTCATATCATTTCTGAATTATCTGTTAAACCAATTTATATGGCTAACACATGGAAGGTTCAATATGGTAACTAGGTAGAGAAATTCCTAGCCTATAGTGAACTTGAACTTCCTAGTTTCATGATGCAGGTCAATTTATATGTAGTGCCTTTGGGGTCGTATGATGTGATTTTGGGAATAAATTGGCTTATAGAACATAAGGCCCTTGTTGACTATGAGGAGAAAAAAATTTCTTGTTTAGATTATTTGGGCATTTGGGTGGATATCTATGGTGTTAAAATGCCTTTGGAACTCAAGAAAATTCTTGCCATGCAGTTGAAGGAGCATAAAAAAGGTTGTGTAATCTATGCAATTAAGGCCACAAATCTTGATAAACCTAAGCTGATAGCTAATGATCATGTCATCTTGAATTAATTTCAAGATGTATTCCCTGATGAGTTGACCGAATTTCCTTCTAAATGGGTGTTTGACTTTTTCATTGAATTTCTACCTAGAACTAAGCCTCAGTCTAAGGCTCCATTAAAAATGAATACTACTGAATTATATGAATTGAAGGCCCAATTATAGGAATTTCTTAATCAAGGATTTATAAGGCCGAGTGTGTTACCAGGGGGAGAACCTATCATATTCATGAAAAAGAAGGATGCGACCTTGAGATTATGTATTGATTACAAAATGTTAAAAAAGGTAACCATCAAAAACAAGTATCCGCTACCTAGGATAGATGATTTGTTTGATCAGATGAAGGGAGGGAAGGTATTTTCAAAGATAGATTTGAGATTGGGGTACCACCAATTGAGAATTAAGGATGAGGATATCTCCAATATTACATTTAGGATAAGATACAAGCATTAAAAATTTATAGTGTTACTATTTGGGTTAACTAATACCCTAGCAACCTTCATGAATTTGATGAATAGCATTTTATGTTATTGTTAGGATGATTTTGTGTTGTTTTTCTTAGATGATATCTTAATCTATTCCAAGTCAGAGGAGGAACATGAAAGGAATTTGAGGATAGTATTACAACATTTGAGAGACCATAAGCTCTATGAAAAAATTTCCAAATGCACTTTCTATCAAACCAAGGTACACTATCTGGGACACTTGATATAAGGCGATGGGATAGCCGTGGATCTAGAAAAGATTAAGGTGATCATGGAATCTCCAACACCATCTAATATTTCAAAAGTTTGAAGCTTTATGGGGCTTGCTAGTTATTACAGGAAGTATGTCTAGGGGTTCTCAACAATCACAACACCCATCACCGCACTTCAACATAAAGGAAATAAATTTGAATGGAGTGATAGATGTGAGAAGGTTTTTCAATTTCTGAAACAAAAACTTACTTTTGCGCCTATCTTGATTATGCCAGATCCAAATGGGCACTTCACAGTGATGACCGATGCATCAAGTGAGGGTATGGGAGCAATTCTCATGTAGCATGGTCAAGTGGTGGCATATGAATCATGAAGGTTGAAACAACATAAAATAAATTATGCACCACGTGACTTGGAATTGGCTGCCATAGTGAATGCTCTCAAGATGTGGAGGCATTATCTCTTAGGGAAGCCTTTTAAGTTGAAGACTAATCATGCAGGATTGTAGTATATCTTCAATCAAACCAACCTAATTGTTTGATAGAGGCGATGGTTGGAATTCTTGAGTGAGTATGACTTTGGAATTGAATATATTAAGGGAAAGGAAAATAGGGTAGTAGATGCCTTAATCAAAAGAAGACATATGGCAGAAATGGTTACAATAAGATCAACTTCTAGATGATAAGTAATCCCAACATTGGCAGGGGATGAGCATTATGAAAGGGTGAAACAAGCCCTAGAGTGGAATCCTTTAGATCAAAGATATGATGGGTATATGTTTGAGACAAATGGAATTTTAAGGTACCCAAAGTGAATGTATGTATCAAATTCTGCTAGTTTAAGGGAATTGGTGTTAGAGGAATTCCATAATACACCATATTCAGGGCACCCTAGTGTGACGAAAATGGTTGAGGGACTCAAACCCTTATACTTATTGCTAGGATTAAAGAAAGATGTAATATCATTTGTAGCTCGATGTTTGGAAGGCCAATGAGTTAAGGCTGAGTATATACATTGAGCAAGAATTTTGTACCCACATAGAGTGCTAGAATATAAATGACAAGTGATAACAATGGACTTAATTTAAGGGTTGTCAATGACTAAGGCTAAACATGATGTCATTTTGGTAGTACTTGATAAATTGACAAAGGTAGTGTATTTCATTCCTAGAAACCTTAAGGATGGTTCTTTGGTGTTAGAAAATAAAATTGTTTAGGAGATCTTCAAGTTGCATGGAGTGCTTGAGACAATCATTTTTTATCATGACACTCATATGACTTCCAGATTTTGGACCACATTAAATTCCTCCTTGGGGACTAAATTGAATTTCAGCTTGGCATATCACCCTCAAACTGATGGTCAAACTAAGAGAGTGAACCGGGTGGTGGAAGATCTTCTCATAATGTATTGCATGGAACAACAACATAAATTGGAATAGTACTTTCCCCTAGTGGAGTTTTCCTACAACAACACCTATCACACCTCACTAGGCATGGCACCTTTCGAGACATTATATAGTCATAAATGTTGCACACCGATCAGTTGGGATAAGGTGGAGGAAAAAATTATGATAGTACCTGAGATGCTGAAGGAAATGGAAGATTGTATGAGATTGATAAAGTAAAGGCTTAAATAGGCTTCTGATCATCAAAAGAGCTTTATCGATCGAAATAGAACTTTAAGGAAATTCTTAATAGGTGATAAGGTGCTCTTGAGAGTTCATCCATAGAAGAGTTTGATTTCTTTTGGAAAGAACTCAAAGCTTGCTCCTCGATTTGTTGGAACTTTCAAAATCTTCGAAGTTGTGAATCTAGTTTCTTATAGGCTTGCTTTGTCACTAGCTCTATCTCGTCTTCATAACATTAATGCCAACTTCCATGCTCATGTTTCTATATTTGATTGCAAATACAATAGCTCATTTAAATACTTGTTTTAGAAAAAAATATTTAGGTGTAATTAAAATAGGAAAAACAATTAAATTGGAGATAAAAAATTGAGTAGAAAATACATTTTACTTTAACTCTCCATTTTCAAGATTAGGTCTCAGAAATGAAAAGAGATCTTTAAAGAGAGAAAGCAAGTAACGAGAAAATATAACTGTATTTTACAATCTTTTTGGTTTTTCTCTGCAAAAACTTGGAAACATGAGGGCAAGAAAGGGGTTTTCATTTTATCTGTAGCTTTGCAAAATAAGATATAGAGAGGAAAGGGAAAGAGGATACAGGAAGAATCGGGGAGAAAAGGAAATTCTATAGCTCGGGGTTTTCAATAATAAAATTTAGGGGAAATAAAGCTCCAAGTTTTTAATCTATTCCAATGCATTTAAATTTTGATTGTAAGCATGGAAGAATTCATTGTGAAAGATTAAAAGAATCTATTAAAAATTGACTATTCATGTTCACTAAAAATTGGGTGCCTGTCTGAAATTCATTCTTATAGCTATGCAATCTTTTATTTCTCTCTTTCTATTGTATTTTCTTATTATTATTGATATTTTCTTATTTGGAAATTTTGAATTGAATCAAGAACCGGGAACAAATGATAATGTTGTTATTTATTTTAGAGATTGTGTAGAAATGAGGGGAGGCTTCTCGATAGCCTGCACCCCCCCATAGGGTAGGCTACGCTATGGAGGTCGTGCCTCCCCATAGGCCATCCCCCATGGGGGTCATGGGTTGCACAAGCCAGCCACCCTCTTCACCAAACATGGCTTTCCTTGTAAATAATATTTGGTTGCTGCCAATACTTTATGTGCCTTGAAATTTTAATTTTATATATATATATATATATATATATATATGTGTGTGTGTGTGTGTGTGTGTGTGTGTGTGTGTGTGTGTGTTTGTGTGTGTATGTGTTAGAAATATGAAATAGATTGAATAACCCAAGAACTTAATAAGAGAAAATCAAAGCTACATAGGCTGGAAAAGCATAAAGAATGTGCACTAGAACTCTGAGACATTATGCAATGTCAATATGACAAAATTGTATTAAGAGCCTCCAAACTGAAAAGATACAATGCAAATATGCATGAATGCAAGAGTATTGTAAGAATGGAGGAAAATAAAAGCTAGGTAGTGAGTTTATATAGAACCTAGGAGAGGAGGTAGGTGGAAAATCCAAACAATAGTAATCAACAACAAAAAGTGGACATGGACCACCAAAAGTGGAGATACCCACAAAAATTTTAAAGTAGTTCAACCCTTTAAGGAAGGGAACAACTTATCACTTATCTCCTAGTTATTAAATAATAAACTCACTTTATTATCCTAAGAAAGCTTAATTAAGTGTTGGAAAAACCTAGGACTAAGGAAAAATAAATTAACCCACTAGGAAAATAAAAACCTACACCAACACCCCCCTTAAGCAAAGGCTTAGGAGGATGTAAAAGATGATGGGTCTCAACAATTGAGGCCATGTTAGGTACCCATGTACATATCAAATTAACCTATGGAAGAATAATCCCCTCCATAAATATAGAGATAAATTAAGTGGAAGGACAAAGAGTCCCCCCAAAGAGATCCAATGGTAGATGCTCAAAACTGGATGGAGAAGATGATCCACGATCATCAAACAACGTTCCTCCCCTTAGGAAGAAACATAACCAAAGGTTTATGCACACTATCTCCAAAGTCTTGAAAGGAATATGTAGGAAAAAAGTGTAGAATGTATGAGGTCTATGAAGTTGGCTCAAGTATCCCCATGTTGATGTTGAAAGCTATCACAATCAAATCAGGCATTCTAGGCCACACTGCCGAAGATGAAAAATCAAGATTTCCTAGAGACTCATGTAGAACACAAGTCAAAGACTTAAGTATCTCTTATAAAGATTATTCTCCAATTGATGATCCAAAGTATCCACACTCATGTCAAACTGTGATGAATGATCATGTAGAGAATGAAAAAAAGGGTCAAAGTTTTCCCTCACAACAACTGAAGAAGAATCATATTTATCAAAGAGAAGATGAATACACTCCATAGTGTCTCCCAAATTTGTAATATGTGTCTCCATAAACGATTCTGAAATACCTATCAAGAGGTCATCCCAAGCTAAACTAGGAAGACTATTGATATCTTGCTACAAGAAGTCATTGGAAGCTTTTGAAGAAGCAACTCTAAGCTTAGAAGTAGCAATAGTACATGCAAGTACAAAAGAGTGGTCTTCAAAGAGAATATGTATGTCCTCAATAGTGTCATCTAGATCCAAGATGAGAGAATCTATAAAAAAAAGATGTCTGGTAGAAATTGGTCCCAATGGATTGAATCCAGAACACATAATTGATCATGTTGCAATGAATCACTGGAGGCTCTCAACAAAGCATCTCTGGAATCTGAATCTGCAATAGGTGATGTAATCTCAACATGAGGATGAGAAGCAAGAGAAGTAAATGTGTCATCTAAACATTCAAGACATGCATAATAATTAAACTCCTTTAAATTATCATCATCATAGGGTATATTATTTGCATCATCAAGTGGAATGAGACAATATGTAATAGGATCATCTAGGAATGGAGAAACATGAGGGTCTCCAAACATCTCCCAAATCTTGGTCCAAATTGTGCGGGGACATTCAATGCCATCTATAAACAACAAAGTATCATAATCAACATGACAACCAATTATTCCTATTACATGATCAATTTTATTACCCCAAACATTCTTCTTATCAGGTGTGTCTGGTTTAGGCATGAGTCCATAAAGGTAAGGCAAAAGTTTTAGCCATCTGAGATGGGTTAAAATGCCTCTTTTCCAAGACTCATAATTAGCCTTATCAAACACTATCACAAAAGGATGAGTAGAAAAACACTTGATACTATCCTCAAATGATTACAAAAGAACATCAATAGACTTCCACGCTTTTCACTAGTATCAAAGATCACCCCCCCAAATATTATAAAGTTGGCACTTTATGTTTTAGTGAGTTTACAAAGCCTTTTCCAAATACAATGATCAATAGGCTCAAAATAGCCAAAATTACAATTCTAATGCAAAATAAATCTGAGAAAAAATCTATAAATAATTATTTTATGGTTGTGTAGTGCTCTTCAAGACCTTTCCAATGCCTATTTGTTTCCAAAAAATGGAGCACTAGGGTGAAAGTTATGGCATGTTGAAGAAATTGGCACAAGACAACTTCAACTTGAAATATATGGTACAATATGGAAAAGATCTTCTCAATAACTCTATGGATGGAAAGTACTCATCTCCAACTTTCCAATGATATCTTATTTTCTGAAATCCAACGCCTAAAGCAAAAGATATGAATTTTCAAAAAATTGGCTGAATTTAGCCTTGAGGAAACAATTTTTCTATCAAAAAAAATTATTTCTAATTTGATTTCTAAAATATGTGCTCACTATTTGTAGACAATAATAGAAACCTAGAAATATTTTTAAGCTTAGAACAAAACCCAAAAATCATTTTTTGATCTAGCAAGCAAAAGATTAAAAAATGATGTTTTATTAACCCTCGCTCAGGAGAAAAATGACACAATTAACACTTTTTGTACAGCAATTTTGTTTAGATCTATGCAAGATATGAAAAATGTAAAATATACCCAGTTGAGATTTTGAATCTAGCTATAAAACCCAAAAACCATTTTTTTTCAAAAATAAGTGGAAGCTAGATTTTTTGAAGCAAAAAGGAAAATGGCTCCAATAAAAAATGGATTTCTTCAAACCCCCACCTCCAAGTATGTCAAATGATCTCCAATTATAAAAATGGCTCCAATTAAAAATGGATTTCGTCAAACCCTCACCTGGAAGTATGTCAAATGATCTCCAATTTGGATGAAACAAAAGCCAAAATTGACTTTCTTAAGCCTTCTGGATGCATTGAAATAGTTAAAAATGTTGTCAGTATAACCAGAAATGCTACAATCACGCAAATCTCACAAAACACATATGAAAAATAAAGAGGTAATTAAATCTTTGCAAATCCTTTCTAATTCTCCAGATCTTTCAAGAACGAAAGAGAATAACATACGAAAAGTTACAAGATTTTTACAAAAAACTCAATCTCTCAAATAGGAATTTAAGAACTTAGATTTCTCAAAACAAAAGCTCTGATACCATGTTCTAAATCTGAAATAGATTGAATAATCAAAGAACTTTATAAGATAAAATCAAAGCTACATAGACTGGGAAAGCATAAAGAATGCACACCAGAACTATAAGAGATTATGCAATGTCAATATTACATTATTGCATTAAGAGCCTCCAAGCTGAAAAAATACAATGAAAATATGCATGAATGAATGCAAGAGTATTGCAAGAATGGATGGAAATACAAGCTAGGTAGTGAGTTTATATAGAACCTAGGAGAGGAGGTAGGTGGAAAATCCAACCAATTAAAATCAACCACAAAAAATGGAGATGGACCACCAAAAATGAAGATGCCCACCAAAAGTTGAAAGTAGTTCCACCCTTTAAGGAAGGGAACAAATCATCACTTATCTCCTATTTATGAAATAATAAAATCACTTCATTATACTAAGCAAGCTTAATTAAGTGTAAGAAAAACCTAAGACTAAGGAAAAATAAATTAACCCACTAAAAAAATAAAAACCTACACCAACACTATGTATACTTCTATTGATTGTATCTTATTCTGTGGTAAAACAAATTCATTATTTTGAACAATAATAAGTGGTAGAATGTACAATAATAAATTGATTTTATATATATGTATATACACATATATACAAAATATATATAATTTATATATATAAATATATATTAAATCCATATTTAAAAATAAAATACATGTAAATATATATACCTTTGTAAATAAATATATATATATGCATATTTTGTTGCAGGATTATATGATGTTTTGGCTGCAATTGCATTATTTTTAAATTGATATAAAAGGATTTCTTATGAATACATACATATTTGTATATAAAGATATATATTTAAATATATACATATATATGCACATAGGTAATAAGTATACAAAGATCCTAATTTTGAGGTAGAAGAAATATATGTCTGATGCTATTTTGAATGTGTAACATTAGTTGAATGTTATGTTTTTTTATTTTCTTTCCTTTGTGTGTAAGTATATTCTTTCAATAACAAAAGATTGCAATTATTTTACGAATGGAAGTAATAATATTCTATGAAAAGAGTGGATGATTAAAAATATTATTAGAACAATCAAACTCTCTATTTTAAAATGTCATATCATTTATCCATTTGTTAAGTCAAAGTTTGTGTAACTACGCTATTGTATATTTTCTTCGTTAATTATTTATAATTCTACTTGGCTAAAATCCTTTTGGGTGTTGAAAACTTGTTATCATTAAATCACCAGAGTTAGAAGTGATTTGTGATGTTTGAAAAAAAATGGAAGTCAAGCATTTGAATTTAATTACTAACACTAAAATCATAATAGACTGAATAGAGAAAAACAATGTAAACAACAAAACTTGATGTGGAAAACTTCTTGTATGAAATCAAATTCTGTACTTTGACTATATCATGAATTTTCTTATGGAATGCCTTAAAATGTGATAAACTAATTGTATGAAACCCATGAGATAACTTTGCATTCATTTTATTTAATGAGAAACTTCTAGGACAAGATGTTGACTATAGGTATATAGAGACAATAGTTTATCTTTTTTTATAAGCTACTATTTTATATTTCTTTATGCTTGTCCAAGCATTGTACCATTGAAATAGATGGATTAAAAGCCTAGAATTTTATGCTAATATGTCTTTGCCACATCCTTCTTGCAAAAAATATGTTTTCTAGCATAGGAATCCATATAGGCAACTAGGCATGTATCAAGAGTTCTCTCCTACTTTATTGTTCCAGGTTGCTAGGCTCCTCGGGCAGGGTCGGGGATTTCTTCAAGTTAGGAAGAAACTTGGGGAAATCATGTACTTCGTGGTTGGGCGGAAAAGGCACCTTAACCCCACTCTTGGCCTCAACACAAGAAGACCGGTGGTGTCAAGGCGGATGAGGTTCAAAGTTTCTATTGCTATGGATGTACTTCTTATATTATTTTTGTATGGTTTGATAGCCAATTTGTAAATTGTAACTCCATTTTAAGAATGTAATTAATGGTGTATACTTGATGATTTATCATTGAAACAAATGATTCGTGACACCCCCTTGGTGGTGTATGTACTTGGAAAATTGCAATCCATTTAATTTAAATTGCTTTGAGCTCTTATGGATATTATTTATTCACATGTTATCTGGACCTTTACTTTATTTATGATGTTAAATGAACATGGTTGTACTTAATTAGGAATGTGTGGAATTTATGAGCTTTACACTAGAACTCTAGAACCACAAGTTGAGAGTTATGAAGTTTTCAAAATGTCTAACTTATCTACCACAAAGACAAACTAATGGAGGTGGGGACCACATGGGACAAGTCGATAAGATTGCATTGGGGGGATGTTACTATGTCGGTAGGACTCTAAAGACAATTTCCTCGATGGATCAATGACTCTCATCGATGAGACTCGGGGACTTCGATGGAACTCTTAACTGTGTCTCTTCAATGAGGTGATTACCTTGGAGCTTTAAATTAAACATCTGTGAGACCTCCTTATATCAGTGGGAGGAAATTTAGTGTCTCCCCAATATAGTGATGAGGTTGACTCAATAACTCATGAAGAATGTCATGGTGAGACCTAACCATGTTAAGATGGAGAATGATGATTGGTTGCTTAATATTGATGGTTGAGTGATGATTACTTGGAAGATGAATCAGACATCAGAGAGACTTGATGTTATTGAATAGAGTCTCTTCAATGGTCTGATACAGTTATGTTGGTTACCTATTATGTGACAGTTTATATATAGTTCTTTATGAGAAATGAATTAGAAGGTTTCCTGGTTGGTCTAGAATACATAATAAATGTTGGATTAATATGGAGTGTTCTAGATACATTTAGTTAGAGACTCTCTCTCATAGTAGTTCATTTGGATGAAATCTCTCCCTCAATGTGAGTTTGTCCTATATATTGTAAGAGTATTGTAATGTGTAGAGTTTGTAGTCGACTGAGAGGTTGATTAAAAAAAATTAGAGAGAGAGGGAGATGTATTGTAGAGGGGGTATGCTACCAGATACTCTCCAGATGGAACAAGATGTAAATTCTCCTGTTAATGCTTAGAGCCTGTAATTGTATTTGTAAATATACATTTTTTGTTGAATAATACGATGGTGATCTAAGCTTTTCGAGTGGGTTTTTTTACTCAGAAGGGTTCTCCCAAGATAAATCTTGTGTGTTCATGTTGTCTTTTTCATCTTTCATGGTAGTTGGTTCTATTTACTAAATTTATTAATGGTGTTGTTGAAACTGGTTTAATTAGTATTAATTTTTTTCTAAGGTTCAATGTGGGAAATGAAGTATATATGATTCCACTTTATGGCATAGTAGTACGTGTCTTTGAGGAAATCTAAGAAAAGAAAAGATACTAAAGACACTAGTGATATTGGATGTTTCTTTTTGAGATGACTAAAATTTCCGAACAAGTAGTATGAACACCATATTTTGGAATTTTTTTCTTCCTAATGTTTCTAGTTCCAGGTATTCCTTCTGTGAATATTTCTTAGTGTCATAGGCTTAAGGAAATCTAAAGGAATCGATTGATGGATTGATCCTTTAGTGAGTAGAAATTATTGCTCTTTTTTTTCAGTTCCAAGAGATAAAATTTAGTATGAAGTATGGGGAAGATGGAGAAACTTGAGTTGGTCATATTGAAATGATGCTACTTGAATCTCATGAGTAGGTAGTGGTATAATCTTGATGAATGGGTTGGAATACTTTGCTTTGCGATTGTGTTTCATTAAATCTTTGATATTAGGTGTCTATGTGAGAGGCTCCATGATGATATGGAGAAGCTTGTGTTTCTTTTCAATCATGGGGAAATGTGCTTATGCTGGGTGTATTTCCTGGTATTGGAAGGCATAGTTTTATGCTACCCCGATTGCAAGTAGGCTATGGAGTTGATCATTGGATGATCTGGGAGCTTCTAAAATATCTTGTCTCTCTTGAATGCATGTGCACGTTGGTGGTTGTGGATTTGGCCTTGAACTGGCATGGATTTCTTGAACTACTTCTTCCGTTAATGGATATTTTTTAATTGCATGGATTTTTGGTTTTGAAGGTTTTAAATGATCAAGAAAAAGCTTTTGTTTTTGTGGAGCTATTGTTAAACTATTTTCTAGACTCTAGCTTTTGGGGCATTGTTGGATGAGATAGTTGTAGTTATGCATGCATTCTTTGTGCATGATGTGAGAGATTTCATTCTTTCTCTACATGGGAGCATTGGTAAGTGATTTATCATTCAACATTTTTGTGGTGGCGCTTGTTGGTTCCTTGACTATGTTTTTCATTGTGGACATGATTGGAAAATGAGATTTGAACTTGATTTGGTGTTTGAGTCATGATGTCTATGTGGCTATTCTTTTTTTAGATCTTAGTTTTGTAGTTTCCAAAGCAATGATGGGCTTTCATGTTACATTGATCAGATCTACGAGCTGTGTAATTTTGTAGGTTGTATTTACCTACATGTTTCTTATGGGATAACTCATAAGTGGATTGTTTATATCCATGAGGTTGATTCAATTTTAGTGCAGACTTGTTAGTTGGCCTTGTTTGTGGTCACTTGTGCACTGGTGTGGTTGATTTGAGATGAGAGGATGGATGGTATTGAGTACCTAAATAGTCATTTATGGGGACCTCTAGTATGTGTATCATGATGTCATGGGTAACTTGGGTACATTGGTTTGTGTAAGCTTTTGACAGTGATCATAATTTTTTGCTTGGTTTTGAAGATCTTGGTGTTGCTTGGTACTGTTTTTAGATGGATATGTTAATGAGTGGACCTAGAAGATTTTCAATATAGAATATTTTTTTTCATGTTCTTAGAAATCTTGGTATCTTGGTTTAGTGGAAACTTTAGCAGTGACTATGTATTCATCACTATGTGGTGAATGATCTTCTTTAGTGTTGAAGATGTTACTAGGAGGAGATCTTAGATCCTGTTGCTACAAAAGAGTTTTTTTCACATTTGCATGGACATTATTTGAATATGTGTAACATCTTGAAGCCATGGAGGACTCTTGTGAGTTTTTGTTCAAGGTGTTGTTGGTGCTTGATAGGTGATGTCATTTAGAGTTTGTTTGTTTTATATCATGGTATACTCTTGATTGCGCATAAGGGTTTTGGAATAATGTTATGCTCTTGAGACAATGTTATGTTCACATGGAGCATGGGATCTCCTAAGGGGGATGGTGAGGGGACTTTTAAAATTTGTCAAAATTCTGCCTAATTTGGGCATGACTGGAGGTCTGATATTTTGGGTTTAGGGTTTAGATTACCCATGGAAAATTTATTGGTACCTTTTAAAACCCTCGTGTTATATTTTAAAGTTGACTCGTTATTGAGGGTTACCGGTCACTTAAGTCATCTGACTTAGCCTTTACTTCATGCTCTTACTGGCCCCTTTTCACCCAACCTATTGGTCTTATCTTTGCCACTTAGGCCTAAATTTTTGTGCCGCCGAGGGTTTTTCCAGCCGGCCCCACCGTTATATTATATTTGTTTTTATGCAACTTGGCGGACCATTCCTCGCGAACCTCATAAGTTTTTTTGCTGATGTCACTAAGATGGTATGAGGTGTGTGAGATGCCACCATCTATCAAGTATAGAGGTGGGGCCCTCTTCTAATGCGCTAGCAGTGACAGGTGGATGTATTTTCACCGATGGGAATTGAATGACGGGGATTAATGATGATCGTCCCTTGTAGGCCTCGCACGATTAGATTAATGTTATCAAATTTACCATGAGGTTTTTGAAATGGTGATAGGTGGCTTGGATCTTGGAACAACAGTGGCTAGGTGGAGCCTACCACCCATTCACGGCTTCCTATTTTCAAGGGGTATGATTGGGTGTTGTTTTTCCTAGGCAGTGATGTGGACTTTCAACAATCATTGACTCAATCTGAGTCATTCAACTTGCCAGGTCCTTTTCACATCAATGATTTGATTTCAAAGGGTTACTTTTCACCCATGCGAGGATTTTTTTGTGCTCTATAAGTTGTTTTCATTTAATGGCGCAGTTTTTTCAGTGGATCTCCTCCTGATAAATGAAATGATGGGTTGTATGTCATTGTTCCATAAGCTTGGAATAATTTTGTGGTGTTGACATCAACCACTAATTTCTCACATGCTTGTACAACATTTGGGAAATTAATATTCCCTGCACCAATTTGCTCTATAAATGCCTACTAAATTGCTCAGAATTATCATCACATTTTGAGTTTGTTTGTTTGTAGGTGGTTGATTTGCTTATGGTTCTGAGCTATGCATTTTCAATGGATATGTCTATAGTGTGACAAAGTGTTGGAGTGGGTGTAAGGAATTCATAGCGCAAAGAGGAACAACCTATTCGTGGTGCTCCTAAAGTGATTGCCCGAGGTGTGGGCAAGCGGTCTAAGAGCTGTGATTCCCCTCTTATTCTCTCTTCAAGCTCTGGTAGAAATGGGTTTGAGACTAACTCAGACTATTGTTACTATCTTGCAGCCATGACTGAGCTTGTGGGGGTTGATGATGAGGTCCTTGCGGTTTCCCCAATTACCGCAATGTCATTGTGCCATGTTGCTGGGAATAGTGCTGGTATGGACAAGAAAAAGAGAATGGTTTTGCTTCACATTGAAGTGAGAACCAGGAGAGGTCACCTATATTGGGTCCATGTGTTGGCTAAGTGATGTTGGTGGGTCATGTGTGTTGTTAGGGTGGTGCTCTTTTTCTATTTTATGTTGTTCTAGTGGTTCATTTTGATGTGGACGTGCATGTGTGTGGCATGGTCTTTTATTTTTTCCTCTGACTAGCTACTGGGGTGTAACCATTTTGATTCCTCTAATCGTTTATTGTTACTTGTAATGATGAGGAATATTTTTTGGAATGTGAATTTGAATTTCATTTCATTAGAATGAAATTAATTTTGAAATTAACAATGGAGCTCGATGCTTGTTGCTCTCCTATTCTATAAAGGAGATTTTATGGCTCATTGTTATGATCAAAGTTTTGTGTCCTGAAGCTTAGTGTATGTACAGTCAGTTTTTACTGTGGGTTTTTTGAAGGTATTAACTAGTAAATCTATCTAGGTCAGGAATATTACGAAACAAGCAAGCTTTATTTATGTAATAATAGATATTGAAGCAAATAAAAATCTATTAGAACAATTTCTCTCCTGGTTACATGTCATGGATTGTGAATGAGTTTTATCAATGGTATATTCATTCAGCTTCAATGGTATATTTGAATGTGTACTTCAT